>CM040430.1:80474959-80819726 GCA_022702705.1 Papilionanthe hookeriana x Papilionanthe teres | reverse complement strand
ATATTTATATTTATAACTCATCGACATCATATCATAAAAATATGTATTTTAATTATTAAAAAATAATGATAATGCTCTTTTAATATGATATTAATGATTTTGAGAGATATGTATGCAAATATGCATTCTTAGATATCTAAATACATAAAAATTGTGTGTCAAAGCTGAAAAATGATTGTTAAATTTATTATAAAATAAATTAGTTAAAAAAATATCACATAATTTAAAATTAAGACTTATATTTCATCATCATTGATTAATTAAATATTATTACAAATATTTTAATATATTTTATATTATTTTATTAAAAAAATAATTTTACTTTTTAATATAATTTTTTACATTAAACATAATTTCATGAAAGTACAATTTTATGAAAAACTCAAATTAAATATAAAATATTTATTTAAAACCTAATAAATAATTATATGCAAAATAATTAATAAATAAATTTGCACCTCCAAACTAATTATAATTTTATCTCATTATTTTATTCTGTATTTTGATTTGCTCAAATATAAGAAAAATAAACAAATTGTAATATAAATATATATTTGAAGTATACAAAATAATGCGCTTTTTTTTTTTTTTAAATATAGAGGCATTTACATCTATACACGAATTTCTTATCTATATAAACATCTAAAATATAAACTTTACTTTTTTACATTTATACCACCCAAAATTTTCATATCATATTTTAATTTTTGCTATATTATTATTTCTAATTTTCAAAATTTGAAATACATCTTTTAAGCATAGGTATGTAAAATTTAAAGTTCTGGTGTTAGATATGTAAATACATAGAAATTGAGTGGTATGTATATAAATTTAAAGTTTAGGTGTTCGATATGTAAATATTCATATATGTAAATTTTCCAATACGAAAATAATTTTGTGCATTAATTATCCAATAGGGAAGTTGGAGAATTTTACTTACCTGAATCACGTGAACCAGATTCCAAAATATCCTATTATTTTCTATGTAATAATATTTTCAAGTAAAAATTTATTTTATCCCAAATAATACATTTAATTAAAAAAGAAATTCATCTATTTAAATTAAATATATAAAATTATCCTCAAGATAACTATTTGTTTGGTATCATGCATGAGTATAACTAAAATTAAAATCTTAAAGTACACATATGTAAATCTTTCTAAAATTATAACATCTTAACATAAATATATCATAATATCTTGATAAATTATTTATCAAATAATAAGATATCTCAACATATGTTGCAGATTTATAAATAAATACTATTTCCTTTCGATTATATAAAATATAAATCAAGAAAAAGGAAACATTACCATATAAAAAACACGTTGGGATGATTCGGGTTCATTCAATTTCAACTAAATTTAGAAAGAAAAATAATTTGATTTCATCCTTGCCATAAATAGCCGTTTTAAGAAGCTTATAATAGAAACGTGTCCTTCTCTTATCTTATAAATTCGTCTCATTGCAATTTACGTCTCTGCTAATCCTTCCAACTTTCAAGCAACAACATTTAAAAACTCCACCTCAACGTTGAACGATTCCTCTTCCTCCTCGCCTCCTCCTTCTTCTTCTTTTTCAATGTCAACTTCTTCGTCAGATTCTTCATCATGGTCCGAACTCCCCATTGACATATTGCTACAAATCAGAGATAAGCTAGAGCTTCATCATCGCGCTGATCTCATCTCCTTTCGCACAGTCTGTTCCTATTGGCGTTCTATCATTCCGATCCCCAACCATCTCCCACGCTACAAGATTAGCCTTGAGATACAGAATAACGTCATTTGCTTTACAAAGTTTAACAACTTCCATGATAACGAGAAGAATATGAGTATCAGTCGCTCCATCTCCCTACCATTTTTCACATCTTCTCAAATGTCTTTTTTTTGCGCTTCCAATGGATGGCTAGTATTTATATCAAGCAACCACAAAAATATTTTTCTCTTCAACCCCGTATTGAATCGTGAACTCATATTTCCACCCATATCTTATCATATGCTCAAACCTACTAATCACAATATATCCCAATTAATAATTCGTAAGGTGGTCGTCTCTTCGAGTGTAAGCGCAGGCATTGCAGTGGCTTGCATTGTTGAAATATTCAACGAAAACCCATATATCATAGACAAAAGGTTTATAGTTTGCCGGCAAGGAAGCGACCAAAAGTGGAGAGTTTTCATGGAAGCAAGTAAAGGCATAATAGATATCATTCTCGCTGGTAACGGCCGCATTTATGCCCTTAACAAATTAAAGCTCTACATGCTCGACGAAAGACCTCCAATGATCAAATTGATAGGGTTCAAATTATGGTTTCCAAAGCAGATTTTAAACGATGACGGTAAGAGCGACCCAGTCGACAAACGATTATCTATCAATGGTTGTCGGATGGAAGCTGGTGGAGAATCAGAACTCAATATTTTTGTGAAGATCTATGCGTTAGGTTGGAGAAGTTGGAATGCTCCTAACTGGATAACCTTAAATTTTGATGCGGCAAAGATTTGTAGCAATAACATTGGTGTTGATGTTGCATGTAAAGCCGAATGGACGGATCCTCTTAATACTTCATGGTCATGCGGAGAGTACTACACTCCGTTACACAGGGACTTGAGGAGCAAAATAAGCAATATAATTTGAGGGAGATTTAGTTTTAGATAAATATGATTCAAAGTTAATAAATTTACTCAGAATATGCTGATTTTTTAATGTTTTTTAGTTGTAATGTTTTTTTTTTTTTGAATTTTGATTATCAATATGTTCTTTCAATGTTTGAGAAATTCATTTTAGAGAGTTGTGTATTGATATTGAATATATTAATCAATGTTACACCTGATCTACTTAATCTGATGCAGTAAATTAATAGTAAATTGTTATTAGCGCGATAAATTACGTGAGGTCTCAAATTGTTGCACGTGGAATTGCCATTAAAGATACTATTATTAGTATTATTTTTTTTTATATCCCAGCAAGATAATAATAGTATTTTTAAAGCGTGCATTAAGAAAAAATTTCTGGTGGAAATTTTAGTTATTAAATTTAATTTAAAATTGGTTTAATATAAGAGTTAATTGATTATTGTATATAATACCTAATTTAATGCAAATACAGTGATTGAAAAAATCTACCATAATTAGTTTTAAACCAGAATATTCCGATCCAAATTTATTTCAAAGAAAAAACATAAAGATAATTTACATACATAGCACACAATTCTTATATATTTACATATCTAACGTCTAAAATTTGATATTATGTTTATGACATGTTGATGTCATAAATTTATACATGGAAAGCTATATCTCGCGTTTAAGAAAATAACATTTATGGTTGAATTTTCGAATTGACGTTAAATTTTTGAGTGATATGAATATAAATCTAAAGTTCTAGGCGTTAGATATGTAAATACACAAGGATTGTGCGGTATGTATGTAAATGCCGCAAAATATAAATAATGTCACCATATAAATTTATCTCAAATACCGCAGTACTCACGGACATACTCAGTAATAATCAAGCGATGAATTTATGAGATAAAGCATATCCCCTTTCCTAATTACTTTTAAAAATGAAATAATATGATTGATATGGTCTAAAATGATGTTAAATGATTAAAAAATATTAATATTAATAATTAAGAGAAAATGATATGTTCCAGTTTACAGACAATTTTGACATTTGTTTTTTTCTCCAAATCACAACAAGATGACTGCATTACCTATTTTCTTTTTTAAAACTGTCATTTTTCATTGAAGGATCTTATGAAAATATATTATATTTAGTATTTCAGTTTCGACGATAAATCATGGTTCGCGGACACTTTTAAATAAATAATGTGGAGTGTCGGACGCTTCTCTGACACTGACATTTTTTAGACACTGACACTCGCCCAACAACCCTTAAATATGTGTTGGACACATCTCTAACGTTTTTTATTTAAAAAATACTAAAATATAAGAGAGGCACACTTATCTTAAGTTTGTGAATTAATTTTTTTTCTTATAAGTTTTTTTTTTTAATATATGGTATTAATTAATAAGTAAAGCTAATATATATATATATATATATATATATATATATATATATATATATATATATATATATATATATATATATATATATATATATTATAATGACATGTCAGACGACGGCTCATGTCCAAGCAACATAGACGGCACAAAATTTGCTTGAGACAAGAGACCCTTTCTGGCACAAGTCATGACTAATGTCCACCAAATTTCTTTTAAAAGCTGCTTCATTGAACTGGAAAGAGATGAGCTTCAGTCTAAAACGATAAAAATTTGTCACTCTTGTCGGAATTAGCCTCTAAGTAGTCTTCCAGATTATGGCGTTACACAGTTGGCTAGAACAGAGTATTTTTTTTTTTGGAGCTTCCATACTGGAAAACCAATCATATTAGGCATAATCTGGATGTTATGCACATTGAGAAATTTTTTTTGATAACATTTTTAATATTAATCTTGATATCAAGGGAAAAACAAATGACAATGTCAAAGCAAGAATGAATCCGAAAGATTACCGCAAGTGGAGGGGTTAGAACTGTAAGACACAGATGCAAGTAAAGTAATAAAAGCCCAAAGTTACATATTGTATTACGTTAGATCAATGAAAAAGCAATCTTTGAGCGTTTGCATTTCTTGGAGTTTTCAAGTTGTTTTAAGTCTAACATAGGCCGATATATTGATTTTCGGGATATGGAAAATATTTGGCATGAATAGTCACAATGGTCAAATTTTCATGTAGTGCTTATTACCTATTGCATTCAATGTTTTGCTAGAGTCGGTACTCGATCCATTGATCGAAAACAATATATAATTTTATAGAGTTGTGCACAGGCATTTTGGATGTTCATTCTCTGCAAAGTCTTGACGCAAGTATTTTGTTATTGTTGTGCAAGATCGAACAAATATTTTCTCCTAAATTTTTCACTCAATAGAGCATCTGTCCATTCAGTTGTGTCATGAGGCTATATTGGGGGGACCAATGCAGTACATGTGGATGTATCCCTTTAAGAGGTATGGCTTTAGTTTAATGAATTATTAACTTCTTTTTTTTTTCTAAATTGACTAAACTGTGTAGATTTCTGAATAAAATAAAAATGACTATTAAGAATAAAGCAAGTCTGGAGAGTTCGATATGCGAGGCATACTTTTGGCAAGAGACACTTGTTTTCTATTTTTCTTACTTTGATCAAAGGCAACATACACTTGAAACAAGTGGGAGTTTGAGGTATGACATGTTAATTTGAAATTGAATGTTAGTTTCTATCTTTTCATATTGTAGTGGTCTTTTTAGTGGTGTTGACCTCACTTTTGGTTGAAGTCTAGTCTTCCTTTAGAATAGCCTAGGGTCTAGTCATAGGACTCTTCTGGTGACTTTCTTAGAAGACTAGTCATGGCACCCCTCCCCATAGAAATTCATACTTTTCTCACTTCACTGAGAGTTTTCATATGCTTAAGGCCTAACGTCTAGTTTTGGGAGGAAGAGACCAAGCATAAAAAAGCCCAGAAGAAGTCTCCTATAGGTGGTCAGGCCATAAGATCTACCCTGGGAGGTCTGGAGCTTACACCACACTCACACTACACACTCACAACCCTAAACAAAACACACCACATTTTGATCATCTAACTCTTTGGAAACTCATGTAAGTGGTTTTCCCAAGCTCCTAGCCTCAGGCTAGGGTTTGGCTAGTACCAACATTTAGAGGACCAAATGAGGGTGGCCCTTGGTCCATGGCTCAACCTAAAAACTTTCATCTTGCTCACTTTAAACCAATCCCAATTTACCGAAAACTTCAAGTTACTAGCCCTTTAGCCCCAAAATACCTAAAATACCCAAAATACCCCCAAAATCCTAAAATGCCCCAAAAATTCCAAAATCACCCAAATTACCCATGATTCCCCAAAAATCATTCCAAAATACTTCCTACCACTCAAATCAACCAAAATTACCAAATTTCCACAAAAATCCCCAAAATACCCTCTTAGCCCAAAATTCCATGAAATTCAAAAAATTCCCATAAATTCCTAAAAACTTCCAAATATTACCAATTTCATTTCTCTTAACTACCACATGACCCAATTTGGCCAATTTAGTCCAATTTAACCAAAAGCCTCTATTTGACCCATTTAACCCAAAAATGCCCAAATTAAACCCAATGTCTATCCAATTGGACCCAATATTGCCCAATTTCAATTCCAAAATTTAATTAAACATCTCTAATACAAATCTAAACTAAATAAAAGCTCAATTTGACCGACATTTGAGTTCAATTTTACTTAAAACCCAAAATTTTCAAATTTGCCTAAGTGACCCAAATCCCCCAAATTGACCTAAAACCAATCAATTTCTCCACAATTTCAATTCTAAACCCTTCATAACACTCCTCTAAATTGAATTGAATCATCAATTGCCCCCAATTTGAGCCCAAGTCTCACCCAAATCCACTTGAACAAAGCTTACCCAATTTTAACCCAAATTGAACACATGACCAAATCTCACCAAATTAATTGCCCTACTCCCAAAATTTCCACCTAATTGATGTTGGGAACTCTTCAGGACATCCCCATAGACCATTTGAAACCTTCAATTGGCCTTGGAAACCACACTAAGCCAACCTAAACCCAAGTTAACCCAACTTGCCCCAAATTGACCAAAATCCCAAACCAAGCCAAATTGATCTACCAAACCAATCCAAAATCACTCCAGACCTTTTCAAAACACTTCATGAAAATCATATACACAATATTGCTCAATCATTTGGGTCTAACCCAAGCCCAAACCCAACTTAGCCCAACATTGACCCATGTGACCCAAAATTGAACCCATGACCTAACTTAATCAAATTGAGCCAAATGTGACCAAACCAACTCCTCCACAGCCACCAAGTAACCCCTAATCACTAAACTAGACCCACCTAGCCACCCTAGTGGAGCCACGGACCAAGGGTCCCTTAAATTAGGGGATTTCACCCCACATTTGGCCTTAATCAAAATATCTTCACCATCATCACTTGCCATTGGGGGAAAAGCATCATTAATCCTTCCTTGGCTCACCTGAACCCCCTGGCCACCAGGCCTGGCCACCAGCCACCCCCTCAAAATAAAAAATCGAGAGCCACACCCTCTCAAATTAAACTCAAACTCCACTCTATGGAAAAACCAGCTCTGAATTGCCATTGGAGTTCATCTGCCGTCCAACTAGGCAGTTGAATACACCCATTACTAGCCCCTAATCTCAACTCAATTTCCATGGCCATAAATAGGGCTCTTCACGTTCAAAACCAGGAGCTGAAATTTTCTTAAGGAAAATCCACCAAATTGCTTCCAGAGCTTCCTTGAGAGGTCCTAAGAGTGATCCCATTGTGTTCAGCCGCTGATCCCTACTGTCTGAGAACAATTTCATCACTGAAATTTGGCCGGAAACCAGAACAGATTTTTCCATAGCTCCACAGTGCACCAAATTAAAATTAACTGCAACCACACCTTCACAACAGTGAAAGAAGAGGATCCCCCATTAAAGCCCCATCACAGAAGGCCTCTGCACTAGACTTCCATCAACACCTGAAATAGGGCTTGGTCGAGTTTGGGTCTAGACAATTCACCAGGGCAAAAGGCTCCATTTGGAGGTTCATTGAGAGCAATCGAAGCTGCCGCAACCATCTGATTGAGGCCTCCCCTCTCAGACAAAGGTATTGGACTCACTCTTCCTCCCGAGTTTTTCTTATTTCTCCTGTACACTGTATTTCATACCATATAAACCGTATGGATAGGTTCGTCTAGGCTAGATGAAGCTCTAGGAACAAACCCCATGCGATTTGGTTGAGTCTAGTGTTGTTATCAATTTTTTTATATCATATGTGTGAGATATCCACTCGAGCGCATTGGGGTCGTACTTTATGCAAATAAGTCACCGGTAGCTCCAGACATCCATTTGTGATCTTTCGATGTGTGCTGAGGGGCACGCAACTGGGGTCATTCTGTTAGACTTTGGATTTTGCTTAGGCGAAGGCCGGTCGATATTTTACATGTCGGATGGCTTTGGTCGGGCCGACAGGTGTTACTTAACGCATCGAGCAGGAAATTGGCTCAAATTGGCCCATCCACCGGCGAGCTTGTTCAAATGACCTCGAACGACGAAACGGACCATGTGAGTGTGTCCAGAACATCGATATTACCTAGGAAAGATGTCTATTTTGCTACGGCTTCGTGGGCAGGGTAAAAATTATGTAAATTATCATTTTTAGCCCCATCGTCAGAAAGTCACTCGAAAGACTCCGAATTGCAAAACAGATAACACGATTGAGTCCGGGATGCCGATTTTACCTACGGAGGATGTTTATTTTGCTACGACACCATGAACGGGCTTAAAATATACGTATTATTCTTTTTTGGCCCAGTTGCTCAAAAAGCGGGCCGAAAGGCCCCGAATGACCACGGATGACGAAACGGACAGTGCTAGTGCATCCGGAACATCGATTTTAGCTAAGAGGGACATCTACTTCGGTTTGAGAACGTACATGGGCTAAAAATGCACGGATGATAATTATAATAATAATATTATTATTATCACTATTATTATATTATCCTATAAAAACATCGCTTCCCCTCTCCCTCTCTCCCAGAATCGCGAAACCTAGCCCATCGCCAGCACTCCTTTTGCAAAATGGAACCTGGCCCAAGGGTTTTCCCTGTCGCGCCGTTGCCGCTCGAAGCTCGTCGTCCAATGCACCTCGCCAACGAACGTCGGTGCTTTCGTCCTCCTCATTCCTGGAGCTCCTACCTGACATTTTTCATGCGGGAACCTTTGCTTTTCTCCTCATTTCGGCCAAGCCGCATGCTCGAGCCACCTGTGCTCATCGGCAACCTCCTGCTCGCCTCCCTAGAGGTCGACAACTAGCTCCCATTAGTTCTCTACGGCTGAAGCTTTCTTTCCTGTTGGTTTCCTTTCCCATCGACAAAGTTTCTGTCAACGAAATAACTGTGGTGAGCCTCCTTCACTTCGTCGCTGCAGCCCCTTGGCTCGAGATCCTCCTTGCCAGCCTTCACTTTGTTTCGGCTAAATGATTTGCAATGTTGCTCTCCTCCTGTAAACGATCACGCTGTCTTCCTACCACCGGCATTGTCGCCCTCCTTTCGTCAGCGATGCTAGCTAAGCTTCCCTCGATTTCCTGGTGATGTGTCTGCATCCTCTACTTGTCAGCTTCCTCCCTTATGCTGGAAGCCTCGTCGTAGTGGCGACGACGATGCTACGACATGCGGAAGCCCGTTCGACACTTCTCGCTAAGATATATATGTCGGCCATATTTTTCTACATTAAAATTATTTATTTTGGGTACTTGCATACTTCATTGAGTCTTCCTCTCGTTCCGTGCATGCTCGACGAGGTACATATTGCGAGGTGTGTCGGCACGTGAACCGAACACTGATGGTTCGCCGGAAACGTGGGCTCTCCTTCAGCATAAAGAGAACGCGTCTTCAACCTTCACGGCGGTGAGATTTCCTTATCCCTTAGCCGGCCATAGGCTTAGTCCGGTCTAGGCACGTGGGTTCGATCGCCCACGTGGGGTGGAGGTGCCGGACAACATGTGTCGACCGGTCGAGCCGCCTATGTGATGGATTGTTGATTTACCTAAAGTGAGCCGTAGGGTAGGAATCCCATGCTTTGGCCAGTCATATTCGTAGCCGAGCGATCCCCTGTTGTGAGCTTTAGGACTTAGTCCTTCTAAGTCGGAATCCCAAATTCTCACAGTTTTGGCGCTCATAATCTCCCTTGGAGGGATTAGTTGAGTTTAATCTTAGAGGACGGGAAAAGCTTTGTAGCTAGTCCGTTCTATAAGATCGGGGCGTTCGTAGAGCGGGAAAAGCTTTGTAGCTACTCCGCCCTACGAACGGTGGCAAGTTTCCCCTTCGAGAAATTGGAGGGGGAAGCCCTCCACGTAGCCACGCCAAAGTTGGAGGCGACGATGCCGCACATCCAAGAGTATCAACCTTAGGTTCCTATGTGAGGTCGTTAGGACGAGTGACCACAAGAAAATATATTGCAAATTTTATACCAATTTCATATGAAATTACATTTTAAAGAAATGTATTTTCTGTGTTTTATTGCAGAAATAAAGATTTATAGGTGCTGAGAGCAAAAAGAGCAAAAAGGCGCGAATCTGAAGCAAAAAGGACTATAAATGATGAAAATTGAACTATCCCGCCGACGGTGAGATTTAAGCCGCCGACGGTGATATTTTCCCGAAAGTTTTTAATATATTATAATAAAGCCCGCCGACGGCGAGATCGAGCCCGCCGACGGCGAGATCGAGCCCGCCGACAGCGAGCCTGAACGGTTAGCCTTGCTTCTAGAAGCCCGCCGACGGCGAGATCGAGCCCGCCGACGGTGAGACAGTTGATTCAAGCCAAATACGATGAATCTGGACGCGTTTTGAAGAGGTGCTTAAGCAACCTTTGGAAATTTGACTCCTTCTATAAATAAGAGACGATTTTATGTATTAGTGTGTGTCAGTTAGTGTCAAATTAGTGTTTCCTTTTGTTGTAAGAGTTAGTGTTTAGTGTCTTGGTGAGTTCAAAGTGTGTTGTACAAGAAGGAAGAGTCAAAAGAACTTGAAGAATCTACTTGGGGAGAAGAATTGAGATAAATATATTTGTTTATTATTTTATAACTTTAAATGAAATCCAAAATCTGTGTTATTATTCCCATGCATTCTGAGTAATTTTCTTTGTCTTTCTCATTGTTGTTGAGATTTTGTGAAATGAAGAATTAAAATGAGTTGTGCCTAATAATATTAAATAGAGATTGTGATAATCTTTTACTTAATTCGTAATTTACTTTTAATTTGGCCAATTGAGTTGTTAACATATGTTGAATTATCAACTATAGTAAAGATTACATCCAAGATTCAGGGAATTCAAAAGCCTTGGAAGGAGGGTGCAAATAAATAGGGAAATATTAATTATCGGACGAAGAATTGAATATTTTGTGTGACAGACTAAAATCTTCAATTCGGTCCTATTGTTTGGGAGCTGAAGTGTAGATGTTAGCCCTCAGGCGAGGGGAACGTGGGAGCTTTGAAGTGGCAGCCAGTATCCTCCCAGCCTAGCCACAGATTCAGTAACCAAACAAAGGATTAGTCAATGTTCTTTGCACCTGGACCAAAGGGTAAAGAATAGGAATGCTCCTATTTGGTACAATATAATTCTAAACTCATTTAATTATTTATTCACCTAATCCTCTTAACAAGAAGAAAGATACTTTTCTAAATTGACTTATATAATCCGTCTTTTAAGCATTAGTCTTAAGTTTAAACGTTCTTCAATTTTCGTATACTATACTAAATTAGATTAGTAATCTGCTTTACTAAAAATTAGTCTGTGAATCTCTAACTTCCCTATGGGATCGATATCTAGGACTCCAAAAGAGCCCTTTAACTTGAGCGATACGCATAGTTGCGTTGATTAAAGGGGAGGGAGTACAATTGCTATTTTACTTTGAAAAACATTTACAACTTATTAAGCTCAACAATTATATACATCCTTCTAATTATTACCCTACTCTCCCCTGAGGCTAAATTATTATATTTACTGCGTGGCCGACCAAGTTTTTAGCGCCGTTGCCGGGGAAGTAAAGTAATTATTCAATTAAAAATATATATAAATATAAAATTAAATTACTTGAGTAACGAACTATTTTATTATTATTGTTAGTTGTGTATGCGTAAATTTGGAACCAGAAGTTTAATACCTTATGATTCAGAATTAGAGCGCACTATTAAAAAAATTAGAAAACAGAAAAAAGAAATCATAAAATTAAATCAAATGGCAAATAATCCAGAAAATGAAAATATAAATTAACCAAGACCTTTGAAAGATTACGCTAACCCTACATTAGATGAAATTCACTTAACTATTCAAAACCCTGATGTAGCGGCTAACTCATTTGAGCTTAAACCTGCAATTATCCAAATGGTACAGAATAATCAATTTAGTGGTTCACCAAATGAAGATCCTATTTTACATCTTGCGAGTTTTTTAGAGTTATGTGCTACTTTTAGATATGACGGAGTATCTAATGACGCCATTAGACTTAGGCTATTTCCTTTTTCTTTAAGGGATAAGTCTAAGTTGTGGTTAAATTCATTAGCACCTGGATCAATTAAAACTTGGGGAGAATTATCACAAAAATTTCTATCCAAATATTTTCCTCCCTCAAAAACTACAAAACTGAGAAATGATATAACTTCTTTTAGTCAGTTTGATGGAGAATCAATATATGAAGCTTGGGAGAGATTTAAAGATCTTCTTAGGAAATGCCCACACCATGCATTACCAGATTGGTTAATTATACAAACTTTTTATAATGGTTTAGTAGGATCTCTTAGATCAATCATTGATCGTCTGTCTTTGGAGGTTCATTAATGTCAAAACCTTTTGATGAAGCTTATTCATTAATTGAAGAAATGACTACTAATAATTTTTAATGGCCTTCTGAAATGTTAAATCCTAAAAAAATAGTCAGTATACATGAATCTGATGCAATATCTATATTAGCTTCTCAAATTGCTGCTATATCTAAGAAATTAGATCATTTTGGAATGAATTATTCTCCTAATATAACAGAAGAAAATTTAACTGGACAACTTATAGATGCTCAATCTTCATATGAAACTATAGATGCTGTTAACAATAGACCCAATAATCCTTATGCAAATTATTATAACTCTGGGTGGAAAAATCATCTAAATTTTAATTGGAATAACAATTCTACCAATCAACAATGGATGAACAATTCAGCAAACCCAGTAGGAAATCCTTCTAACCAAGGAAATTCTAATTTTAAACCTTCTTATCCACCTGGATTTAATAATAACTCTCGATATAAGGATAAGAAGTCATCTATGGAAGAATTAATATTAAATATGGGACAACATTTACAGAATCAAGGTAATCAGTTACAAATTCAAGGAAACCAATTACAAACTCAAGGAACATCAATTAAAAATATTGAAATTCAACTTGGACATATCACTACTGCACTTAATAATAGAAGCCCTGGAACTTTTCCGAGTAATATGGAAATAAATCCTAACGATCAAGGAAAAGAACAAATTAAAGCGATACAGTTACGAAGTGGAAAAGAATTAGAAACAAGAATACAAAAGGAAACGGAAAGTCAAAATGACGAGGTGGAGATCGAAAAAGAAAAGGATCAGAAATATAAAAATCTAGAAGATTCATTGATACCTATGAAAATTTCTGTAGAAAAACCACCACCACCATTTCCTCAACGACTAAGTCAACATAAGAAAGATAAGCAATTTTCTAAATTTCTTGAGATTTTGAAGAAATTAACAGTAAACATTCCTTTTGTAGAAGCATTGGAACAAATGCCCAATTATGTTAAATTTATGAAGGATAATTTAAATAAAAAAAGAAAATTCACAGATAATGAAACTGTTGCACTTAGCGAAGAGTGTAGTGCAATTATTCAGAAAAAGCTTCCTGAAAAATTAAAAGATCCTGATAGTTTCACTATACCTTGCGCTATTGGAGAAATTTTTTTTTGGAAAGGCATTATGTGATTTAGGAGCCAGCATAAATCTAATGCCTCTATCAATCTTTAAAAGATTAGGATTAGGTGAAATCTCACCTACTTCGGTAACTCTTCGGTTAGTCGATCGTTCTGTTACTTATCCTAAGGGAGTTATTGAAGATGTGTTAGTAAAAGTGGATAAATTTATCTTCCCTGTAGACTTTATTGTTTTAGATATGGAGAAAGATAAAGAAATACCAATAATATTAGAAAGACCCTTCTTAGCTACTGGAAAAGCTATGATTGATGTTCAAAAAGGACAATTAACTATGAGAGTAAACGATCAAAAAGTTACCTTCAACAATGCAAAATCAATGAAATATCCTGCTTTAGAAAAAGATAATGAATGTTTTCGAATGAAAATTATTGAACATCTACAAAATGAACATTTTAAAGAATACTTTGAAGAAAAACTCAAAATAGAAGATACCGACTTAAATGAAGAAATAAACAATGAAGAATTAGATTATATACAGGAAAGATTTGAATTGTTAGATAATACAAAAAATACTGAAAATAATATAGTTCCATCAATTTATAAACCTCTTGAAATTGAATTAAAAATATTACCTACCCATTTGAAGTATGCTTATTTAGGTAACTCTTCAACTTTACCAGTTATTATATCAGCATAATTAAATGAATCACAAGAGCAAAAAAGTTTTGGACACATTAAAAAAATATAAGAAAAATTTTGGCTGGACTTTAGCAGATATTAAAGGAATTAATCCTTTAATTTGTATGCACAGAATTATTTTAGATACCGAACACAAACCAAGAGTTGATCCCTAAGGGAGATTAAACCCGATTATGAAAGAAATAGTCAAGAAAGAAATTTTAAAATGGTTAGATAATGGTATTATATATCCTATTTCTGACAGTGCTTAGGTAAGCCCAATTCACAGTGTTCCTAAGAAAGGAGGGGTAACTGTTAAAGCTAATGAAAACAATGATTTAATACCTATAAGACAAGTTACTAGATGGCGTATATGTATTGACTATAGAAAATTAAATGCAGCCACCAGGAAAGATCACTTCCCTCTCCCATTTCTAGACCAAATGTTGGATAGACAAGCCGGACATAAATATTTTTGTTTTTTAGATGGATATACCGGTTATCATCAAATTCCTATTGCTCCTGAGGATCAAGAAAAAACTACATTTACTAGTCCTTATGGAACATTCGCTTTTCGAAGAATGCCTTTTGGATTATGTAATGCACCTGCAACATTCCAGAGATGTATGATGTCTATATTTAGCAAATTAATTGATGGTGGAATGGAAGTATTTATGGATGATTTCTCTGTATTTGGAACATCATTTGACATATGCTTGAGTCATCTAGAAAAAGTTTTAGAAGTATGCGAGAAAACTAACTTAGTTCTAAATTGGGAGAAATGTCAATTTATGGTTGCAGGAAGAATTGTATTAGGGCATAAAATTTCGAAAAATGGCATGCAAGTAGATCCTGCAAAAATTCAAGTTATAGCTAAATTACCACCTCCTACTACAGTGAGAGGGGTAAGAAGTTTTCTTGGACATGCCGCTTTTTACAGACGCTACATAAAAGATTTTTCAAAAATTACTAAACCTCTATGCCAACTTTTAGAAAAGGACAAGAAATTTGAATTCACAACAGAATGCTTAAATGATTTTGAATTAATAAAAGATAAATTAATCACAGCACCTATAATAGTTTCCCCTGATTGGGAGAAACCATTTGAACTTATGTGTGATGCTAGTGATTATTCTATAGGAGCTGTTCTTGGACACAGATATGATAAAATTTTTAAAGTCATATACTATGCTAGTAAAACTCTCAATAATGCTGAAATCAACTACACTGTTACAAAAAGAGAATTATTAGCAATTGTTTATGCTTTTGATAAATTTAGATCTTACCTAAACTAAATGTATTGTGCATACTGATCATTCTACTATTAAATATTTAATGCAAAAGAAGGATACCAAGCCAAGATTAATCAGATGGATATTATTAATGCAAGAATTTGATTTTGAAATCATTAATAAAAAGGGAATTGATAATCAAATTGCAGATCATTTATCAAGATTAGAATATAATGAATTATCTGACACTGATAATGAAATTTTAGACCATGTTCCTGACGAATAATTTTATAATATAAATGAATGGAAAATACCTTGGTATGCTGATATAGTAAATTATATTGTAAGTGATATTTTACCACCCATGCTAACTTTACAACAACAGAAAAAATTCATTCATGATGCGAAAACTTATTTTTGGGATGAGCCAAATTTATATAAGCAATGTAAGGATTCAATAATTAGAAGATGTGTGCCTTATGAAGAAACTGAACAAATCATTCAAAAATGTCACGATTCTGAATTTAGAGGACTTTTTGGAACAGATAAAACTGCTTACAAAATTTTGTAATCTGGATTTTATTGGCCTACTCTTTTTAGAGATGTTTATAGATATATCAAAACTTGCGATAAATGCCAATGAGTAGATAATATATCTAGAAGAAATGAAATGTCTCTAAATTTTATATTAGAAGTTGAAATTTTTTATGTTTGGGGATTAGATTTTATGGAACCATTTATACCTTCATTTGGAGACTCATATATATTAGTTGCTGTTGATTATGTTTCTAAATGGATTGAAGCACAAGCCTTACCTCGATGTGATTCTAAGAGTGTTTCAAAATTTTTAATGAAAAATATTTTTACAAGATACAGAATGCCTAGAGTGATTATCACTGACGGAGGATCCCAATTTAGGAATAAATATATTCACAAATTAGTAAAAAAATTCAAAATTATTCATAAAATTTCAACTGCTTATCATCCACAAACCAGTGGATTAGCTGAAATTTCTAATCGAGAAATTAAACAAATTTTAGAAAAAACTGTAAACCCTAATCGATTTGATTGGTCTACAAGACTAGATACTGCATTATGGCATACAGGACTGCTTATAAACCACCGATTGGAATGACTCCTTACAGACTTATATATGGAAAAACTTGTCACTTACCAGTTGAATTAGAGCACAAAGCGTATTGGGCGATTAAAGAATTTAATTATAATTTAATAGAAGCTGGTGATAAGAGATTATTACAGATGAATGAATTAGAAGAATTAAGAAATGAATCTTGCAATAACGATAGAATCTATAAAGAGAAAATGAAATTATGGCATGATCAAAAAATTAAACAGAAAAATTTTGAGCCAAGACAAGAAGTTTTGCTCTATAATACAAGATTAAAATTATTTCCTGGAAAATTAAAATCTCGACGGTTAGGACCTTTCAATATAACTCAAATATTTACCTACGGAACTTTAGAAATTGAAGATCCAAAGACTGGACACAAATTTAAGGTGAATGGACATAGATTAAAACTTTATTTTAAAGGAAGAAGTCCAAATTTTAAAGAGGTTTTAATGCTTAGTCAACCTGATTATTAACCTGAATAGGTCGGGCTGACGACGTTAAACCAAGCGCTTTATGGGAGGCAACCCATAGTAGTCTTAAATTATAGTTTATTTATTTGGTTTATTGATAATTATAGTATAAATGAATTCTACTACTCATATTTGTTTTTATAGTCATCACAATATTAAGATTAACAAAAGAAATAAAAAATTTTGGGAACCAAAGCGAAAATGGGCAATTTTGCCTTAGCCCGCCGACGGCTAGATCGACGCTGCCGACGACGAGATTTGCACGCCTTTATTCAGTTTAAAATTATAACTATCCCACTGACGGTGAGATCGTTACTGCCGACGATGAGACTGGTACAAGAGCAATTTTAGGGAGTTATCTTGGCGGTTTCGGGCGATTCTAAGTAATTTTCTCTATATAAGACGTCTAGAACTCGAGTTTTTCATATTATACTTCCTAGAAACGACTAGAGACTCCACCAAAACAAGATATTTAAAAAGGAGAAAGTTCGTCAGTTATGAAGCACAGCAGATATTTAAAAAGGTTATGACGAAAAAGCGATTGATTAAAGAAAGAGGATTTGTTAATAGAGGAGTGGAGAATTCAACAACATCTATTTAGGAGATGATTATTCGATGACGTTGGGAGGTATTATGCTATACAACTTCTGCGGTAGTTATCCCTGTAGTCAAAGAATTCTATTCCAATCTTCATGGAATCAACAACGAAAGCGGATTTGTACAAGGCAGATGGGTAACTTTCACTCCTTCAAGAATTAATGAGTTGTATTCAATTGAGAATATACCTGTTTGCCACTATTCAAATTTCATCTCTACAAGATACAATATGAATGAGATTTACCAATATTTGACTGATCAACCGGAAGATTGGGAAATGCGAGAAGACGGGTACGTTAGTTTTTCTGCATCACTTCTTAACCCCGTCTCTAAGCACTGACACTTCTTTATTTCCACAAAATTATTACCCACTATGAGGGTAAATAAAGTCTTTAAGGAATGTGCGATTTTGAATTATTGTATTCAAACTGGATTACCCATCGACGTTGGAACTATTATTGTGAAGTCTGCCTTAGGCCTAATTATACATGGATCTATTCACGAGCTCGGACATCCTTCAACAATTTTCGCATTATGTAGTCAATACCAAGTTTCTTACGAAGTCTGGGAAAAAGTACTATTGCCTTGGAAACCATTAGATCCAACTGATATGTTTCCTACTTTGGATAACGATAATGAGACAGCCATTATTACGGATCAAGCATCTCAAAACAATCCTTCAATCAGACCCTTGATCGATAGAACTAACATGATCTTACAGAAACTTAAAGGATTAGAGAATGAAATACAAAATGTGATGACTTCCATTGACAATATCTCTGATTTATTTGATCATATTGACTGGAGAATGAAATAGCACTTTGACATTCAGGACATATGGAGGCTAGTTTTATACTACTTTTTAGGATAAAGGGATGGATTGAAGAAGATTCTACTGAAGAATTCCCTTTCAGGCCTTTCTATAATCTGTTCGTGAATTTACGTTCTATTGGAAATATCAGAGAAGAATTAAGTTCAGATCTTGATGAGTAGAAGATATTCATTCGTACTTATTTGTGTGTGATTGCTTGAATTTAGTTTATATTTGCACTTTTATAGTTAATCTCAGTTTAGATATGATTATGTGTTATTTGTTTACTCTCAGCGTTTTGAGTATTGTAGTGTGGATTGTGACGCTGAATTGTGTGTGTGTTAAGATTTTTTTTTAAAAAGCAATTTGTTTGTAATGTAATGTGTAAAAATTTGTAACCACTTGGATTTTATACATAAATTTATAATGTTTGTGTTGTGTGAATTTATGTGTTAATATAGTATCTAATCATGATAGAGTATAATCTAAAGTGACCGGACATTATTGAGGCTTAAAATGAATTGAAAACATTATAAATCTTAAAAATTTTTAAAAAATTCGAAAACCTCGCCGACAGCGAGATCGATCCCGCCGACGTCGAGAATTTTCCGAAACTTTTGACCACTTTGAATTAATTAGCTCGCCGACAGCGAGATCCCGAAAAAACACTATATTTTGACCGGTCAACCGTCACTATTCATCATCCCCTTCCTAGGGCTTGATAGATCGCAGATTTGGAGCAATATCAACACATTTTGACACCAGATTTCGTCTTCCCTTCGTAAGAGCTTCCCTCTTATGTAAAAATTTTTTATTTTCACCATGAATTTCTTCCACATTGAGGAATTTTGGAAAATTTTAAAATGTGAAAAAAAGATTTGGAAGAAGTTCATGGAACTTGATTTAGAGTGATTTTAGTCATCTTTGGAAGCCATGTTAGTAATATTTTGGAGATTAGTTAAGATTTTTGTGAATTTGATAGAACAAAAAATGGCTTCGCGACAAAAAAGGCGAATGAAATATGAAGAAACACCATTTATAAGTGCTCGAGCGCAATCAATATACTTCCACAATATCCAAGCAAGGAAGTGCATTCAAGATCGAGTATTTAAGAATCCAGGAGGAGAAGAGGAACAAATTATAAAAGAAAGGAGGTGGGAAAATTTCTGTTACACCACAAATAGAGCTGCAGTGGAAGTAGTGAAGGAATTTTATGCCAACTTAACTGAAATAGAAGATGCACCAATAAAAATTAGAGGATTTTTAGTTGATTTCAATGCTGCTAGAATCAATTCTTTCTATGAAGTACGTGACTTATACACTAGTGAGTATGATACTTTTGGAACAATGGAAGGACTGCTAGAAGAAGTAATTAACTTTCTCACTGATGGGAAAGGGGTTTGGAAAATCAAGCAGCGTGAACGGGTAAACTTCCCTCTTTCTATGCTGAATGCAATATCTAAAGCCTGACATTATTTTATTTGTTCTACCTTGTTACCTACCTATCACCATAGTGAAGTAACAAGAGATAGAGCAGTTCTGAATTTCTGTATTCATAACCAGAAAAGTATTAATGTGCGAAGTATTATTTACAAGAATGTATTAGCCACTACAAGAAGTGAGAGTGGAGGAGGACTTGGGCATCCTGGTATAATTTATGCACTCTGCCAATTATCTAGGGTAGAGGCAAGAGATGATGAGGAATGGGTGGAGTCTATGAAATCCATTACCCAGGGTAATATAAAGACTTATGAATCCTACGAAAGATGGAGATCTGTAACTAGGAGTTACATACTGATCGCTGAAAAATTTATTAAGAAATTCATACCTATTTTTGATGAAATTGCACTTTAAAGAAGGGTATTTTCTTTATTTTGTTGCAGGAATGAATAATTTAGGTGATAAAAGCAAAAATATAAAAAGAAGCGAATTTGGAGCAAAATCATGCAATTTGCGCTGAGTCACCGACAGCGAGATCGAGCCCGCCGACGGCGAGGTTACAAGAAGAAAATTCTGAAGAATTTATAACTGTCTCGGCCGACGGCGAGCTCGAGCCCGGCTGACAGCGAGCTAGAGCGGTTTGAAGATCTTCTAGAAGCCTCGCCGACAGCGAGGTAGTTCGTCGCCGACGGCGAGGTAGTTCAAATGGCACAGATACATTGAACCTGGACACTTTTTGAAGGGATGCTTACGCACCTCTTGGTCATTTGCTTACCTCTATATATAGAGGCCGAAAATCAGTCTTTAGTGTGCAGTCTTTTGTGTCTTTTGTGCAATCTTTTAGTCTTTTGTCTAGTTTTGTGTGCAGTTGTGTGTCTTTAGTGAGTCTTTAGTGAGTTTAGTGAGTAATTAGTGAGTCGTGCTGTACTCGGAAGGAAGAGTCAAAGGAACTACGAAGAGTACTGTTTGGGGATAAATCGAGATAAGTATTTGTATTTATTGTTTTTAACTTTAAATGAAATCCATGCTTAGTTTAGTTCCCATGCATTCTGAGTAGTTTATTAGTCTTTCTCCCTGTTTATGAAATTAAGTGACTTGATGAAATTAAAATAGAGATACTTATATATATTAATAAATTGTGATAATTTTTACTTAAAACTTAATTTACTTTTCAAACTGGCCATTTGATTTGTTAAAATATGTTGATTATCAACTATAGTAAAAATTACATCTAATATTCGGGGAATTCAAAAGCCTTGGAAGGAGGGTGCAAATAAATAGGGAAATAATATCACTGGGCGTAGAATTGAGCATTTTAGTGTGACAGACTAAAATATTCAATTCGGTCCTATTGTTTGAGAGCTGAAGTGTAGATGTTAGCCCTCGGGCGAGGGAACGTGGGAGCTCTAAAGTGGCGGTCGGTATCCTCCCAGCCTAGCCACGGATTCAGTAATCAAACATAGGATTAGTCAATATTCTTTACACCTGGATCAAAGGGTAAAGAATAGGAATGCTCCTATTTGTCACAATACCTTAAAATTATCTATTTGAATTCATCAATCACTTAAATTTCTAAACAAGGGGAAAGATACTTTTTCTGAATAGTTAAGGCTTATTTAGCAATTAGTTTAATTTCCTGCACTTTCAATACGTATTAATTTTCTACTTAGTTAAGCTACCTAATTAAAATACTTAGTTTACTTTATTGCGCTCAAATTTAGAATTCCAAATTTTCGTATACTATTTTAAAAATTATTATTATTATTTTAAATTAGTTGTTATTTAATTTTCTCTTTCCTCGTGGGATCGATAACCGAGACTCCACTAGAGCCTCGTATTACTTGATACGATACGTATACTTGCGTAGCATCCACAACATAAACAATTACAATTCTACACATATAAATAGCGGGGTCAAGTTTTTGGCGTCGTTGCAATTAAATTAAAAATATCATAATATAAAATTGTGGGTCAAGTTTTTGGCGCCGTTGCCGGAGAGAGTAAGAAAAATTTACTAAAGTAACGGACTATTTTAAAATAATCATAATAAATAAATTAATATCTATTCTGAAATTGTATGCACAAATTTGGAAATGAAAATTTAATACCTTACGATTCTGAATTAGAGCGTACAATTAAAAGAATTAGAAAACAAAAGAAACAAATTATAAATTTAACACAAATGGCGAATATTCCTGAAATTCAAAATATGAACCAACAAAGACCATTAAGAGATTATGCCAACCCTACATCAGATAAAATTCATTTAACTATTCAAAACCCTGATGTAGCTGCTAATTCATTTGAACTTAAACCTACAATTATCCAAATGGTACAAAACAATCAATTTAGTGGTTCACCTACTGAAGATCCTAACTTACATCTTGCTAGTTTTCTAGAACTTGTGCTACTTTTAAATATTAAGGAGTATCTGACGATGCTATAAGACTTAGACTTTTTCCTTTTTCATTAAGGGATAAAGCTAAAATGTGGTTGAATTCGTTAGCACCTGGATGTATTAAAACTTGGGGAGAATTATCACAAAAATTTCTATCCAAATATTTTCCACCATCTAAAACTCGCTAAGTTTAGAAATGATATAACTTCTTTTTGTCGAGTTAGATGGAGAATCAATATATGAAGCTTGGGAGAGATTTAAGGAACTTCTTAGGAAATGCCCACATCATGCGCTACCGTATCAGTGATTATTCAAACCTTTTATAATGGATTAGTAGGATCTTTAAGATCAATCATCGATGCTCGTCTCTGGAGGTTCATTAATGTCTAAACCATTTGATGAAGCTTATGCACTAATCGAAGAAATGACAACAAATAATTTCCAATGGCCTGCTGATAGAGTAAATCCTAAAAAGATAGCCAACATTCATGAAAACGATGCAATATCTATGTTAGCTTCTCAAATTGCTACTATATCTAAGAAATTAGATCATTTTGGAATGAACTACTCTCCTATTTTAGAAGAAAACTCATCCGGACAAATCATAGAATCTCAAACTAATTATGAAACTTTAAATGCTATTAATAATAGAACTAATAACCCTTATTCAAACTATTATAATCCTGGTTGGAAAACTCATCCAAATTTTAATTGGAATAACACATCTAATCAACAATGGATGAATCAACCTAATCAAGCAAATCCAAACTATAAACCTAATTACCCACCTGGATTTAATAACAATAACCCTCAATTCAAGGATAAGAAATTATCCATGGATGAATTAATTATGAATATGGGTCATCGACTACAAAATCAAGGAAATCAACTACAAATTCAAGGAAATCAATTACAAATTCAAGGAACATCTATTAAAAATATCGAAACTCAACTTGGACATATTGCTACTGCGCTAAATAATAGAATACCTGGAACTTTTCCTAGTAATGTGGAAATAAATCCTAAAGATCAAGGAAAAGAACAAATTAAAGCAATACAACTAAGGAGTGAAAAGAATTAGAACCTCAAATTCAAAAAGAACTTGAAAGCCAAAAAGAGGAAGTGGAAATTGAAAAGGAAACAATTCAACAACATTCAAACTTAGAACATCCTTTAATACCTATGAAAATTTACGTTGAAAAACCTCCACCACCATTTCCTCAACGACTAGCTCAACATAAAAAAGATAAACAATTTGCTAAATTCCTTGAAATATTAAAGAAATTAACAATCAATATACCTTTTGTTGAAGCTTTAGATCGGATGCCAAATTATGTAAAATTTATGAAAGATATTCTAAATAAGAAAAGAAAATTCAACGATAATGAAACGAGTCGCACTTAGTGAAGAGTGTAGTGCTTATTATTCGAAGAAGCTTCCGAAAAATTGAAAGATCCTGGTAGTTTCACTATACCCTGCGCTATAGGAGAAAAATTTTATGGAAAAGCTTTGTGTGACTTAGGAGCAAGCATCAATCTAATGCCTCTATCGATTTTTAAGAGATTAGGATTAGGAAAAATTACACCTACTTCAGTAATCAATTAACTGATCGTTCGATTACCTATCCTAAGGGAGTTATTGAAGATGTGTTAGTAAAGGTGGATAAATTTATCTTCCCAGTAGATTTTATTATTTTAGATATGGAGGAAGATAAAGAAATTCCTATCATTTTAGGAAGACCATTTTTAGCTACTGGAAAAGCTATGATTGATGTTCCGAAAGGAGAATTAACTATGAGAGTAAATGACCAAAAAGTTACATTTAATATTGCAAAATCAATGAAATATCCTGCGCTAGAAAAAGATGATGAATGTTTTCGGATGGAAATACTTGAATATTTACAACAAGAACATTTTAAGGAATATTACGAGGATAAATTAGAAAAAGAAAACACTCGAATTAATTGAAGATAATCATG
Organism: Papilionanthe hookeriana x Papilionanthe teres; assembly: GCA_022702705.1. Classification (NCBI taxonomy): domain Eukaryota; kingdom Viridiplantae; phylum Streptophyta; class Magnoliopsida; order Asparagales; family Orchidaceae; genus Papilionanthe; species Papilionanthe hookeriana x Papilionanthe teres. Next base: position 80,795,440 of record CM040430.1, on the reverse strand, counting down.
AAGAACTAGATTTTATTCGGGAAAGATTTGAATTTTTGGATAATACCGAAAATACCGACAAGAATATAGTTCCATCAATTGTTAAACCTCCCGAACTTGAGCTAAAAATATTACTCGATCATTCGAAATATGCTTATTTAGGTAATTCTTCAACTTTACCGGTTATTATTTCATCCGCATTAAACAAATCTCAAGAACAAAAACTTTTAGAAACTTTAAAAAAATATAAAAAAACTTTTGGTTGGACTTTAGCGGATATTAAAGGAATTAGTCCTTCAATCCGTATGCATAGAATTATTTTAGATGATGAACATAAACCTAAAGCAGATCCCCAAAGGAGATTAAACCCGATAATGAAAGAAGTAGTTAAGAAAGAAATTTTAAAATGGTTAGATAATGGTATTATATATCCTATTTCGACGATTGCTTGGGTAAGCCCAATTCATCGTGTTCCTAAGAAGGGAGGAGTGACCGTCACCGCCAATGAAAATAACGATCTTATTCCTATAAGACAAGTTATCGGTTGGCGTATATGTATTGATTATAGGAAATTAAATACCGCCACCAGGAAAGATCACTTCCCTTTACCATTTCTAGACCAGATGTTAGATAGATTAGTCGGACATAAGTATTTTTGTTTTCTAGATAGATACACCGGTTATCATCAAATACAAATTGCTCCTGAGGATCAAGAGAAAACTACATTTACTAGTCCTTATGGAACTTTCACTTTTCGAAGAATGCCTTTTGGATTATGTAATGCACCAAAGAACATTCCGGAGATGTATGATGTCTATATTTAGTAAGTTAATTGACAATGGAATAGAAGTATTTATGGATGATTTCTCTCGTATTTGGAACATCATTTGAAACATGCTTAACTCATCTTGAAAAAGTATTAGAAGTATGTGAGAAAACAAATTTAGTTCTAAATTGGGAGAAATGTCAATTTTTGGTTGCGGGCGGCATTGTATTAGGGCATAAAATTTCGGAAAAAGGGATGGAAGTGGACCCTGCAAAAATTTAAGTTATAGCTAAATTACCACCTCCAACTACGGTAAAAGGGGTAAGAAGTTTTCTTGGACATGCTGGATTCTACAGACGCTATATAAAAGATTTTTCAAAAATTACTAAACCTACTATGCCAACTTCTCGAAAAGGACAAGAAATTTGAATTTACAATCGAATGCCTGAATGCTTTTGAACTCTTAAAAGAAAAATTAATTACGAGCACCTATAATAGTTTCACCTAACTGGGAGAAACCATTTGAGCTTATGTGTGATGCTAGTGATTATGCTTGTAGGAGCAATTCTTGGGCAAAGATATGAAAAGATTTTTAAAGTTATATACTATGCTAGTAAAACTCTAAATGATGCTGAAATAAATTATACGGTTACAGAAAGAGAACTATTAGCGGTAGTATATGGTTTTAATAAATTTAGACCTTATCCGATTGGAACAAAATGTATCGTGCATACTGATCATTCTGCTATCAAATATTTAATGCAAAAGAAAGATTCCAAACCAAGATTAATTAGATGGATGCTATTAATGCAAGAATTCAATTTTGAGATCGTTAATAAGAAAGGAACTGATAATCAAATTGTGGATCATTTATCAAGATTAGAAAATCATGAATTATCTGATATTGAAAATGAAATTATGTACAGTTTTCACGATGAACAACTATATAATATCAATGAGTGGAAAATACCATGGTATGCCGATATAGTAAACTATATAGTTAGTAATATTTTACCACCTATGCTAACTTTGCAACAACGAGAAAAAATTCATCCATGATACGAAAACTTATTTTTGGGATGAACCATATTTATATAAGCAATGTAAGGATTTAATTATTAGAAGATGTGTACCTTATGAAGAAACTGAACCAATTATTCAAAAATGTCATGATTCTAATTTTGGAGGACATTTTGGGATCGATAAAACCGCTTATAAGATTCTACGATACTGGATTTTACTCGCTCTACTCTATTTAGAGATGTATATAGATATATTAAAACTTGCGATAAATGCCAAAGAGTAGGAAATATATCTAGAAGAAACGAAATGCCTCTAAACTTTATATTAGAAGTTGAAATTTTTGATGTTTGGGGATTAGATTTTATGGGACCTTTTATTCCTTCGTTTGGAAACTCATATATATTAGTAAGTTGTTGATTATGTTTCCAAATAGATTGAGGCACAAGCTTTACCTAGGTGTGATGCTAAGAGTGTTTCAAAATTTCGATGAAAAATATTTTTACTAGATTTGGAATGCCGAGAGTGATTATCACCGATGGAGGAACTCATTTTAGAAATAAATACATTCACAAACTAGTAGAAAAATACAATATTACTCATAAGATATCCACTCGCTTATCATCCACGAGACTAGCGGATTAGTCGAAGTATATAATCGTGAGATTAAACGTATTTTAGAAAAATCAGTAAACCCGAATAGGTTAGATTGGTCTATTAGATTAGACTAATCGCATTATGGGCTTATAGGATCGCTTATAAAACTCCGATTGGAATGACTCCATACAGAGCTTATATATGGAAAAACATGCCACTTACCAGTTGAATTAGAACATAAAGCATATTGGGCGATTAAAGAATTTAATTATAATATGAAGGAAGCTGGTGAGAAAAGATTGTTGCAATTAAATGAATTGGAAGAATTAAGAAATGAATCATATGATAATGATCTGATTTATAAAGAAAAGATGAAATTATGGCATGATCGGAAGACTAATCAGAGAAATTTTGAACCAGGATAGGAAGTTTTGCTATATAATACTAGATTGAAATTATTTCCTGGAAAATTGAAGTCTCGATGCTTTGGACCTTTCACCATAACTCAAATATTTTCATACGGAACTATAGAAATCGAAGATCCAAAAACTGGACATAAATTTAAAGTTAATGGACATAGATTAAAACCATATTTCGAAGGTATAAGACCTAACTATAAAGAGGTTTTAATGCTTAGTCGACTTCGATTAATAATTGAAATTAGGTCGGGCTGACGACGTTAAACCAAGCGCTTTATGGGAGGCAACCCATATTAGTTATCTATTTTTATTGTATCTTAATAGTTAGTTTATATTATTGAAACTTTACTACTCAATTATTATTAAGAATCATCACATATTCGAACCATTATGATGAGAAAAGAAATTATTTGATTTAGAGCGAAATTGGACATTATTTTGAAATCTCGCCGACGGCGAGGTCGATACTCGCCGACAGCGAGTTTCGCGCTTAATTTAATTTAGTTTATTTATAAGCTCGCTGACAGCAAGAAACGAGCCCGCCGACAGCGAGATGCTGAAAGGCAGTTTTTATAACTAAGTCGCCGACGGCGAGAAACCTCCCGCCGACAGCGAGAAGTTATAAAAATGAGTTATATATACTTTAAATGCTGATCTGGACGGTTTCAACACCAATTCCTTTGTGAAAACCCATTCTTAAACCATTCTAAGTCTGCCTTCTTCACTAGAATTCATTCCATTCACCATAATGGCCTCCAAATTCTTAGATTCCTCTAAATCCGGAGTGTTTAACCGGAGGAAATTTGTGAGTGCGGAAGCGCAACGGATCATCAACAAGGTTTTGGTAAAGAAAAGAGTTATCAAGGAACGGGGATTTGTCAATCGAGGATTAGAGAATTCCACTACTAAGATAGAAGAAACGATCGCACGGCGGCATCGGGAGGTATTTTGTTACACTACGTCCGTTGTTGTTATTCCGGTTATGAAAGAGTTCTACTCTAACTTACATGCGATCAACAATGGGAATATCTACGTTCGAGGAAGATGGGTGATGTTTACTCCATCAAGAGTAAATGAATTATTCTCTATAGAAAACACCCCGGTATGTCACTATTCAAATTTTGTGCCTTCTCGATATAATATGAATGAGATATTTCAATATCTGACTGATGAACCGGAAGATTGGGAAATGCGTGAAGACGGGTATGTTAGTTTCTCTGCATCACTTTTGAATCCTGTCTCAAAGCACTGGCACTTTTTCATCTCATCTAAATTGTTACCTACTATGAGCGTAAACAAAGTTTCAAAGGAATGCTCTATATTGAATTATTGTATTCAAATTGGATTGCCTATTGATGTTGGATCAATAATTGTTAAGTCTGCATTGAGTTTAATTGTGCATGGGTCAGTTCACGGACTAGGACACCCATCTACTATTTTTGCATTATGTAGTCGGTACTGTGTTTCTTATGAAGCTTGGGAAAAGGTTCGTTACCTTGGAAGCCGCTTGATCCTACGGATATGTTCCCTACTTTGGACAATAATGAAGACATTACATTTATCTCCGATAGAGCTTCACGGAATAATCCTATAGCGAAGGCCTATTTCGGATAAAACGGAGTTACTTATGAAGAAAATTAATGGAATGGAGAAAGAACTACGTAATGTGAGAGATTTAATCGACAATATATCCGATTTATTTGATCACATTGATCGGAGGATGAAGGAACACTTCGATCATTCCGGACACTTGGAAGCTAGCTTTCTTCATTTACCGAGACGAAGGGTTGGATCACCGAAGAATGCGCTTCGGAATTTCCCTTCGAGCCTTTCTATAACTTATTTGTACATCATCGTCATATAGGAAATATCGGAGAAGATGAAGATTCCGACCTTGAAGAGTAGTAGTAAAGATTTTCATAGTATGTTTGTATTTATGTTATTTGATTTGATTTAGATTTTATTATGTGTGGAGTGATGACTCGAATATCTCAAACTTAGCTGAGATATGCGTCATAGTTTTGTATCGGCATTTAGTGTGTCGTGGATTGGTTTGCGATGCTGATTGGTAGTAAGGATTGAAGTTCGAAGTTTGATTATAGAGTTTTAAATTATGTTAGTTTGTATGTCTCATGGATTTCAATATTAAAGTTAATTTGTTGTGTTGTGTGAATTTGTTTGTGTATAAGTAGCTAATCTTCATATTAAATTAATAAATGATATGATCGGAAATATAATATAAGGCAAATCGAGGTTGAAAATGATTGACGAAATTCAAAAATTGAAATTTTTAGGACCTCGCCGACGGCGAGAAAAATCCCGCCGACAGCGAGATCGATCTCGCTGACAGCGAAGAATTTCTCGCCGAAGGCGGATTTTTCCCGAAACTTTTGCCTTATGGAATTAATTAGCTCGCTGACGGCGAGAAAAATCTCGCTGACAGCGAGAACGCAAAAAGACTTATATTTGACCGGTCAACCGACACTATTCATCATCCCCTTCCTAAAATTTTTGAAAAACCGACCTAGGGCTTCGAGAGATCTTGGATTTGAAGCGATTTCAACACTTTTTGACACCGGATTTCATCTCCCCTTGGTAAGAGCTTCACTCCTATGCAAAAATTTTTGATTTTCACCATTGATTTCTTCTACATTGGGATATTTTGAAAAATTTTGAAATGTGAAGAAAATACTTGGAAGAATTTCATAGAAATCAATTTAAATGGATTTTAGTTGTTGTGGGAAGCCTTATTAGTAATATTTTGGAGTTTAGTTAAAATTTTGTAAATTTCACAGATCAAAAAATGGCTCCACGACAAAAACGTCGAGTAGAGTTCGACGAAAACCTATTCATCAATGCACGAGCACGAGCAAAATATTTTGAAAATATACAAGGAAGAAAGTGCATTGCGGATCGAGTATTCAAGAATCCAGGAGGAGAAGTAGAGCGAGTTATAAAGGAGCGAGGATGGGAAAACTTCGTTTCGTTGCCAACGAGCAACTTGTAGAAGTTGTAAAGGAATTTTATACAAACTTAACACAGGCGAAGATGCACCTGGTTAAAGTTAGAGGATTTTTCGTAGATTTCAGTACTGCAAGAATAAACGCATATTATGAAGTTCAAGACACCTGGAGCGAATATGAAACTTTTGGAACTATGGAAGGACCATTAGAAGAGGTGATTGACTTTCTCACTGATGGGAAAGGAGTCTGGAAGATAAAGCAGCGAGAACGGGTAAACTTCCCTCTTTCTATGCTAAATGCAACATCAAAAGCTTGGCATTATTTTATTTGCTCTACTTTGTTACCTACCTACCATCATAGTGAGGTAACAAGAGATGAAGCAGCTTCGAATTTCGTATTCCGAACCAGAAGAGTATTAATGTGGGAAGTGTTATATATAAAAACATATTAGTCACTTCTAGAAATGAAAGTGGAGGAGGATTAGGACATCCTGGTCTTATCTATGCACTTTGCCAATTATCTGGGGTAGAGGCAAGAGATGATGAGGAATGGATAGAGCCTATGAAACCCCTAACTCGAGCTAATATAAAGAAATATGAATCCCACGAAAGTTGGAGATCGTGAGTGAGAAGTTATTTCACTCGGTCCAAGTAGAGATATACCCTCTACTAGCTATGAACCTCCTGAGTCTACCACCCCTACCCTTCAAGATCTGATGAATGAATTAACCCTGAGTAGAAAGAGTTTTGAGTTATTTGGAGAAAATATGGAAAGAAGATTTGAGCATATAGATCAAAGGATTGGAGGCTTGGAGAGAAGACACGATTATGATAGATGAATATCTCCAGCAACATTCGGAATACGAGATTGCATACTATGAAGTCGAGCGTCACTATAGGAGTGGTGATTTAGATGTTGTCTTTCCCGAGTGCCCTCGATATTCACGGTACCAGCCTTGCTCGGCCTTCTCAGCCTACAGATTAGGGAGGAGATGATATAGCCTGGGACTTTGATGCTGAAGATTAGGACTTTATTTGTTTTGTTTGTTTGATGTTAAGTTATTTTGGAAACTTTTATATGTTTATAATATTCAGTACTTTATGTTGTGAGACATTGGATGTTAGTTAGATTAATTTGCTTGAATTGTTATAGTAGTTTAGTTTTTGTTTTTGTGTTAGTTAATTGCATTCGTTTTTATGTTAAATAGGATGTTAGTTTTCTTTAGTATGTTTTTATTTTATTCTGTATTGTTTTAAGTTGTAAAATTGTTAATCTGTTAGTTCAATGTTTTTAATATGTTAGTAATTCATATGTGTAGTGTAGAGTTAATTTTAATTGTTGTATTTAATACTTATCTCAGATTTTATCCCTGCATTTTCTTTAAATTGTTATATATATATGGAGAATACTAACAGTATGTGAGTTCAATGAAAAATGAAAAAAAAGCCTGCAAAAATTTTAAAGAAAAAGAAATACCTAAACTTCAAAGGTATGATTTATTTACTTGCCCTTTTTCATTATTTAGAATAGATATAAAAATTTAAGTTTGGGGGGGGAGTAAAATACAAATTTAGTTATTAACTTGTTTTCAATTCCTATTTTCAAATTAGTATAAAATGATTTTTATAACAAAATTTTCAATTTAATTAATATGAATTATTTTATTATTATAAAAGGTTAAATGAATTATTTCTAGTACTTTAATTAATTAAATAGAATAAAATATTTGGTTAAAGGGAATAAGAATATAGTAAACTATTTTTGGTAAGGAAAACTATATTCTAAAATTAAAATTCTTAAGTATTCAAGTGAAAAAGAAAAGATTGAAAATCAATGAAGTAAAAACTATGAAGTATATATAAGCAAAGAAATATCCCTAAGTTTCAAATTTAGGAAGATGAAAATGAAGTTCAAAATTATTAATAGGCTCTCCAGATACAGTAATCCTCAAAAGAAAAAGAAAAAGAAAAAAAAAAGAAAAAAAGAAAAAATGAGGAGAAGCTTGAAGAGATGCCTTATCAAAAATCGGCTTCATTTGAATTAACCTAAAGGGAAAAACTTAGATATTTCCAAACTTATGTTTATGAATTAGAATTTTACCTAATAGTGTTTTCTTGAATTTCTTATCATATGAATATCTTAAGTAGTTATTCTTTTAAATATAGTCATTCTCGAAATGAATAGTAAGTTTGAAATCTTAGACTCGATAACTAAATAATTTATTTCTATAAAATTAATTAAAGTACATGAATTATTTTTATTTAACTTTATTATGATATTAATTAATCTAATTCATAGTTTATTTAAATTGAAAAATCTTATTATAGAACTCATTATTTTTATGTAGTACTAAAAATTTCTTGAGGACAAGTAATAAGTAAGTCTGGGGGATTTTGATCGCTGAAAAATTTATTAAGAAATTCATACCTATTTTTGATGAAATTGCACTTTAAAGAAGGGTATTTTCTTTATTTTGTTGCAGGAATGAATAATTTAGGTGATAAAAGCAAAAAATCATAAAAAGAAGCGAATTTGGAGCAAAATCATGCAATTCGCGCTGAGTCGCCGACGGCGAGATCGAGCACGCCGACGGCGAGGTTACAAGAAGAAAATTCTGAAGAATTTATAACTGTCTCGCTGACAGCGAGCCCGAGCCCGCTGACAGTGAGCTAGAGCGGTTTGAAGATCTTCTAGAGCCTCGCCAGACGAGCGAGTAGTTCGTCGCCGACGGCGAGGTAGTTCAAATGGCACGGATACATTGAACCTGGACACTTTTTGAAGGGATGCTTACACACCTCTTGGTCCTTTGCTTACCTCTATATATAGAGGCCGAAAATCAGTCTTTAGTGTGCAGTCTTTTGTGTCTTTTGTGCAATCTTTTAGTCTTTTGTCTAGTTTTGTGTGCAGTTGTGTGTCTTTAGTGAGTCTTTAGTGAGTTTAGTGAGTAATTAGTGAGTCGTGTTGTACTGGAAGGAAGAGTCAAAGGAACTACGAGGAGTCTGTTTGGGGATAAATCGAGATAAGTATTTGTATTTATTGTTTTTAACTTTAAATGAAATCCATGCTTAGTTTAGTTCCCATGCATTCGAGTAGTTTATTAGTCTTTCTCCTCGTTTATGAAATTAAGTGACTTGATGAAATTAAAATAGAGATACTTATATATATTAATAAATTGTGATAATTTTTACTTAAAACTTAATTTACTTTTCAAATCGGCCATTTGATTTGTTAAAATATGTTGATTATTAACTATAGTAAAAATTACATCCGATATTCGGGGAATTCAAAAGCCTTGGAAGGAGGGTGCAAATAAATAGGGAAATAATATCATCGGGCGTAGAATCGAGCATTTTAGTGTGACGGACTAAAATATTCAATTCGGCCCTATTGTTTCGAGAGCCGAAGTGTAGATGTTAGCCCTCGGGCGAGGGGAATGTGGGATCTCCGAAGTGGCAGTCGGTATCCTCCCGACTTAGCCGCGATTCGGTAATCAAACATAGGATTAGTTAATATTCTTTACACCTGAACCAAAGGGTAAAGAATAGGAATGCTCCTATTTGTCACAATACCTTAAAACTATATATTTAAATTCATCAATCACTTAAATTTCTAAACAAGGGGAAAGATACTTTTTCTGAATAGTTAAGACTTATTTAGCAATTAGTTTAATTTCCCGCACTTTCAATACGTATTAATTTTCTACTTAGTTAAGTTACCTAATTAAAATACTTAGTTTACTTTATTGCGCTCAAATTTAGAATTCCAAATTTTCGTATACTATTTTAAAAATTATTATTATTATTTTAAATTAGTTGTTATTTAATTTTCTCTTTCCCCGTGGGATCGATAACCAGGACTCCACTAGAGCCCTGTATTACTTGATACGATACGTATACTTGCGTAGCATCCACAACATAAACAATTACAATTCTACACATATAAATAGCGGGGTCAAGTTTTTGGCGTCGTTGCAATTAAATTAAAAATATCATAAAATTCTAGAAGTTGGCGCCTACGCGCCAGACTCGATACAGAAACTGTCAAGTTTTTGTCGACTTTTGGAAAGTCATTTTGACGGATTGTGCGGTTATTGGACATTCTAGAAGACTGGTAGTTGTTCCTTGATAATAGGACATGTAATACATTGCATTTGGACGCTCCAAAACGGTTTTAATCACGAAGAGGTGCGAGCCAAAGTGAAGAGGTGCGAAGAACTGGACGCTGTGTCCGGTGCCTAGGCGCCAGATTCCGGCGCCTAGGCGCCAGACAGACCTTCTAGAAGATTCATTGAATTTGGACATGTTTTGAAGAGGTGCCTCAAGGCAACCCTTGAAGCCTATAAATAGCAGTCCACTCCTTCAGAAAAAAGTGTGTGTGTGTGTGTGTGTGTGTGTGTGTGCCCCCATTGTATCCCCTATCTCTTAGCCACTTTAGGATCTCTCATCCTTAGAGAGAGAAATAGAGAGAGAAATTTAGGGCCACTTTTATTTAGTTTAGTGAGTTTATTTTCAAATTGTTGCATCTGGAGTTCATTACACTGTGGAGTCAGTAGGAATCAGAAGATCTATAGAAGGTATATTTGAGATAAGTATTTTATTTTTTATTCAAAGTTTATTTATTATGTTTTGTTGTTTATATTCAATGTGTTCTGAGTAGTTAGTTTACTTTCTTCCTTCAATTATGAAAAGATAAATAAGATAATATAAAATTCGATGGAGAATTGAAAATCAAAATATTTTCAAAACATTGTGATGATATTAATACCTGATCTTACTTTATTTTTTAAATTGGCCATTTAAAATGTTAAAACCTGTTGAAGAGTTTTGAGACCTAGAAGGAGAAGAACTCTTAACTTGTAGATGTCACATGAATCCTTGGGTAGTCGAAGGCCATGAGCGGGCTATTCAAGGTGAAGTGCAAATAAATAAGAAGATAAGATTTAAAGGGTGTAGAATTAATAAGTTTTTAGTGACAGACTAAATTCTTATAATTTGATTTATAGCTAAGGAAAGGGTCACTAGTAGGGCCGACCATAGCCACCCTTGGACATCTAGTAGTGTGAGCCTAGATTAACCCATTCTACTAACAATACATCCGGACCTGATCTGTAGATTAGCTAATGTTCTTTGCGCCTGGATCAAAGGGTAAAGAGTAGGAATGCTTCTATTTGGCACAATACCATAAAATAGATTCTCCAACGAATATTAATTTATCTTAAAAATCTTGGATTAGTTGAAAGGAAGAAAGTTGTTTGTTTTATATTGTTTTCACAAAATCATTTTCTTATTATTATTTTCTTTATCTACATCTAGTAAATTAAAAGTAATTTATAGTTAGATTAAAATACAAAAAGATTTTGAAATACAATATTTAAAAATTTATTACCCTTTTTCCCCGTGGGATCTATACTGGGGTCTTTGTTTCAAAGCCCTTTATTACTTGAAACGATATGTATACTTGCGTAGTACCCGAAAAGTATATAAAATATTTTCCTTTAAAATTATATTTTGCTATATAAACATATATTTAAAAAGTATTAATCACTAAAGGCCTAGTATTCAGTAGCAATCAAGTTTTATTTAATGTTATTGCCGTAAATTAAAATTTTGGTACACATCTATATAGCAAGTTATTCCGGGTCAAGTGTTTCGCTCCTTTGCCAGAAATTGAATTTTCTAGCAGTGGTAACAAATTCTTGTGTTTGGAAATACAAAAAATCGGGTCAAGTTTTTTGGCGCCGTTGCCGGGGATAAGAGGTACAACTTATAGATTTTTAAATATTATATATTCAAAAACATAAAAAATATAATAATATAAAAATAAAAATATAAAAATAAAATAAAATTAAATTAAAAAAAATTATTCCTTGCTTTATTTTTTTTATGCGTAGTTTTGGTTCTGAAGGATTAATACCTTTAGATTCTGAACTAGAAAGAACAATTAGAAAAATTAAAAAGGGAAAACAAATTCAAAAATTTCAAGAAATGGCTACTTTACAAAATCCAATTGAACTTAATGATCAAAATGTTTATAAACCATTAAGGGATTATGCTAACCCTACAGTTGATGAACTTCATAGTAGTATTCAAATACCCACTGCAGATGCTAATTCTTTTGAACTTAAACCGTCTATTATTCAAATGGTGCAAAACAATCAATTTGGTGGAACACCAAATGAGGATCCAAATTTACACCTTGTTAGTTTTTTAGAACTTTGTGCTACCTTTAAATATAACAATGTTTCGATGATGCTTATTAGACTTAGACTCTTTCCTTTTTCCTTAAGAGATAAAGCAAAGATGTGGTTAAACTCATTAGCAATCGGTTCTATTAAAACATGGGCTGAAATGGCACAAAATTCCTTGCTAAATATTTTCCTCCTTCTAAAACTCGCTAAATTAAGAAATGATATTACTTCGTTTAGTCAATTTAATGGGGAGAAAATATATGAAACTTGGGAAAGATTTAAAGAACTATTAAGAAAATGTCCTCATCATGCTTTACCTAATTGGTTAATTATTCAAACATTTTACAATGAATTAATTGGATCTTTAAAATCAATTATTGATGCTTCATTCTTGGAGGTTCTTTAATGTCTAAATCATTTAAAGAAGCTTACACTTTAATTGAAGAAATTGCTAATAACAATTTTCAATGGCCTTCCGAAAGGATTAATCCTAAAAAGATGGTAAGTATTCACGATAATGAAGCATTTTCTATCCTAGCTTCACAAGTAGCAGCAATGTCTAAAAAATTAGATAATTTTGCAATTAATATTTCACATAATAACTCTGCTAATATTGAAGATTCTCAAACTATTGAAACTTTACAAGCTATTGCAAGTAAAAATAATCCTTATTCAAATTATTATAATCTTGGGTAGAAAAATCATCCAAATTTTAACTCGGAATAATTCACAACAATAATGGGGTAATAATCGATCTCATCCCACTGGAAATTGGAATAATCAAGTTAATCCAAATTATAAACCTCATGGATTTAATAATCAACAGAAAAAGTTATCAATAGAAGAATTAATTTTACAAATGAATAATCAATTACAATATCAAATACTGTTATTCGTAATATCACAAATCAAATGAGGCAAATTGCTACTTTAATTAATAACATACCTGTAGGAACACATCCTAGTAATGTTGAAATTAATCCAAAGGAAACTGGAAAAGAACATGAACATGTTAAGGCTGTGCAACTTAGAAGTGGAAAGGAATTAAAAGAAAGAATGCAGAATGAAATTGAAAAAGAGATTGAGGTTGAAGAGATCGAAAAACCTAAAGAAACTCTCTCTCCAGTCAAGATCGATCGTTATACCTATTAATTTGGAAGTTGAAAAATCACCACCACCTTTTCCTCAAAGACTTAAACGACAGAAACTTGATCATCAATTTTCTAAGTTCTTTGAAATTTTTAAGAAACTTACTATTAACATACCTTTTGCTGAAGCTTTGGAACAAATGCCAACATATGCAAAATTTATGAAGGATATTATAAGCAAGAAACGAAAATTTGAAGCTTTTGAAACTGTTGCATTAAGTGAAGAATGCAGTGTAATAATTCAAAAGAAATTACCTAAAAAGCTTAAGGATCCTGGAAGTTTCACTATACCCTGTGCTATTGGAGAAAAATTTTGTGGAAAAGCTTTATGTGATTTAGGAGCAAGTATTAATCTCATGCCATTTTCTATTTTTTGAAGATTGAATTTAGGAGAGATTACTCTCACCACCGTAACCCTTTAGTTAGCTGATAGATCTATCACTTATTCTAAAGAAGTTATAGAGGATATCCTTGTTAAAGTGGATAAATGTATCTTCCCTGTAGATTTCATTGTACTTGATATGGAAGAAGATAAAGAGATACCTATTATTTTAGGGAAACCTTTTCTAGCTACCGGACGAGCTATGATTGATGTGCAAAAGGGAGAATTAACCATGAGAGTTAATGATCAAGAGATTAAATTCAATGTTCTTAAATCAATGAAGTACCCTGATAAAGAGATATGTTATCGAACGAATATACTTGATTATTTAATTGAGAAACATTATCAAGAAAAATGTAAAGTCATTTCTGAAGAAAAATTTGAATTTTTAACTGATGAAAATGAAGAAGTAAAAAAAGAAGAGACTCATTTTATTAAAGATAAGCGGGAAACTTTAGACATAACTCAAAATGATATACTTTTACCATCAATTAAAAAAGCCCCCGAACTGGAATTAAAAATGTTACCTTCACATTTAAAATATGCGTTTCTTGGAAATTCGTTAACTTTACCTGTTATTATTTCTGAACTGAGTAAAGATCAAGAAGAAAAATTACTAGGTGTGTTACAGAATTATAAGAAAGCTTTTGGTTGGACTATTGTTGATATAAGAGGAATAAGCCCTTCCATTTGTTGGACTATTGTTGATATAAAAATTATAGAATTTTAATGGAAGAAAATTTTAAACCGACTATCGAACCGCAAAGAAGATTAAATCCTATCATGAAAGAGGTTGTTAAAAAAGAAGTTGTTAAGTGGTTAGATGCTGGTATTATTTATCCTATTTCGGATAGTCAATGGGTAAGTCTTATTCATTATGTTCGAAGAAAGGAGGTGTAACTGTCATTGTCAATGATAAAAATGAACTAATTCCTACAAGACAAGTTACTGGATGGTGAATTTGTATTGATTATAGGAAATTAAATGATGCCACTAGAAAGGATCATTTTCCTTTACCTTTCTTGGATCAAATGCTCGATAAACTAGCTGGACACCCATATTTCTATTTTTTGGATGGATATTCTGGTTATCATCAATTACTTATTGCTCCTGAGGACCAAGAGAAAACAACATTTACAAGTCCTTATGGAACTTTTGCTTTTAGAAGAATGCCTTTTGGTTTATGTAATGCACCTGCAACTTTTCAAAGATGTATGATGTCAATATTTTGTGATTTGATTAACAAAGGAATTAAAATATTCATGGATGATTTTTCAGTTTTTGGAACTTCTTTTGAATCTTGTTTGGAAACATTTCCAAAGTTCGAAAAGATGTGAAGAAACAAAATTAGTTCTTAGCGGGAAAAATGTCGATTCATGGTCACATAAGGCATTGTACTTGGTCACAAAGTTTCACAAAAGGGATGGAAGTAGATCAAGCGAAAGTAAAAATTATTGCTTGAATTGCAACCACCTACTATCGTTATCGATGTAAGAAGTTTTCTAGGTCATGCTTGGATTTTATAGAAGATACATAAAGGATTTTTCTAAAATTGCTAAACCTCTTTGTCATTTATTGGAAAAAGATGCAAAATTTGAATTTAACAAAGAATTTATTAATGCTTTTAATATTATAAAAGAAAAACTAATAACTGCACCTATCATTGTTGCACCTAATTAGAATAAATCTTTTGAATTAATGTGTGATGCAAGTGATTTTGCAATTGGAGCTGTATTAGGACAAAAATATGAAAAGGTTTTCAAAGTTGTATATTATGCTAGTAAAACTCTCAACTGAAACACAAAGAAATTACACTACCACTCGAGAAGGAGCTTCTAGTTATAGTATATGCCTTTGATAAATTTAGACCTTATCTTCTTGGTTCTAAATGCATAGTTCATACCGATCATTACGATATTAAATATCTAATATCTAAGAAGGATTCTAAACCTAGACTGATAAGATGGGTTTTACTTCTACAAGAATTTGATTTTCAAATAGTAGATAGAAAAGGAACTGAAAATCAAATTGCTGATCATTTGTACAAAATTAAAAATGATATTATTTTGGAAGAAAATATAAATGAGAAAATTCCTGATGAATCTTTATATGTTATTTAAGGATGCAAAACACCTTGGTATGCTGATATTGTTAACTATTTAGTTAGCAATATTTTACCTTATGAATTGGATAACAAATTTATTAAGAAATTTAAATATGATGCTAAATCTTATATTTGGGAAGATCCTCATTTATTTAAAATTGGAAGAGATTCTATAATTCGAAGATGTGTACCTTATGAGGAAACTTTTGCTATTATTCAAAAATGTCATGATTCCGATTTTGGAGGACACTTTGGCATAGATAAAATTGCATTTAAAATTTTAAATTCTGGATTTTATTGGCCTACCTTATTTAAAGATGTGAGACATTATGTGAAAACATGTGATCGATGTCAAAGGATGGGAAATATATATAAGAAGGATGAAATGCCTTTAAACTATATATTGGAAGTTGAAATTTTTGATATATGGGGTTTAGACTTTATGGGACCATTTGTTCCATCATCTGGAAAAATTTATATTTTATTAGCAGTTGATTATCTTTCAAAGTGGATTGAAGCTATTGCTTTACCAAACTGTGATTCCAAAAGTGTTTCTAAATTCTTAAAGAAAATGATATTTTCAAGATTTGGAATGCCTAATGTAATTATCACTAATGGTGGAAGTCATTTTAGGAATGTAAGAATTCAATCATTACTACAAAAATTTAGAATCAAACATAGAATTGCAACTGCTTATCACCCACAAACAAGTGGAATGGCTGAAGTATCAAATAGAGAAAGTAAAAGAATTTTAGAGAAGACTGTTAATCCTAAAAGAACTGATTGGGTTGATAGACTTGATTCTGTATTATGGGCTTATAGAACAGCTTATAAGACACCAATCGGAATGTCACCTTACCAGTTAATTTATGGTAAACATTGTCACTTACCTATTGAACTTGAACATAGAGCTTATTGGGTGATAAAGGAGTTTAATTTTAATTTGAATGAAGCAGGAGAAAAGCGATTATTGCAATTGAATGAGATGGAAGAGATAAGAAATGAATCATATGAAAATGCAAGGATTTATAAAGAGAAAATGAAGTTGTTACATGATAAGAATATTTCAGGAAAAATTTTTGAGCCTGGATAAGAAGTATTACTGTTTAATTCTCGTTTAAAACTTTTTCCTAGAAAATTAAGATCTAAATGAATTGGAACCTATATAATTGAGAAAGTATACCATTATGGAGCTGTGGATATTAAA
The DNA here is from genome assembly GCA_022702705.1 of Papilionanthe hookeriana x Papilionanthe teres. NCBI lineage: Eukaryota > Viridiplantae > Streptophyta > Magnoliopsida > Asparagales > Orchidaceae > Papilionanthe > Papilionanthe hookeriana x Papilionanthe teres. Next base: position 80,778,668 of record CM040430.1, on the reverse strand, counting down.
GACTCCAAAATAGGAAAAATTTTTAAAGTAAAAGGATTAAGATTGAAGCCTTATTTGGGAGATAATAAAATGATTTATAAAGAGGCTTATGAATTGAGTCAACCTGATTAAAGATTTACCTAAGTCGGGCTGACGACGTTTAACCAAGCGCTTTGTGGGAGGCAACCCATAATTATCTTTTGTTTTGAGTGTTTTTATATTTTTAATGTAAGGTTATGCTTCGATCTTGACTAATATTATATTACTTTAGAAAAAATTGATGCTTATAAGTCTTTGTTGACTTAAGCTGAAGATTATTTTGAAGTATGTAAGATTTAGAAATTGGATCACTCTATTCTAAATATGAGTAAAAAGGAGATCAAGTTAACCTTCAAAATGATTGCTTATAATTTGTGTTATTGAGTCTAGATTACTCTTACTAATATAATTTACCTATCTTGGAGAACGAAACTTTGAAATTTGACGATTAGGAGAAACGGAGTTGAACATAGTTCCGGAGCCTAGTCGCCAATATTCGGCGCCTAAGAGCCCGAGTTAAACTATGTATCAATAGGTCCAGAGCCTAGGCGCCAGATTTGGCGGCTAAGCCCCACGGTTACTGGGTCGTGCAAAAACCAAAAATTCTCTGTTTTTCACATGATTTTCACCTTTAAATCAACCCATCTTCATCCCTAACCATCAAGCAATCAAAGTTACGTCCATTACACTTCATTCTTGAGAGATTTGAGAAATTTTTGAAGAAATGGAAGGAAGAAATCTTGGAGAAGAGGCTAGGGACAAGGTCTCAAAGGATCCTCAACCCTACTTCAATGGTTTCGTCGCAGTAAGTTTAGAGAAAATTTCTAGTCTCATGGATAAGTTTGAAGCGGAGTTTAAAAGCATTGGAGATCGCCTTCATGAGATGTTTCATCAGATTGAACATCTAGAATGGAATATGAAACTTCAATTTGATCATTTTGCGGCTTATCAAGATGCTCAAGTTGAAATGTATGCGAAGAACAAGTGGATTAACGAAAAGACGGCTACTGATTTCCCGAGAGCATTAGTGTTCTTTCCAAGCGGAATACACAATTTCCCTTGTGAAAATTAGAGTATTCTGGTATTGAGATCGTTTTTATCTGGTTTGTTGAGTCGTTGTATCGATGTAGTGAATCGATTGTATTTGTGTATTTGCTTTCATGTTCAATGTGTGTTGTTTTTGCTTAGAAATTGTTGTGTTTGATTGTGTATTCGGAACTTGAATCAAGTATGATACTTATCTGGAATATATTGAGCCAATATTGCAGATTATAAATGGAATTTAGTGAAGCTTGATTTAAACTTTATGTTTAATTGGTGGATTTAATATTTAATTTTTAAAATTTTTGGAAAATGTTTTGGAAGTTAGAAACTGAAGCCCTACTCTAATGTGAGTAATTGGAAGTTGAATTTATGAATTTTGGTGGAAAATTAAATTTAAAAATAATTTTTTGTGAAAGGCGAGTCTGGCGCCTAGGCGCCAGAATTCGGCGCCTAAGCGCCGGTTTGGCCTATACCCGAAAAATTCCTTAAATACCCCCAAAAGTCATTATCGACGCCTAAGCCTTCTTCTTCCTCCATTTTTCGCAAAAATCAGCTTTTAGAATCCATTTTGAGGTCAAAACATCAAGGATTTGGGCGCGAAACCACTAGAATTCTTCATCTCAAGGTCAAATCTACACTTTAAACCATTTATTTTCGATTTTTACCATAGATTTCCCTAGGTTTTGCTAAGAACCGAAATTTTGAAAATTTTTTTTTTGATTTTTAGTGATTTCTTTGGATTTTAAAACTTATTTTAAGTTTTCTAAACTTAAAAAGAGTTTAAATTTTGTATTCCTAAATTTGTTCTTGTTTTCTTTCACGTTTAGATGGCTCTGAAATCTAAATGCGGGAAGGCACGAGAGAACTTTGATAGCAGCAAATTTTCTACTGCGGCTGCACATTTTCGATTCCACGAATTTGCGACATCGAGGAAGTTCATTTCAGAACGAAGTTTCTATCATCTGGGGCAGATGATTGAAAACACTATTGTTATTTCACTGTTGTTGCTGTTATCCCTATAGTTCGAGAGTTTTATGCGAATTTTCTGGATGCCGAAGATTATGAAGTTTTTGTCAGAGGTGTCGGAGTATGATTTACTCCTGAAAGAATCAATGTATTTTATGGCCTGCCACTGACTATAGAGTGCCACTATTCTAGATTATCTCCATCTAAGGGAGATTTGGATATGATCATTGTTTATTTGGTGACGATGTTCGGATCTTAGAAGATCGGGAACGGAAAAAGGGTAAACATCAAATCCTCCAAGTTAAATGGTATTTCTAAAGCATGACACTTATTTTATTTACGCAAGATTGTTACCTTCCAACCACCTGAGTGAAGTGACTAGAGATCGAGCGGTCTTAAACTACTGCATTCAGGAAAGGAAGCCTATTGATGTCAGCAGTATTATTTATGATTCTGTGGATTCTACTGTGAGATCTAGCACTTCTGTTGCACTGGGATTCCCATCTCTGATTTATTCATTATGTATTAGCAATGGAGTCACTGCAGATATTTCGGAGGAAAGGTTGAAGACTACTAAGCCGATTGGTCGGGAGAGCATTAGCATATATGATCGTCTTCGAGGGAAGAGATCGACTGCTCCTTCTTCTTCTGCACCTACTCCAGGTAGACCTTCTACTTTCCAACCTTCTACTTCTGTTGAGCCACCATCGAGTTTCTGGGAGTCAATGCATGATCAGTTTATAGAGCAGCAGTAGGAGTTATTTCAAACTCACAATAGGGTTGATACTATTGATAGGAAACTTGATCATTTATCTGATTATACCCAGAGGAAGAGTAGCTATGATGCTGAGTATGATGAAGCCCTCGTCAGATTTCTGAAGGGTGCGCATGATGTTAGTTTCCCTACTTTTCCTAGTTTCACACCATTTGTTGATCCTAAGGATGTTGAGTTTTCCTTTCGTGACGATGATGATGATGAGGCTACGACCAGGTGACCGGTAGTTGATAGATCTCTATGTTGTGCTACTTTGTTGTTAGTTTGTTTTGTTTGGTTTGTTTGTTTAGTTTGATGTTTGATGTGTGTTGATTTTTTTATGTACCTGTGTGGATTGATTAGTGTTAAGATTCTGTTGTTAGAATATTCTTAGTATATTGTGTTTGAGACTAGATTAGAGTTAATTTATGATATGTTTGTTTCAGTCTACTGTTTAGTAATTAGTAATTTTGCTCTGCTTTTATTTTTTTTTTAAATTTAGTATAATCATAAAAATTAGCTTGCTTACTTTTTATACGTGCTTCAATTTTATCTTTATTATTCATAAAAGCATGAGTAGAAGTAAATTTTTCTTTTTAAGATCGTTTTTACATACTTATAAAAATTTCCTTTTTAAAATTATGATTTTCTTTCTCTCATACTTTCAAATTTTCATAGTATACAAAACTTAAGTTTGGGGGAAGGGAAAATACATTCAAATTTAAATTTTATTTGTCCTTAAAGAGCTAATATTTTCTTAAAATAAAAACTTTTTAACATAACTTAAGAAATGAAGAATCTATTTAAGATCACTTTTATTTTTGAAATTATAAACAATTTAGCGAACTTAACCAAAATTTTAATAACTTTGATTGATTTTAAGAATAGAATTATTTAACTTAAAGAAGAATAAGATTAAGGAATTTTTCTATTCATGGTAGAAATAATGGAATTTTAGAATTATTAAGTAATAAAAAATTATCACTTGAAAAAAGAAAAGATTGAAAAACTTTTTGAATTTTTATTCATGTTATAATAATTAAGTGGAAATGTATAAGTTTAGAAAATATAAGTTAAGGATAGTGAAGTTCAAAATTATTAACAGGTTATCCAGATATAGTAATCCTCTTTATATGTTAAACAAAAAAAAAAAAAAAGAGAAAAGAGAAGAGAGGAGAAGCTTGAGGAAATGCCTAATCAAAAAATGGCTTCACTTGAATTATCTTATATAAGGAAAACTAGTTACATATTTTACTTAATTTTTATGCATGAATCTTTATTTAGGAAAGGTTTTTCAAGAAGATCTTTTTTTTGTAAATAATCTATGAGATCTTAATATAATAAACTTCTATTATTTTTAAAATGGATGAAAATTTTGAAATCTTATGATTTGGTAGTTGAATATTCTTTAAATTCTTAAAATTAAACCTAGTTAGTGAAATTGGGTTAATAATTTACTAAAGACTTTATAAAATAAAAAATTATAAGGAATCTTAAATATTTATCTTTTATTCCAAAGGTTATACATTTTATATAGTAAAAAGGGTTACTTGAGTACAAGTAACATTTAAGTTTGGGGGATTTTGATCCATGAAAAAAATACTCTATTTTTATGCCTTGATTTTTATCAATTTCTAAGGATATTATGCTTTAATGAAAGGTATTTTTGTGTTTTTGGATGTAGGTGATGTAAAAATGTCCAAAAAAGGAAAAAGGGTGAAAAAGGAGCAAAAATGGAGCAAAATACAAGAATTATCAAAAATTATGGTCTGGCGCCTAGGCGCCAGAAGTTGGCACCTATGCGCCAAACTCGATACGAAGCCGTCGAGTTTTTGACGACTTTTGGACGGTTATTTTGACGGAGTGAGCAGTTATTGGACATTCTAGAAGACTGACAGTTGTTCCTTGATAATAGGACATGTGATACATTGCATTTGGATGCTCCAAAACGGTTTTAATCGCGAAGTGGTGCGAGCCAAAGTGAAGAGGTGCAAAGAACTGAACGCGGTGTCCAGCGCCTAGGAGCCAGATTCCGGCTCCTAGGCGCCAGACATACCTTCTAGAAGATTCATTGAATTTGGACATGTTTTGAAGAGATGCCTCAAGGCAACCCTTGAAGCCTATAAATAGGAGTCCACACCTTCAGAAAAAAGTGTGTGTGTGTGTGTGTGTGTCTGCCCCCATTGTATCCCCTATCTCTTAGCCACTTTAGGATCTCTCATCCTTAGAGAGAGAAATAGAGAGAGAAATTTAGGGCCACTATTATTTATTTTAGTGATTTTATTTTCAAATTGTTGCATCTGGAGTTTATTACACTGTGGAGTCAGTAGGAATCATAAGATATGTAGAAGGAATATTTGAGATAAGTATTTTATTTTTGATTCAAAGTTTATTTATTATGTTTTGCTGTTTATATTCAATATGTTCTGAGTAGTTAGTTTACTTTGTTCCTTCAATTATGAAAAGATAAATAAGATAATATAAAATTCGATGGAGAATTGAAAATAAAAATATTTTCAAAACATTGTGATGATATTAATACCTGATCTTACTTTACTTTTTAAATTGGCCATTTAAAATGTTAAAACCTGTTGAAGAGTTTTGAGACCTAGAAGGAGAAGAACTCTTAACTTGTAGATGTCACATGAATCCTTGGGTAGTCGAAGGCCATGCGCGAGCTATTCGAGGTGAAGTGCGAAATAAATAGGAAGATAAGATTTAAAGGGCGTAGAATTAATAAGTTTTTAGAGTGACAGACTAAATTCTTATAATTTGATTTATATATAAGGAAAGGGTCACTAGTAGGGCCGACCATAGCCACCCTTGGACATCTAGTAGTGTGAGCCTAGATTAACCCATTCCAATACATCCGGACTCGATATGTGGATTGCTTGATGTTCTTTGCACCTGGATCAAAGGGTAAAGAGTAGGAATGCTTCTATTTGGCACAATACCATAAAATAGATTCTCCAACAAATATTAAATTATCTTTAAAATCTTGGATTAGTTGAAAGGAAGAAAGTTGTTTGTTTTATATTGTTTTCACAAAATCATTTTCTTATTATTGTTTTCTTTATCTGCATCTAGTAAATTAAAAGTAATTTATAGTTAGATTAAAATACAAAAAGATTTTGAAATACAATATTTAAAAATTTATTACCCTTTTTCCCAGTGGGATCGATACTTGAGGTCTTTGTTTCAAAGCCCTTTATAACTTGAAACGATACGTATACTTGTGTAGTACCCGAAAAGTATATAAAATATTTTCCTTTAAAATTATATTTTGCTATATAAACATATATTTAAAAAGTATTAATCACTAACGGCTTAGCATTCAGTAGCAATCAAGTTTTATTTAATGCTATTGCCGTAAATTAAAATTTGGTACACATCTATATAACAAGTTATTGCGGGTCAAGTGTTTCGCGCCTTTGCCAGAAATTAAATTTTCTAGCAGTGGTAACAAATTCTTGTATTTGGAAATACAAAAAATCGGGTCACCTGCAGCGGAAGAGCTTTGAAAAGATTGAGGAAAAACTGGAGCATATTGATCAAAGAATTGGAGGATTAGAGCAAAGGCATGATTATGAGAGTGAGTATCTCCAGAGACATTCGGAGTTTGAGATAGCTTATTATGGTGCTGAGAATCGTTACAGGAGAGGAAAGCTTGATGTTATATTTCCTGAATGCCCCCGCTACAGTCATTACCAACCTACTCCACCCGCTGATCAAGGAAACGACGATATAGTTTGGGACTTTAATGCGAAAGATTAGATTCTATGTTTATTTGTTTAGTTATTTGACTTATAAACTTTGATGTTATGATTTATTGTATGTTTTTTTTTTAAACTTTAGTATTAATGTTTAGTTTATGAACTTGATTATGATGTGGTGTAGATCTTTTTAAAAATTGTTATTAAAGTTATATAGTTTTTAAATTTTTAATGTTTTCAGACTGTTATTGTAATCTTTGATTGGATTAGTAAAATGTATGTGGATGTAGTGTGATATTTTAGTATAAAATGTGGTAGTATTATGTTAAACTTCTTTACCCAGCAGTTTCTTTATTATTATGTGTGTAGAAAGTTATTAACAGTACAGGTAATTAAGTGATGAAAAGAACCTGCAGAACTTCAAAAAGAAGAAATACCTAAAGCACGAAGATATGATTTAAATTTACAGATTATTTTCATTTCACCCCATATAGATAGATAGAAAAATTTAAGTTTGGGGGAGGGAAAAATACAAATTTAATTATTAAATTGTTCTAAATTTATATTTTCAAAAATTATTATAAAATGATTTTTACGTAGTAATTTTAATTCGGTAAACTAGAATTAATTTATTTAATTATTATAGAAAGTTAAGAGAAATACTTTTAATGATTAACTAATTTTGTAGATTAAGGATATTTAGTGTAAGAGAATAAGAATATAGTTAACTATTTATAGTAAAGAAAACTATATTTTCAAATATAAAATTCTTAGGTATTTAGTTGAGAAAGAAAAGATTGAAACTCAATGAAGTAAAAACTTTGAAATACATATAAGAGAAATAAATGTTTCAAGTTTCAAATTTAGGAAGAGGAAAATGAAGTTCAAAATTATTAACAGGCTAACCAAAAATAGTGATCCTCACTTAAAAAAGTAAATAAAAAGGGATTGAAAATCAATCCAGAAAGAAAATATATATATAAGTGAGGAGAAGCTTGAGGAGATGCCTTATCAAAAATTGGCTTCATTTGAATCAACCTAAAGGGTAAATTTCAGTTACATCTTTGAACTTATATATATGGATTAGTATTTTACTAAGTAGTGCTTTCATGAAATTCCTATCATCTGAATATCTTAAGTAATTTAATATTGAAAAGTATAGTCATTTTTGAAATAAATAGAAGACTAGAAATCTTAAACTTGAGGACTAAATAGCCTTATATCTATAGAATTAGTTTAACTATTTTAAAATATTTCTTGAAAACTTTACTGTAATACATATTTGAATCAAATTCATAGTAATTCTGAATTAAAACATTACTACAAATAATCATTACTTTTATGTAGTATCTAAATTACTTGAGGACAAGTAATAGTTAAGTTTGGGGGATTTTAACTACAAGAAAATATATTGCAAATTTTATACAAATTTCATATGAAATTACACTTTAAAGAAAGATATTTTCTGTGTTTTATTGCAGGAATAAAGATTTATAGGTGTTGAGAGAAAAAAGAGAAAAAAGGTGCGAATCTGGAGCAAAAGGACTAAAAATGATGAAAATTGAACTGTCCCGCCGACGGTGCGATTTTTCTGAAAGTTTTTAATATATTATAATAGAGCCCACCGACGGCGAGATTGAGCCCACCGACAGTGAGCCTGAACGGTTAGTGTTGCTTCTAGAAGCCCGCCGACGGCGAGATCGAGCCCGCCGACGGCGAGATCGAGCCCGCCGACGGCGAGACAGTTAATTCAAGCTAAATAGGATGAATCTGGACGCGTTTTGAAGAGGTGCTTAAGCAACCTTTGGAAATTTGACTCTTTCTATAAATAATAAACGATTTTATGTATTAGTTTGTGTCAGTTAGTGTCAAATTAGTGTTTTCTTTTGTAGTAAGAGTTAGTGTTTAGTGTCTTGGTGAGTTCAAAGTGTGTTGTACAACAAGGAAGAGTTAAAGGAACTTGAGGAATCTGCTTGGGGAGAAGAATTGAGATAAGTATATTTGCTTATTGTTTTATAACTTTAAATGAAATCCAAAATCTGTGTTATTATTTCCATGCCTTCTGAGTAGTTTTCTTTGTCTTTCTCCTTGTTGTTGAGATTTTGTGAAATGAAGAATTAAAATGAGTTGTGCCTAATAATATTAAATAGAGATTGTGATAATCTTTTACTTAATTCATAATTTATTTTCAATTTGGCCAATTGAATTGTTAACATATGTTGAATTATCAACTATAGTAAATATTACATCCAAGATTCAGGGAATTCAAAAGCCTTGGAAGGAGGGTGTAAATAAATAGGGAAATATTAATTATCGGACGAAGAATTGAATATTTTAGTTTGACAGACTAAAATCTTCAATTCGGTCCTATTGTTTGGGAGCTGAAGTGTAGATGTTAGCCCTCGAGTGAGGGGAATGTGGGAGCTCTAAAGTGGCGACAGGTATCCTCCCAAACTAGCCACGTGATTCGATGACTAAACATAAGATTAGTTAATGTTCTTTGCACTGGACGAAAGGGTAAAGAATAGGAATGCTCCTATTCGGCACAATATAATTCTAAACTCATTTAATTATTTATCACATAATCCTCTTAACAAGGAGAAAGATACTTTTCTAAATTGACTTCTATAATCTGTCTTTTAAGCATTAGTCATAAGTTTAAACGTTCTTCAATTTTCGTATACTATACTAAATTAGATTAGTAATCGCTTTACTAAAAATTGATGCAGCGAATCTCTAACTTTCATGTGGGATCGATATACTAGGACTCGATAGAGCCCTTTATTACTTGAGCGATACGTATACTTGCGTTGATTAAAGGGGAGGGAGTACAATTGCTATTTTACTTTGAAAAACATTTACAACTTATTAAGCTCAACAATTATATAAATCCTTCTAATTATTACCGTACTCTCCCACGAGGCTGAATTATTATATTTACTGCATGGCCGACCAACGAGTTCGACATGTCGTCGAGCGTTGGGGTTGTGTTGCATGTGCATGGTCCACCTTGTTGTATTCTTTTGTATGTGACCTCCTATTGCATCATATTGCATGTTTTTCTGCATGTGCATGTTGGTATGCTGGCATGTTGCATCATATCCTGTGTATGTTTACCTGCATAAGCACTATCACTGTTTCGTGTTGCACATTTGCTCGGGCCGCTGCCGCTACGGTATGCCCACCTCTGGGTCGCCGCCGCTATGGCATGCCCACCTTCGAGTCACTGCCTCCTCGGCATACCCATACTTTGGGTCGCTGCCTTCATGGCATGCCCGCTCTTTCTGAGTCACTGCCTTCACGGTATACTCACCCTCACCACTTTGGTGCATCCTCTTTGCATGTAGCATCCTTTCATTTTGCATGATGTGTGTGCTTGCCCTTTTTGGGCGCTCGTTGTGATTGTTCCGTACTTCAGTCCAGCAGTTACAATGTGGGCTTCTTGCATGACTGTTTGCTTACTCATCCCTCATTGTCTTGTCTTACTCGTAGGAGAGTGACCATGTGTTGGTCGCAATGCATTAACGAGCATTGCTTGCCGGGTTGATCCCAATGAGCAATGCGAGTTAAGTCATCGATATCGGCACAAGTATGACTGTGCTAAGGGTCCATTGGATCTAACTTGTGTCACCCCTCTTCGTGACGCCCTTTAGATCCTTCGGATCTTTAGGATGGGGTCGGTATGGAGACCCCATCAAAGTCGTACTATACCCAGACTCACCCTGCACTTAGGCACTAGGTTTGTGCACTTTTCGTTAGATGGTGTACTAGGCTAGGACTTAGTTTGCTAGGTAGTCTTTTTTATGTTTGGCTATTGTTCTTTGCTGGATTCGTTGCCCTAGACAGGCATCTTTCTTTTGCATTGTGCTTGTTGGTGACTGCATGTTGCATATGTATGGTAGTGTATTAGGGCGCTTTTCTGCAGGGAGCCATGCTTATTTATACACACACACAAGTACCACTATGGGGGGAGCAAGTAATGATTTCTAACAATTTACTTGCAGGTGTTATTTAACTCCCCCATTTATAAATCATGGCTCATTATACGTTATTTGCATGTGAGCTTTCCCGCTAACACTTATTTTCATGCAGGATTGAGTCTTTTTCTTTTCCTTTGTACTTTTAGAGTTTAGGAGAGTCCTGTAGAAAAAATATGATACAGGCACGTGTTTCGAGGCATTTTGATGCGGGAACCACGTGGAGGGGACTACGAACAGATGCTCGTGCCCCGTATCTTAATTCTACATTTTTATATTGATGTATAGAATTAGGACCGGGCATGTACATGCCGAGTCCGGGCCGCATTTTTCTCTTTCCTGGGATATGTTGTCGGTCCTGCGGTATTTTGGCCTCTTTTATTTTATAATGGAGTGCTTTCTTTTTTTTGCTTTTATTGCATATTTGCATGCCTGCATGTGTTTTCCTTGTTTCTTTCTGTGGTCTGGGATTTCACGATACCATTTAGGCTCTTTAAGTACCCTAAAATTGTAAGCTTTATAAATTAAAAATCCTAATAAAATATTGAAGATAAATGAATTTTAGGATTAAAATATTCAAGATAAATGAATTTTAGGATTAAAATATTCAAGTATGCACTTTTACTTTCTTGGATGGCCTTCAGGACGTATTTTAAATGGGTAGCATTGCATGGCTATCACCTAAGCCATACTACTAGGGCCTCCACATTACATAAGGACTGCTCTAGATAACTACATTTATATTTGCATGTCCCGACGAGGATTCCCCGCGCTTCTCCAACTTGACTGGCCTAACATACCTTTATAAGTGGCTGTCTAGTGCGCCTAGGGTGTTATAATGCTCTCTGACCCAGATGGGGTGTAAGTCCTTTTTGTATGGAGCGTTGAGAACTTTATAGTTGAACCTCCACTTCTCTTCATTTCCTGCGGCATCCTTGTCACTTTGGCAGGTGTAAGACCCATCTCTTGGAGCTCCAGCTTATAATCATAGGATAGAGTTTCCTTCCTTTAACCTTAGGGCTACCGAGGTCCCCGTGGACAGTGCACTTCTCGGATTGTTGACCGGGGATCTCAGGACGTGTTGGGTCGACCACCTTCACGTCTGGGTAGACTTAGAATCCTACTACTTGGGATGACGGGTCTGTGGTACCCCGACTTGGCTACCTCTACCCCTTTAGGATTACTCCTCCCTTCCTTTGACTACCCCTATTGAGCCACTTCGCTCCTTGACTTCGTTGATATCACTTTGACGACCCTATATCGATGAGCTGCCGCCCATTTGGGACACAACAATTTGTCCTCTACCATTATGCCCGATGTGCATGTTGGGAAACCCCCATCAAGATGATTTAGGTTATTCTGTGGGTTCCGTATGCCGATGAGCCGCTACCCCATTTGAGATGTGAGAGACTCACTCTCTACCCAATGGCTTAGCGAGAGCTTTGAAGCGTCAAGACTTTCCCACACAAAATAACCTCCCTTTGATTGCCTATACCCCAGGTCTATGATAATATAAAGCAAAAATCTTTTATTGAGAGTATTCTTGGGTATCCCCCAAGATGTAATTAACTAGTAGAAATACGTTCCTCTGGGAGTGCTCTTGACCCAAGAAAAGGTACATACACCTGACTCTTTGGTTATGGGTAGTCTATGTAGATACTTCTATCGCAGATATTGGTTCAAGGTGCCTTCGCCCGATCTTGTTTGGGCGGACATGCTTGACTTATCCTTGTGAGGTTTATCGCATGTAGACTCTCCATGTTTTTCTTTTCTCTTGTTTGTCGTTTTTGTCGTATGTCCATTCTTATTCGGTTCCTCTCTTCTTTGAATCACTTATTTGATTCGGGAGAGAGATTTATTCGAATAAGGGAAGTATACGATGATTGACAAGATGGTGACTCCTTTTAAAATAAAAAAGAGAAAAAATGGCAAAAACAAATCTGGCGACTCCGCTAGGGAAGCGTTTCTCTCTCCATACTTGGAGCTTCGCTTTTTCTTGGGTTATAGCCTCTCTCCATACTTGGAGTTTTGCTCATATTATTGTGACCTGTTTCTCTTCCTTCAAGTCATAGTTGAGCCTTTTATGAGATTTTAGTTTTCAATCTATGTGTTAGTTGCTAAGGGTAGCAACTCGATGCATTCTGTCCCTTCTCTCACCCTCGATAGTTCGGTTGCTGCATTATCGCATAAATCAACGTCGTTGTAGTTTTATGATTGGTTCCTTGACCTTTCCTTGTTTCTTATCATTATCTCTTTTTGCCTCGCTACGTGGAAGAGCAGAAAGATGGACATGATGTTGCTGCCAGGGAGAACTCTTTCCCCTCTCCCCGAGCGTTTTTCGTGCCCCTGAGGGTGTAATTACCTTCGGTTTTTGTTGAGCACGCCTGTGGGGTTACCTTATGTGATTCTACGCCCTTTGAGGCATTTGCTCAATGCCCTCCCCCTTAAAAGGAGAGATATGCATATTGAGCCATTTCTATGCCCTCTCAGGCATTTTGCTCTATGCTCTCCCTCTTAAAAGGGGAGACGTGCATATTGAGTTGTCCCTACGTCATCTGAGGCATCTTCCTCTGTGTCCTCCCCCTTAAAAGGGGAGATGTACACATTTAACTGTTCCTGCTATAGTAGCTCACTTCGCGCCCGCTTCTTTTGCAAAAAGAGGCCGTCGCTAGAAAGCGATGCACCGCAGCACCTGACAGTCTTTTCTAGATTTGTCCCTCCATGTTCTCACGTGTCTCCTTGCCATAGGCAGGTGAGTCTTCTTTTAGCAGTAGGTTTGTCACTACTGTCGTTGTTTAACATCTGTCCTGTCTTTCTTTCTGTTCTAGGTTTCTCATGAGGATCCATCTGTCCCTCGATTAGATAGAAAGGTCAGGACGACTAAGAATAGATTGCTGTAAATTTAGCAGCATTTCTTGTATCAGGTTTCTATACCTATTCTGACTCCTGTTTAGGAGGTGCCTTCAGCCCCCGTTTTGAGTCATTTTTACTATTGTCCCCGTTGCGTGGACCACGTCCCCATTGGACATTTGCTACATGCCCTACTTTGAAAAGTAGTTGTACATGTAGTATTAATTTTGTTGTGGCAACTCGTATCAGTGTTACTTTTCCCTCGAGGAAAGGATTAGTGTCAGATGGCGATACGCTACAACGCTCTTTCATGTTTACTAGCCTCTATTTTAGTCCTTCCATATTTTGAGGATTTCCATCCTCGCGGATGTTGCATTATGTAAGAGTGCTAGAGTTACCTATTATGGTACCGTCCTCCAGCAGTGTGGACCGGGCCCCGCCATGATTTGTTTTGGTTCTGGCCCAGAATTTATGCTTAGATATTGAAGGTTGAGAATCACCTTTCTTGTCCTCCGACGTTGTGGACCATGTCAACGTCATGGCTTATTTTGGTTCTGGCCCAGGATGGTGCTAAATCCCGTCGGCTGAGAATTGCCTTTTTCTTCCCTTGGTGGTGTGTTATGTCCCCGCCATGATTTTCTTTTTTTTTTTCCGGTTCCATCACAGAATAACGCTCAAATCCCGTTATCTAAGAAATCATTTTCTCTCCTCTGTCTGGTGAACCACCCTGCCGGTTGTATCCAATTTAAATGCAAGGATTTGATACCACTATTAAATATATTTAAAAATATCAGAGTTCGACACCACTACTAGAAGATATAGATCCTCAGAAACGGCACCAAAAACTTGACTTGGAGTGTAATTTTTATTTTAGTAATAATTTAATATTATAAAATTTTAATCACAGGGTTACTTTCAAACGCAAGTATACGTATCGCTCAAGTAATACATGGCTCTAATGGAGTCCTGGTTATCGATCCCACAGGGAATATATATAGGCCTACGGACTAGGATTATATAAACTAATTCAGAATTACAACTAAATTGAAATTGCCTATTTATCACTATTATGCGATCGACAATAATATGAAATTTATATCTAAACTAGTTCTACTAACAATTTACTAATACTACTAAAGTCAAGTTCAAATATTTAAGCAAGAATCTTTCTCCTTTGTTAAGATATTAAAGTGAAGTAATTATTAGAAATAGTTTTAATGTGTTGTGTAAACACTGCCTAATGGGGCTTTATATTTATACTTTCAGATGTAAGAATTTGATACCACTGCTAGAAGATTTAATCCCAGGCAAATGGCGACAAAAACTTGATGTAACCTGACTTTTACTTATGTAAGAATTTATGAATTTATATTTAGATTTTTATAATAGTTATTGTAAAAGTCACAATTTCAAGCACAAATATACGTATCATTTCAAGTAATACAGGGCTCTAGTGGAGTCCTGGTTATCGATCCCACAGAGAAGATTTTGAGAAAATTAAGATATATTTTTTAGATTTTACAAATTAAAAGTAATTATTATTTTTATTTCTTTTCAAGGTTTAGATTTTAAACAAAATTTTTTACTAAAATTTCTACTTAAAGCAAATAAGCAGTAATAAAATAAAGATTAATGCATGTAACTTTCTCCTTTTCAACTAATCTAAGATTTTTAGAATAATCATCATTTGTGGAGAATTTAGATTATGGCATTGTGCCAAATAAAAGCTTTCTTATTCTTTACCCTTTGGTCCAGGCATACAGAACATTGACTAATATATAGATCAGTTCAGGATGTTTTATTAGTAGAATGGGTTAATCTATGCTCACACTACTAGATGTTCAAGGGTGGCTATGGTCGACCCTACCAGTGACCTGTTCCCTTCCTATAAACCAAATTATTAGAATTTAATCTGTCACTCTAAAAACTAATTAATTCTACACCCAATAAATCATATTTTCCTATTTATTTGCACTTCACCTTGAATAACTCGCATAAAGCCTTCGATTACCCAAGGATTCATGTGATATCTACTAGTTAAGAACTCATCTCCAGATAGGTCTCAAAATTCTTCAACAGGTTTTAACAATTTAAATGGCTAGTTTAAATAGTAAACTAAGATCAGGTATTAATATCATCATAATTTTTATAAATATTTTAAGTTAAATTCTCCAACAAAATTTATTTATCTTATTTTCTTTTCATATTTGAAAGGAGAAAGAAAACTACTCAAAACACATTGAATTAACACAACAGAACATATTTATAAAACTTTGAACCAAGTTACAAATACTTATCTGGAATGTTCCTTCCAGTGATCCGCTGACTCTTACTGACTCCAATGCAATGATGAAAGACTTGAACAGCAGCAACACTAATAATCTCACACTTAACACTAAAAATAAACTAAAAATAAACTCACTAAATACTAAAGAAGGTGGCTCCCTAAAATGATTGGATGGCTACATGGTGCTTGGGGACTATAGGATGCTAAAAGGGGCTAAGGGGATAGAAGGGGCCGATCTTCTCTGTAGAATGGGCTCCTATTTATAGTGCTCTGAATTTGACCAGGGGTTACTTAAGACACCTCTTCAAAATTTGTCCAAATACAATGTATCTTCTAGAAGGTAACTGTCGCGCCTAGGCGCCGGGAACTGGTACCTAGGCGCTGGACTCCGTGACCAGGTCTTTGCACCTCTTCACTTTGGATTGCACCTCTTCGGGATTAAAACCGTTTCCCTGTGTCCAGATGCATTGTATCACATGTCCTATATATCAGGAGTAACTTCCAGTCTTCTAGAAGCTCTGATAACTGCTTAACACTGTCAAAATAACTGCTCAAAGTCGTCAAAAATCTTGTCTGCGTCTGTATCGAACTGGAGCTTAGGCACCAGATTCTGGCGCCTAGGTGCCGGGCCTATAATTTTGATATCTTTGCTCTTTAAGCTCTATTTTTGCTCATTTTTACTCCTTTTTCCTTATTGAACTTTTTTTTTTATCACCAACATCCAAAAACATAAAATACCTTTCTTTAAAGCGTAAAATCCTTAAAAATTAAATCATAAATAAGGAATAAAAAGAGTATTTTAAAGTGGACCAAATTCCCCCAAACTTAAACATTACTTGTCTTCAAGTAACCCTTTTAATTATATAAAATGTATAAATTTTGGAATGAAGTTGAAATATTTAAGATTTCTTTTAATTTTTAGTTTTATAAAAGCTTTAGCAAATCATTAACCAAACTTTACTAATTAAGTTTAATTTTAAGAATTTAAAGAATATTTAATTACCAAATCATAAGACTTCCAATTTTTCATTTATTTCAAGAATAATTGTAATTTATCATATTAAGGTCACATAGAATATTTACAAGAAAAAGATTTTCATGAAACATTTTTCTAGTAAAAATAACTGTACATAAAAATTATGTTAAAAAAGTAATTTGTTTTCTTCCTATAAGATAATTCAAGTGAAGCCAATTTTTGATTAGGCATTTCCTTAAGCTTCTCCTCACATTTCTCTCTTTTTTTTTGCTTTTGTTTTTCTCTTTTTTTTATATAAGGATATTTTTCAATCCTCTATTTTTTTATTTATTTATTTGTGAGGATTACTTTTTTTGGATAGTCTGTTAATGATTTTGGACTTCATTATCCTTAACTTATAATTAAAAACATTTACATTTTTTTACTTAAATAAATATGACATTCTTAATAAGTATTTTTCAAAAATTATTTCAATCTTTTTTTTTCAAGTAATAATCTTGATTTCTTAGTATTTCTAAAATACAATTCTCTTTACTATAAATAGAAAAAATTTTAATCTTATTATTCTTTAAGTTAAATAATTATATTCTTAAAATCAATCAAAATTATTGAAACTTTAGTTAAGTTTACTAAATTATTTAAATTACTAAATTTTAGTTAAATTACAAAATTATTAAAATTTAACTTACAATTTTCTTTACTAAATTATTGAAATTTTGGTTAAGTTTACAAAATTATCAAAACTATTCTTACAATTCTCTTTACTATAAATTTTAGTTAAGTTTACAATTCTCTTACCTCGAAGTCGATCATAGATACTGACGCTTTCTCTTCCTATGGGCTTTGTAGACTTGAGCTTTTCCTCAGAAAGCTCAGCAATTACTCCAGTACTTTCACACAGAGAATATATCATAGATGGAAATCCAAGTCCAACAGAAGTGTTAGAACGAGTAGTGGCTTTTACAGAATCATAAATGATACTCCCTACATCAATCGGTTTCCTCTCTTGTATGCAGTAGTTGAGGATAGCTCTGTCCTTGGTAACCTTGCTCAAATGATTGGATGGAAGGAGACGAGCAGAAATAAAGTAGTGTCATGCCTTTGAAACTCCATTAAGCTTAGAAGATGAAAACTTTACCCTTTTTCCTTTCCGGATCTTCCAAGCTTTAGTACCATCGGTCAGGTAAGCAATAATCATATCTAAATCTCCCTCAGATGGAGATAATCTTGAGTAATAACACTTGATGTTTAGCGGCAGGCCGTAGAAAATGTTGATACGCTCTAGAGTGAATCTTACTCCAACTCCTCTCATGAAAATCTCATACTCTTCAGCATCCACAAAATTGGCATAAAACTCCCTAACAACAGGGATAACAACAACAACAGTAAATTAGCAGAATCGTTGTCAGTTGAGTACAACGATCGTATCCTCAATCCTTTCTCCCATATTGTAAAAACTTCGTTCCGAGATAAACTTCTTGGTCTTAGCAAAATCATTGTACTAAAAATGTGCAGTAGCAGTGACGAACTTGCTACGATCAAATTTTTCTCATTCCTTTCCTCGCTTTGATTTGGGTGCCATCGAAACATGAAATAAAAAATCGTAAAATAAATTCATAGGATCAAAGGAAATAAACTAATTTAAGCTTTTCAAACTTGAAGGAGCTTAAAAAATCCATGGATTAAGCTCTAAAATTTAATTTTTTTTCAAAATTTACGTTTTCTTCAAAGAGAGCAAAATCCATGGTGAAAATCGAAAATAATTGGTTTAGAATGTAGATCTGACCTTGGGATGAAAAAATTGAGTGATTTCAAGTTCAAAAACATGAAAATTGATAGGCTCGGGGCGGAAAGTGTATAATTATATAAATGTTTAACCAGTATAAAAATAATATTCAATAATAACAAAGTTACCCCTTTTTATCAACGCAAGTATACGTATCGTTCAAGTAATACAGGGCTCTAATGGAGTCCTGGATATCGATCCCACAGAGAAGTTAGAGATTATGAACTAATTTTTAGCAGATGCAATTACTATCTAGTATACGGAAATAAAGAACACTTATACTAAGCTCTATTTTTTGAATGGAAGATTATAATTTAGAAAAGTATCTCTCCCCTTGTTTAAGAGATTAAAGTGAAAGGATAATCAAATTAGTTAGAATTGTTGTCGGCGTATTTTTAGGTTGTATGTTTAATTTATAATTATATATAACTTGAAAGTAGCATTTGGTTTTGAAAATAATTTTTAAGTTTAAAAATTTTAGGATTTGAAATCAAACTGATCTTACATCCCAAATAGTTTATATAAACAAACACCACACCACAAACCGTGTATCTATCCCGAAGAATAGACACACAACTTGATGATGGGGCTCGGTTAAATAAACTAGAAGATTTGTGACATCCGTTTGGTCTGCGAACTAATTTTTATGAGCCGACAAGTTCCCCTGCTTAATATGAAGGAATTAAGCAGGGTTTATATTACCTGGGTTCTTAAAGTTCCCTATAAAGGGCAAGCCCCTATAGTTAATTACATCTTAAATGACGGGAATCATTTAAGAAAACTCTCGATAATGATCAGTGGTTTTGCTCTCAAGAATTTCAAACTTTAAGGTTTCAAATAGTTGAATTTAGGAAATTTCAATTGGGAATGAATCAAATTTGGAACAGTTATTTTAGGAATCCAATGGTGGAGAAGTAAGGGATGTCACAGATTCGAGACAAGTCTCGGTCGCTTCCCAACTATCTTATTTGTTTGGCTTCAATTTGAGAGTTTATTTAATGTTGTAATCCTGCCAATTTTAATTAATTAGGACTTATGCTTATATGATATGATCACACAAACAGTCTCGAAGATGTGAGGGTTTATGTCGTACCAAACAACTACCTCGGAATCTTAAGACCGGTTAGGGATTAATTTACATAATATGATTATGCAAATTCCTAACGAAAAGTTGAGGATTTATGTTGCACTAAGCAAACTACCTTGAAATCCTATGGCTTGGCTATTTAATTCTAAGGAAAGTTTTGCTGAAGTAGACTCAGGTTTTGTCGATGACGATGGCCGTGCTGCCCACTATGCTCCAAACTCCTTGTTGTTGCAGAGGTTTAGTTTTTAGAAGGTGAAAATCAGGGGATGAGAAAAGTTTCTTGGTTTAGAGAAATCTTAAAGTCCAAATGTCTTTAGTGTTTTAATTAAAACAAATCTTAAAGTGATTAAATATAACCGATTAAGATCCTAGGGTTCCGTCATCCCGGCACCGTTATTTTCATCGAATTCACTTAGTCCAGATGAATTTGCTAAACTCAACTGAATGAGTTCCACACTTTCATTTAGACCATGGGAAATCCCGTTAGCAACACGTGGGTTACATCATCCGAGGTATTCCCGATCATTCAACGAGACGTTTTAATTTAGTTAAAGTTATGGTTTTGTTGTTCTGTTTGTGATTAAATTTTGAGTTGTTTTATATTTTAGATGTTGTGGGGGTGAATTTTGTCTTGTGTGACTTTTAATTTAGTTTTGGTTTCAGTTTTGTGGCTATCCTAAAGGTTTCGGTTTTCATGCAACAATCATGTTTATCATGCAAGAAAAGTAAAGCGCAGTGCAGGTAAATAAGTTGCAATAAAGTAAATTGCAATAAAGTAAAAGCGTACCTGGAGGGTATTCTCATCATTCCAAGCTGCACTTAAAATACATGTTAGAACATTTAAATATTTGCAACAAGTACCTAGGTAAAGCTAAGGGAAAGGTTTTGGTTGTCTACTAAGATCCTAATCCTACTGCTAGTCAGTCCTATGATGTCTAGGTTCTTTATATTTTGTGGATGATTTTCTTCACCGAAGAACAATTGAGTTCAATTATTCTTCTTAAAACACCTCATTGTATTGAGGAAGTGCTTAGAACGGGTTCTAAACATCTTTTCAATATTTTGAGATTATTTTGAGTCTAAATGAATTTTTATTCTAGGGATGAATCAATCATCCAGAATTTTTTTAGTTAAGTTTTAACTCTTGCTCAGTGAACTTAGGACATTTGATTATCCCATGAATGAAGTGACACCTCACTTGATGCTCCATTTAAGAGTTATAATGATAAAAGTCTTTAGGGGCAAATCAATTTATTAAGAATTTCAACGATTTAAAATTAGAATTAATGTTTTAAGGTGATTTAATTTAGTTATAAAATTTTAATAAATTTAAGTTTGGAATAGTGTTCAAGTTGTTTTATTCTTAAGTGTTTTAAACTATTTGAATTGAAAGAGGAGTTTAAATTATTTAATTTAGACTTTAATGATTTAATTTTAATTTAATTGCAATATTCTAGATTAACTTTTAATTGGTTTGTTTTCTTTAATTAAGAATTATTTTTTTGAAACTGATTTTTGATGTTTCAAGTTTGTTTTAAATTTACTTTCAAGTGATTTTTGAAATTAATAATTTTTTAAATTTTTTAAATTTATTTCAATTTAATTATCAAGTTATTTAATGTTTTAAGTTTTAATTCAATTAAGGGATACCTTTTCTTTATTATTAATTTATTAATTTCAATTATCATCTTAAGTTTAGTTAAGAGTTAAATATAATTAAAGTGATTCATTTCGGGATTTTAGTTTAAGTGATTATAGTCTCTTTAAGTTATATCCCCATTTTAATAATCCAATTTTTTTTAATTATTCTTCCAAAATTCAAATTATTTAATTAATTAAGGTTTCATTTTTATGGTTTATTAAAAGTGATCAATGAGTTCCTACCCTTTTATTTTCCAAAGTTTCAATCATCTAAGAAAGAATTAAGATCAAATATTTTACCCCTCATTTTGATTAAACCTAAAGTTTTAATTAGGGGTTAAAATTCTTAATTATTAATATGCCCTTTTAAAATAATTATTTCATAACTTATCAAATTGAGCTCAAATGAGCTTGAAATTTTTTTATGTCACTTCACTCACATGTCAATTAAGACATTAGAGGAGAAAATGTGATTTTTTTTAATTTAATTTATATATTTATTTTAATAGAAAATAAGGATTTTTAATGGAAATTCAATAACATGACCAAGGTAAGGTTTCTGTCCTTAAGAAAATTATGGGATGTTCCTAATGACCAGAGGACCACTTGGACTAATTTTGGTGATTTTTTGAGTTATATTTTATTTATTATAATTATTTTATGTTTTGGAGTATTAATCAATTATAAAATAAAATTAAAGTTGAAAAATGGATTTTATATTTTTCTTAAATCTCTCTAACCCCAAGGAGTCCAGAGAAACAAATTTTATAATTTTCTAGTTTTTCTTTGATTTATTAGAATTAATTTAGTGAAAATGTAGGGAAATTCATTTTTTAATATTAAAAATTGGCTTAAGCCTTTAAAATTCAATATCTTTACTTTGAGGCTTAGAAAAATTATTTGGTTTGTTCCTAAGTGATTAGGAGGTGAAATATGACATTTTTATGATTTTTAATATTTTTGTGATTTTTATGATTTTTTAATTATTAAAATATTAAAAATATGATTAAAAATGAAAATTTTTAGAAAATTTCAATTTTAATTTTCTTAGACTCCTCTATTACCAGAGAAGTACCAAAACTAATTTGGTGAATTTTTAAAATGTATTTTTGGAGTGATGAATTTTTAAAGTTTAATTTTTCTCATGTGACCTAATTAATCCATTTAGTGGGGTTAAACATTTCCAATTGATTCCCAATTTTTATGTGAGGTCCCTCTAATTCTAAAGATCAGTGGAGAATTATTTTCAAGTTCTTTTGATGTGTGCTTAACCCTAATTTATTAAAGTTTAGTTTTGAGTAATTAGGCCAATTAGGGTTATTCTTAATGAATTAACTCAAAACATAATTATCCTAGGGTCCTCTAGTCCTAAGAAACTTTCCAAAATTTTCCTAGAATTTTATAAGCAATATGCTAATTAATGGAATTAAAATACCAAAAATAGTGACATAAACTTGAAAAATAAATAATTTGTCATAGAGATAGCCTCTGACCTTAAAAAATTTAGGGAATGTTCCCAAGATCAGAGACTTCAAAAGCCTTATGGTCTCATGCCATGGTCAATTGTCTATGCAAATGGAGAATTAAAATACTGAAATGAGTAAATAATTAATTAAAAATAAAATACTCATCAAATTAACTCAATTCTTTTTCCACATTATTCTCCTCTGTTCACTGAGCAAGAGGTATTTTTATTTTATTTTTGTGATTTTTCTACACAAAGATATAGATTTTCTAAGTTTTAGACATTTAATTAAATCATAAATTCCATATTTTCCTACTTATCCGACTCAGCGCCACAGCAACCTTAGCGTCTCCGAAGCTCCACGCGGCGCGCTCCCATTAGCCGCCGTCATCCGACTCAGCGCCACGAGGCCCGTGGTTCACGTACCGTTCCCTGGTCTGACGTAATCTGAGCCGTCCAGTCGATACACGCTCGATCCAACGGCGGCTGGTCGTCGTCTCCGACTAGTGTGCACCCGTGACCGTCCACACTCAAACCCAAATATCTCCCTCGTTTCTCAATGGATATTCGTGTTCTTATACTCTATGGATTCGTCTTAAAGAGACGAACACATCCATATGGTTTACATGCTATGAAATTAACTCAAATGAAATGGAGAATCGTTGGAAGCTCTGGTTAAAGAGAAGTCTCCATACCTTAGTTCAGGAGGTGAGGCCTCAACTGAATGTGCTCGGCACGTTCTTTGGAGCTGGAAGAGCCTAGGGATGAAGCCTCTGCCCCTGGTGAAAGTTCTAAGTATGAAAGTGACCAGGCCCGATTTTAGACTTTGGAGGCTAGAGCAATTAGGTGGCCTGGAGAGGGGGCTTTCATTGGGGAACTCCTTCTCTTGGTCCTATGCAGGTGTGGGTGAGTTTAATTTGATTTTGGTGGAGGTTTGAGAGATGTCCTGTTCTGGCCTGAGAATTAAGCTCCAAAATTGAGCTCAATCAATGGGATTTAGGGCAGGAGAACAGTGGGGATGGATTGCTCTTGGCTAGGGGAAGCTCTGTAAGGAGTTTGGAGGGATTCTATAAAGGTTGATTTCAGCCAACCTTTTGGCCGAGAGGGGGTGGCTGATTTAAATAGCCATGGCCAGGGCTTCCCAGGGGCAAATGATGGCTGGGATCAGCTGCCTAGGGAAGGAGATAAAGAGATGTGGTGGCCAATTGGAGTGAGGCAGCTCAACAGGTGAGAATTTAAAATTAGGCTCATTCCAAGCTCCTCGACCATGGCGTTTCTCGGCGACACCAGTGGCTGGCCGGCCGAGTCGAGTCACCATCCGACTCAGGGAGTCGTGGTCGAGGTTTGGTGCAGTCAATTGCCTTTGGACATGTGTAAAGGATTGGATTTAAGTGGCATGGGAGAGGGGTGATTTTGGGTCCAAATGGGTCAACCTATGGATTTGGGTTAGGTTTACCCTCCCATAACCTGATTTGGGGTCGAAGGGGATCCGTTGGGTCGACCTCGCATGTGTGGTGAAGTCCCCATCAAGGATTATTTGGATTAAATTTAGGTTAAGGGGAATCATGTAAAGGGTTAATGACTTTTAGGGAGTGCTTAAAGGATCTCACCATTTTTCCATTTAGGGAGTGATGACAAGTCTATGGCTCCTCATGGCTTACATATGGCTTGGGCATGGCTCCATGGCTTGGCTCATGGCTTGGCTCATTTACATGAAAGTGGGTTAGTTGGAAATTTGAAAAATTTGGATTCTTTTGATGGGATTTGTCATGATGCTACAAATGGGTTGATTTCATGATGATTTAAGACTTTGGTAAAATAGTATTATCAAACGAATGATGAAGAAAAGGTTTCATGTGGGCTTGGTAATGGATTTTTGGGCTTTTGGATTTGGTGAAAATGGGATTTCAGAATGGTTTAAGAAAGTGGGCCTTTAGGTTTGAAAACAAATTGGTGGATAGAAATTTTGTAAAGGATTGGGCCAAACAAAAGTTGGGCTTAGTTTAGGGATGTGTCATGAGTGATTTGAAACAAATTTGAGGTGATTTGGAGTTGAATTGGGTTTGATTTGGGACTTTTTTGGTAAAGGGGTCAAAGTGGGTCAAATTGGGCTAACTTGGGTTAAGGTTGGGCTAATGTTAGATTTTATGTAAAATTAATGTTGAGAAATGTTTATGGGAGTGTTACAAAGAGTTTTCAACTTTGTTTGGGCTTTGATTTTGGGATTTTGTCCCATTTGGGTTCATGGTGGGTTTAGGCCAAAATTGGGGATTTTTGGTTTGGGTTAGGTTTGGGTGGAGTTTAGGTTCAAATTTGGGGCAAATCAAGTTAGTGCTTTGTTTGTGGGGATGTTAGGGAAGTTTTAGAAAAGGTTTGGGGCTAGTTGGGTAGTTTGGGTTAAGTTTAGGTTATGGGCCAAAATTGGGTTTTAAGCTTCAAATTGAAATTGGATCCAAATGTCAATCAAATTGGACTTTGATTTGGTCAAGATTGATATTGAGGATATTGAATTAAAGTTTAAGATTGAATTGGATCAAAATTAGGATCAATTGGGTTGATTTGGTTTGACATAGGGTCCATTTGGGTTAAAAATGGGTCAAATTAGGGATTTTGGTAAAAGTGGGCTAAATTGACAAAATTGGCTTATGGTGTAGTTGAACAAAATGAAATTGGGAATGTTTGGAATTTTCTGGAATTTTCTAGAAATTTTCTGAATTTTTGAAATTTTTGGGTCAAAAGGGTATTTTGGGTATTTGGATTGGGGGGTATTTTTGGAAATTTTGGTATATTTTGCTAAGGATGATCAATTTGAATGGTGGGAAATGTTTAGGATTGGTTTTGAGGAATTTTGGGTAATTTATGTGATTTTGAAAATTTTGGGTAGTTTCAAGGGCATTTGATAGGTTTGGTGGGTGTAGGGTCCCGGAGGTCAAAAATTGAAATTTTGGAAAAATAAAGATTGATTAAGTTTGAGTAGAATGGAATCACTTTGGTTGAGCCATGAAGCCATATCAAGTCCATAAGAGCCATGAGAGGACTCATTTGAGGCATTCACTATGTTGTTCCCAACCCTCTTGCCGAGGGCACTAGGGGTTAAGGTCCATCCATATGAATTACCTACATGAGTCAGGAAGTCAAGCTAGGTATGAATGGTTTTAGGATTTGGAATGTGTGTGAAAGTGTAATGTGTGTAGGTCAACCCTCACCAGACCAGGCCACCCAGGGTAGTCCTAAGGCCAAAGAGACCTATAGGGAACTCATCCTTTAAACCTCCACATTTGATCTTAACCCTCCAAGTGACTTAGGGGTTTACAATCAAACTTATGGGGTTTGCAGGGAGTTAAGAGGTGTTTGAATTTCTAAGTGATGGGTTCCATTTCTGTCCTCTAAGATAATCAAAGGGAAAGCCTAAGGCTAGATCCTAAGTACTAAGGAGAGAGAAGAGAAAAGACCTCATCAAAAATGAGGTCAACAAATGGACCCCCAATAGGTGTGGTGTGCTAACCAAGCACACCGCGCGTATTGGCGTTGACCGAAGAGATCAACAAAACCAACACAGACGTCAAAGTGACACACTTAGAACAGAGTAGAAACAAATTTCCGCTGGGGAGTATCAAGTATATCTTCAAGACTGGAGATCCCTGAACTCTCACTGGGGAAAAGAAAAGGAGGTGAATTCCAGATCATAAGATCTGGGGAAATATAATTTAGATTTCATTTCATTTTCTATTCCGAGTTTTTTAAAGTGTTAGTTTAGATTTCGATTTGTTCTGAATTCCAATTTTGATTGAGGTTTAATTTAAAATCAATTCAAGGAAATCTAGATTTGAAATGAGAATTGGAACCTAGGTTCCAACCTCGGGATTGCGAAGAAAACTAGAATTTAGGTACCAGCCTCGGAAGTAGAATTGGAGTTTAAGTATCGATTGAAAAGGATGAGAATCAGAATTTAGGTACTGAACTCAAAATAAGATCTGGAATTTGGTACCAGCCTTGGAAGGAGAGAGTTGAAATTTGGTATCAATCTCGGGAAGAGAGTCAGAATTTGGTACCGACCTCGAAAGGAGAGAACTAGAAATTGGTACCAGTCTCGAAGGTTTAAAGAGTTGAAATTTGGTATCAACCCCGAAAGAGAGTCAGAATTTGGTATCGACCTTGAAACGAGAGAACTGGAATTTGATACCAGTTTTGAAGGTTTAAAGAGAACTGGAATCTGGTTCCAGACTCGAAGGTTTAAAGAGAACTGGAATCTGGTTCCAGTCTTGAAGGTTTAAAGAGAACTGGAATCCGGTTCCAGTCTCGAAGGTTAAAAGAGAACTAGAATCTGGTTCCAGTCTCGAAGGTTTAAAGATAACTGGAATCTGGTTGTTGACCTCATTTTTGGTGAGGTCTTCTCTTCTTCTCTTTAGTACTTAGGATCTAGCCTTAGGCTTTTCCTTTGACTATCCTAGAGGATTAGAATTGGTACCCACCACTTAGAAATTCAAACTACTTCTTAACTCCCTGCAAACTCCGCAAACTTGATTGTAGACCCCTAATCACCTAGAGGGTTGAAATCAAATGTGGAAGTTTATAGGATGAGTTCCCATAGGACTCTTTGGCCTTAGGACTGCCCTGGGTGGCCTAGTCTGGTGAAGGGGCTGACTTACACACACACTATACCTATACACTACACTTTCACACACCTCTTAAAACCACACCCATACCCAATTTGACCTCCTGACTCACGCAGGTGGTTCACATGGTTGGTCCTTAACCCCTAAGCCCTTGGCTAAGAGGGTTAGGAACAACATAGTGGATGCCTCAAATGAGTCCCTTCATGGCTCATGTGGACTTGATGTGGCTTCATGGCTCAACCAAAATGATTTCATTCCACTTACATTCACCCAAGCTTCAATTTTCCAAATTTTCAATTTTTGACCCCCGGGACCCTACACCCGCTTAACTTTACCCAAAACCCTCGAAACCCCCAAAATTTGTAAAATCACCTAAATTACCCAAAATTCTCCAAAATCAATCCTAAACATTGCCTCACCAATCAAATTGATCATCCATACCCAAAAATACCAAAAATTCCAAAAATACCTCCCAATACCCTCCAAATACCCAAAATACCCCTCTTAGCCAAAAAATACAAAAATTCAGAAAATTCCCAGAAAATTTCATAAAATCCCAAATATTCCCAATTTCATTTTGTTCAACTACACCATGGGCCAATTTTGTCAATTTACCCCACTTTTATCAAAACCCCCAATTTGACCCATTTTAACCCAAAATGAACCCAATGTCAAACCAAACCTACCCAATTGACCTAAATTCTGGTCCAATTCAATTCTAAACTTCAATTCAACATCCCCAACACCAATATATACCAAATCCAAGTTCAATTTGATTGACATTTGGATCCAATTTCATTTTTGGCCTTAAAGCCCAATTTGGACCCATGACCCAAACTTAGCCCAAACTCATCCAATTCAACTCCAATTAACCCGAAATCTTTTCTAAACCTTCCTTAACATCCCCATAAACAAAACACTAACATGATTTACCCAAAATTTAGACCCAAATCCCACTCAAATTCAACCCAAAATCAAAAAGCCCAATTTTGACCTAAACCCAAACCTAACCCAAATAGGCCCAAACCTCAAAATCAAAACCCAACCAAAGCCAAAACCTCTTTGAAACACTCCCATAAACATTTCCCAACATTTATTTTACATCAATTTCAACCCTAGCCCAACATTGGCCCAAGTTAGCCCAATTTGACCAATATTGGCCCATTCACCAAAGAGGTCCAAATCCAACCCAAACCTAGCCCAAACACTTCAAATTTATTCCAAATCATTCATGAAACATTCCTAAACTAAATTCAAAACTTATTGGATCCAATCCTTTGCAAAATTCTCATCCTAAAATAAAAAAAAACCCACTTCCCTAAATCACTTTAAAAGCCCACCTTCACTAAATTTCAAAGGCCCAAAGCCCACATGACAACCTTATATCATCATCCATTGGATGGAACCATCTCCTAAATTCTAAACCCATGATAAAATAAATCCAAATTAAGCCATGTGCCAAATCCCATCAAATCACTCCTAAATTACCAAAATTTCAAAATTCCATTTTCATGAAATTGACCAAGCTTTTCCCCAAGCCAAAGACAAGCCATGAAGCCACATGCAAGCCATGGACAAGTCACATGAAATCATGGGAGGTTTGACATGTGATCAAGCCATTAATGGCAAAAGGAGGAGCTCTTTTAAGCCCCATTAAAAGGTTTTAACCCTTTTAATGCTTCACCTTAATCCATGATTAATCAAAATATTCATGGATGGTGACCTCTCCACCCTTTTCTAGCCGATTCACCCGATCCTCCCTCAGCCCAAATCATCCATGGAAGGGTGCACCAAACCCAAAATGGTGGGTTGACCCATTTGGACCCAAAATGAGTCTCTCCCCATACCATTTTAATCCAAACCCTTTACACATGTCCATGGCCAATCGATTGCACAAACCTCCAACCCCGACCCACTGGACCCGAGGGTGACCCATGCCTGCCGGCCAGCCGCCCGGGTCACCGGAAAACACCATGGCCGAGACCTTGGGAGGAGCCAAACTTTGGAATTCCACCTCGCCGAGTTGCCCCATGCCCAATGGCCACCATGGCCGTTCTTCACATGCCAAGAGCAGCTGATCCCAACCTCGGCCACCCCCGGGAGAGCCTCCAGCCATGCCTATTTAAACACCACCCCCTCTCGGCCATGAGAGGTGCCGAACCAAACCTTAAGGAAACTCGCCAAAATCATTCCGCATCACTCTCCACACATAGAGCACTTGATCCCCACTAAATTCCAGCCCCAATTCCTCCAGATCGAGCTCAATTTCGAGCTCAAACTTTAGCCCAAAAACCAGGACACTTCTTCACAATGGATCAATCTTCAAATCGACCGGTCCTACACCTTCACTCGTACCAAGAGGAGAAGTTTCCCACCGAAAGGCCCATCCCCGTGCCACCCAGCTTGTTCCAGCCCTCCAAGCTTTGTGATCGGCCGTGGTCACTTTCATAGCTGAGACAATTCACTGTGCCAAGGGACTTCATCTGGAGCTTACTTGGACCCAATCGAAGGTGACACAACTCTCAGATCAAAGCTTCACTTCTCTGAACAAAGGTATGAACTCATTCTTCTTCCCGAGCTTACAGAGATTCTCCATTTAATTTGAATGAATTTCAATGCATGTTTACCGTATGGATGTATTCGTCTCTTCAAGAGGAATCCATAGAGCATAAGAACACGAAAATCCGTTGAGAATCGAGTGAGAAATTAGGGTTAGAAGGTTGACAGTCACGGGTGCACACCGGCCGTAGACGATGACCGTGAGCCGTTGGATGGCGCGTGTATCGAGCGGACGATCCGGATCGCGCCGGACTGTGGAATGTTACGTGAACCGTGGGTCCCGGGACGGCCGACTCGGATGGCGGCGCCCAATCACAGCCGCGACACGTACCCCTCTCGGAGCCGCCGAGGCTGACACGGCGCCGCGTGGATAAGTAGAAAAATAGGGATTTTCTGATATATTTAATTCCCTAAACTTCAAAAATTCATAACTTTGTGTAGAAAAATCAGAAAAATAAAATAAAAATACCCTCTTGCTCGGTGAACGGAGGAGAATAACGTGGAAAAGAAATCATTTAATTTCATCCAAGTATTTTATTTTTAATGATTTATTTACCCTCTGCATTGTTTTAATTCTCCATGCATATAGGAAATTCACCATGGCATGAGACCATAGGGCTTTTGAAGCCTCCGAATTTGGGAACATTCCTTGAATTTTCCAAAGTCGGAGGCCATCCCTACGAGAAGTTATTGATTTTTCAAATTCATGTTACTGTTTTGAGTATTTTAAATCCAATAATTAGCATGTTGCGAAATAAATTCTAAGAAAATTTGGTGATGTTTCTTATGACCAGAGGACCCTAGGAAAAATAGGTTTTGAATTAATTCACTTGGAATAACCCTAATTGGCTTAAACACCCTAAATAGGTTCTTAATTAATTAGAGCTAATCATACATCAAATTGACTTGAAATCAATTCTCCACTGACCTTTAGGATTAGAGGAACCCACCATAAAATTTTGAAGTCAATTGGGTTTGGCTAGCCCTATCAAATGGGTTGATTAAGCCATTTAGCCAATTTAAACTTTGAAAATTCATATCTTTCAAAATACTTTTCAAAAATTCACCAAATTGGTTTTGAAGCCCTCTGATATTAGGGGAATTTAAAAAAATTAAAATTTCAATTTTATAAAAAAGTTGATTTTTTGTATTATTTTAATATTTTAATAATTAAAAAATAATAAAAATCACAAAAATAATAAAATTCACCAAAATGTCACATTTTAAATTTTAATCACTTAGGAACAAATCCCATATTTTTCCTAGGTCTCTATGATGAGTTATTAAATTTTAAAGCCCTAGGGTAATTTTAAAATAAAAAAAATGTATTTTCTAGCATTTCCACTAAAATAATTCTAATAAATCAAAGAAAAATTAGAAAATTATAAAAATTGATTCTCTGATTTCCTTGATATCAGAGAGATTTTTGAAAAATATAAAATTCATTTTTCAAACTTTATTTTATTTTTAAATTAATTAATACTCCAAAACTCAAAATAATTATAATAAAAAGAATATAACTTAAAAAATCACCAAAATTGGTCCAAGTGGTCCTCTGGTCATTAGGAATGTCCCATAATTTTCTTAAGGACAGAAACTTTCCCTTGGTCATATTATCAAATTTTCCTTGAAAATCTCTATTTTCCACCAAAAATAATTACATAAATAAATTAAATACAGAAAAATCACATTTTCTCCTCTAATGTCTTTATTGACATATGAGTGAAGTCACATAAAAATTTCAAATTCATTTAAGCTCAATTTAGTGAGTTATGAAATTATTAAGCTTGAAGGGCAAAATGGTAATTAAAATTTTAACCCTTAATTAAAACTTTAGGATTAATAAAATGAAAAGGTAAAATATTTGATCTTAATCTGATTTGGATGATTGAAATTTAAATAATTAAAGGGTAGAAACCTATTAAACAATTCAACAATAATTGAAATGAACTTTAATTAAAATAATTAATTAAATTTGGAAGAATAATAAAATTGGAATTATTAAAATAGGGATGTTATTAGGAAGAAGTTTGCTCTTTAATTTAAAAATCCCTAAATTAATCATCCCAATAATATTTAATTCCTAATTAAAATGATAATCCAAGTTTAAGATTTGAAATGCTAAAAGACTTAATCATTAAATTAAGTTAAGGTCAAATTATTTAAAGCAAATCCCTTTAAAATAAAATATTAAATTAAATTAAATTAAATTAAATTAAATTAAATTAAATTAAAACAAATTAAATTAAATTAAATTAAATTAAATTAAATTAAATTAAAACACATTAAATTAAATCAAAGTAAATTAAATTAAATTAAATTAAATTAAATTAAATTAAATTAAATTAAATTACATTAAATTAAATTAAAATTAAAATTAAATTAAATTACATTAAATTAAATTAAATTAAATTAAATTAAATTAAATTAAATTAAATTAAATTAAATTAAATTAAAACTAAATCAAATTAAATTAAATCAAATCGAATTAAATTAAACTAAAGCATATTATATTAAATTAACTTAAATTAAATTAAATTAAATTAAACCACATTAAATTAAATTAAATTAAGTTAAATTAAATTAAATTAAATTAAATATAACATCACCTAAGACATGAAGAATTCAAAATAAATCTAAAACAACTTGAACACTATTCCAAACTTAAATCCATTAACTAAAATTAAATCACAACTCACTTGAACATCCATTTGCCCTCGAAAGCTCGTGATGTCATAACTCTTAAAAAGGAGTGTTAAAAGAAGCGTTACTTCATTTATAGGATATTCAAATGTCCTAGTTCACTGAGCAAGACAATAAAACTTAAACTCTCGGACGATTAATTCATTTGTATAATTAAATTCATTTGGACTTAAAACAATCCTAGAAATATTGAAAAGATGTTTAAGATTCGTCTTAAGCACTTCCTCAATATGATAGGATATTTATAAGAACAATTGAACTTAGTTGTTCTTTGATGAAGAAAATCGTCCTCAAACTAAAATACAAGAACCTAGACGTCATAGGAAATGACTAGCTATAGGATTAGGAACTTGGTAGAAAACCATAACCCTTCCCTTAGCTTTACCTAGGAACTTACTTTAAATGCTTAAATATTCTAACTGTGTTTTAAGTGCAGCTTGGGATGACGGGAAGACCCTCCAGGTACGCTTTTATTTTATTGCAATTTATTTAATCGCATTATACTTACTTTTCTTGCATGATAAACAACTGTTGTATGAAAATCCACACCTTTAGGATAGTCCCTAAAACTGAAACCAAAACTAAATTAAAAGTCATTACAAGATAAAATTCACCGCCACAACATTTCAAAATATAAGACAACTCAAAATTTAATCACAAAACGTAACAACAAAACCGCAACTACAACTAAATTAAAACGTCTTGTTGGATGATCGGGAATACCTCGGATGATGTAACCTACGTGTTGCTAACGTGATTTCCCACGGTCTAAATGAAAGTGTGGAACTCATTTAGTTGAGTTTAGCAAATTCATCTGGACTAAGTGAATCCGATAAAAATAACGATGCCGGAAGGATGGAACCGTGGGATCTTAACCGGTGTTGTTATAATCAACTTTAAGATTTGTTTAATTAAAATATTAAAAAACACCCGGATTTTAAGATTTTCTCTAAACCAAAACACTTCTCTCATCTCCCGATTTATGACTTCTAAAACTAAACCTCTGCAACAACAAGGAGCTTGGAGCATGGTGGGCAGCTCGGCCATCGTCATCAGCAAAACTCGGATCTACTTCAACAAAACTTTCTTAAAATCAAATAACCAAACCATAGGACTTCGAGGTAGTTTGCCTAGTGCAACATAAATCCTCAAACCTTCGTTAGGCATTTGTATGATCATGTCATGTAAATTAAGGCCTAACCGGTCTTAGGACTCCGAGGTAGTCGTCTGATGCGACATAAACCCTCACATCTTCGAGGCTATTTGTATGATTTTATCATACAAATATAAGTCCTAATTAATTAAAATTGGCAAGATCAAAACATTAAATAAACATTAGGACCTTCCTAAATTCAAGCCAAACAATAGGATAGTCGGGAAATTACCGAAGTTCGCTTCGAATCTGTGATTTCTCCTACCTTTCTTCCTTCGGATTCCCAAAATATAATGCTCTAGATTTGATCCATTCCCTATTGAAATTCCAAAACTCAATCCATTGAAAACTTAAACCTCGAAATTCTCGAGAGCGTAACTACCGATTATTATCGAGAGTTTTCTTAGGTGATTCCCGTCACTTAAGATGTAATTAACTATAGGGGCTCGCCCTTATAGGGAATTTTAAGAACCTGAGTAATATAAACCCCGTTTAATGTTTTCATATTAAACGGGGGAATTTGTCGGCTTATAAAATTAGTTCGCGGACCAAACGGATGTCACAAATCTTCTAGTTTATTTAATCGAGCCCCATCATCAAGCAATGTGTCTATTCTTCGGGATAAATACATGGTTTGTGATGCGGTGCTCGTTTATATAAACTATTCGGGATGTGAGATCAGTTTGATTCCATATCTTAAAATTTTCAAATTTAAAATTACTTTCAAAATCAAATATTAATTTTCAAATTATTTATTTAAATTAAATTAAAATTCGCCGACAATTTCTGTAGGCGACCCCCTTTTCCAAATAAAACACCAAAACCTAAAAAATACGCCGATACTGGTTTCAGTCTCGAAGGTTTAAAGAGAACTGGACTCTCGTTCCAGTCTCGAAGGTTTAAAGAGAACTGGAATCCAGTCTCGAAGGTTTAAAGAGAACTGGAATCGAGTTCCGGTCTCGAAGGTTTAAAGAGAACCGGAATCCGGTTCCGGCCTCGAAGTTTTAAAGAGAACCGGAATCCGGTTCCGGTCTCGAAGGTTTAAATGGAACCGGAATCGGTTCCGCTCTCGAAGGTTTAAACGAACCGGAATCCGGTTCCAGTCTCGAAGGTTTAAAGAGAATTGGAATCGGTACCGGCCTCGAAGGTTTAAAGAGAACTGGAATCCGGTTCCGGTCTCGAAGGTTTAAAGAGAACTGGAATCTGGTTCCAGTCTCGAAGGTTTAAGGAGAACTGGAATCTGGTTCTAGTCTCGAAGGTTTAAAGAGAACTGGAATCTGGTTCCAGTCTCCAACATTTAAAGAGAACTGGAATCTGATTCCAGTCTCGAAGGTTTAAAGTGAACACGAATCTAGTTCCAGTAAAAAGAACTGGAATCTGGTTCCAGTCTCGAAGGTTTAAAGAGAACTATCTAGTTCCAGTCTCGAAGGTTTAAAGAGATCTGGAATCTGGTTCCGATCTCAAGGTTTAAAGAGAACTCGGAATCGGTTTCGCCTTGCAGGTTTAAAGAGAACTGTAATCCGGTACCGACCTCGAAGGTTTAAAGAGAACCGGAATCGGTTCCGATCTCGAATGTTTAAAGGGAACCGGAATCGGTTCCGATCTCGAAGGTTTAAAGAGAACTGGAATCTGGTACCATTCTCGAAGGTTTAAAGAGAACTGGAATCTGGTTCCAGTCTCGAAGGTTGAAAGAGAACTGGAATCCGGTTCCAGTCTCGAAAGTTTAAAGAGAACTGGAATCTGGTTCACGTCTCGAAGGTTTGAAGAGAACTGGAATCTTGTTCATGTCTCGAAGGTTTAAAGAGAACTGGAATTTGGTTCCAGCCTCGAAGGTTTAAAGAGAACTGGAATCTAGTTCCAACCTCGAAGGTTTAAAGAGAACTAGAATCTGGTTCCAGCCTCGAAGGTTTAAAGAGAACTGGAATCTGGTGCCAGCCTCAAAGGTTTAAAGAGAACTGGAATCTGGTTCCAGTCTCGAAGGTTTAATGAGAACTAGAATCTGGTACAAGTCTCGAAGGTTTAAAGAGAACTGGAATCTGGTTCCAGTCTCGAAGGTTTAAAGAGAACTGGAATCTGGTTCCAGTCTCGAAGGTTTAAAGAGAACTGGAACTTGTTCCAGTCTCAAAGGTTTAAAGAGAACCGGAATCCGGTTCCGGTCTCGAAGGTTTAAGGAGAACCGGAATCGGTTCCGGCCTCGAAGGTTTAAAGAGAACTGGAATCTGGTTCCAGTCTCGAAGGTTTAAAGGGTTGAAATTTGTTGTGGAGATTTGAGTTTAGCGGAAGATTTGGAATGAGAAGCGAAAGTGTTTCACGTCCCACGAGGATCGATCAAAGTCTGATTATTTGGCGAAGGATATGAATCCATGCCATCAGAACCAAATCGAAAATTTTCGTGGTTTTGTGTCAGTAGATTCAGTCGACCTTCTCAAAAGAGGGAAGGAAATATGGAGAGTCAAAAAGAGATTTGAGAATAGTCGAAGGCTGGGGATTTCAGATTCAGGAATTTTCTTTGTCGCTTGTTGTGATTTGATTTTAGCTTGATTTTCAAATTAGGGTTCACATTTATTTGGGGTTCGTTTTGACATTCAGATTTTTAAAAGAGTTCTCATTAATTTTTATTTTCCCTTTGTTCTTTGTTCGAAGTTCATTTAACTTAATGGCGTTTCCTAGTCAATTTGCATAAAAAGAGGTGAAGGCAAAACATGACATGGTCATTTTCATTCCAATCTCGTCGAAAATACATCATACATCTTGCTCCAAAACATGATGATATTTTCCTTGAGAATTCAATATCTCATACAATCCATATAAATACAACACGGATTGTGTAAGATTCTTCAAGTTTCTTTTAAAAGCAGATGTCAAAATCTATGTCTGAACAGTGAAATACATGGACAATAACATCACCTTCCAAGTCATTCTTGGCAGGAATGTCGTATGGATGTGCATTGGAGGTGTGATATTTACCATGTAAATCACAGCTCGTAGGGCCGAAGACTCTCTAACTCTGGATCTGGCTAAAAGTGGAAAGGCATTTTTCTGTCATCCATTCTCCTGAAAGTGACGGAGATTCGTTCCACAGGCACTCCTGGAATGCAATGTTTTGCGATGTCTGCTCTATTTCCTTTCAACACCAGGATGGAACCTACCGGTAGTGGTATCTCCACCGGCCCTCGGAACTCACAGGGCCTGCAATCCAGAGGTCAGATCCGAACATGATGTTACATTGATTGACAAAAGACACTGTGCAGAAAGGTCTGACGAAGTCATGATGGTCTATGTGTGGAGGTAAGCAGTCGCCCTCCTTGTAGATGTTAATGATGCGATTGTTGGGTATGCAATCTGCAGGCAATACCCTCCATGTTATCATCCTCTTTACCATTCTTTTAATAACATTCGGTATCAGATCCACCTCACTGCGACGGAGTATTCCTGGTGGATTTCTCTTTTCTGTCTACCGCAAAGTTGTAGAAACATCCGCATTGGATTGTAATTCTTCCTTTTCCTGACATCCATCTTCGGGGTTCTGAATAGGTCTTTTCCCTCAGGCGGCCGGCTCGGCCCATTTTCTGAAGTTCAACGACGCAATCTACAATTTGTTGCTGCTCGTAATCTGAGAATACATCTGTATGCAGCTCGAGGCCTTCTAAGATATTGATCCTCTTGCCTCCAATTCTTTCAAAGTATTAAAAATTTTTCTTTTCAACATTCTGCATTCTTTCCAACTCATATTCCGGGATTATCTGCAATCGGTGAGGTCTAGTAACGTACTGGGGAATGTATGGTTCAACCCCGGCACGCTCTCCTGCATGTCTTGGCTCCTCGGGGATAGTCTCTGTCGGGACATCCTCCGGGGTTGCTTTCGCAACAAGACTCTTCAGAACTGGTGCATCTACTTGGCGTCGAGGCACTGATTCTATTTCTGCTCTTCTTAAAATTTCCTTTATATGTTTTGCTTTCCTTAGAGTTGATCTCCTCCTTTCCGGTTCCTAACGAACCAATTTCTTCGGAGTATTTGTATTGACGGTAGCAACTGTCCCTTCATGTTGATCTGCAGCTAACTTGTTTAACATATTGCAAATGCGGCGATTCTTATTCCTCCGCTGGGTGGCAGTGAGAGTAGCTCTCCTCACCCCTTGGACTTCTGCGGGCATGGCGCTGACAAGCCTGCCCTCTGCCGTAGCAACAACGGACTTAACTTTCTTATCTTCTCCCGTTGCATGAGTGGCGTTTGCTTTTCTCTTCTTGCTGGAGGATTGCTGACTTGGGCCACCCACTTTCATCACTGTCTGGCTATGGAACTCTTCTCGATCAATCGGGATCCAATCATTTTCTTCATATTGTAGCCCGGCTGGTGTGAAGTCAGAGTCAATCTTGATCACGGCTCCATCCCTCACCCTCTTTTCATCAAGTGCTAGACTCACGTCATTTCTAAAGTTCAGAACCAACCGCCCGTTCTACATTTCCCTGCGAAAAAATAAGGAAAGGATTAGGGGCTGTACTAAGAACAAGAACAATAAGAAAAACATTTATTAATGAAAAATTCTTATTTATCTCTTTTAATTTTCAAGAAAGTAGGAAGAGATGAGGGAAAGATCAGGAATGAATTGATTTAAAAGGAAAGATCGACATTTTATTATTACAATTTCACGCGTTTTTTTTAACACATTTTTTGTTAATGATTTTCTTTTTTATCATCCTTTTTTTTATGTTTTCGGTTTGGACCCAGTCGCAAATGATTACTCTACCCGTGCTTCTAGGAATGAGACCTCATTTTTAAAGTTCATCCTTCGAAACATCAGGTTGCGTAATACTTCTTCAAATATCATCCATTGATTGGAAGCATAGGTCGTTCTCCACGGAAATTCACCAGTTGGTAGGAACCTCCTGAGTAGACTGTCTCGACCATGAATGGCCCTTCCCATGTTGGCTCAAATTTACCTCCTATCTTGCGGTGTGCAAGAATAGGTCTTCTGAGAACTAGAACCAAGTCACCGACTTTAAATGTCCTTGGACGGACTAGTTTATCGTGTGCCTGGATCATCTTGGCTTGATACAATTTCAAATTCTGCTGTGCTGAAAGTCTTTTTCCTTCCAAGCTTCCAATTCTTCTAGTCGTAATTTGGCATTTTCTTCTGCAGTGATTTTGTTTGCAACTGCAATTCTGAGCGACGGAAGCTGTACTTCCAAGGGTAAGACGGCCTCGGACCCGTACACTAAAGCGTAAGGCGTAGACTGAGTAAGAGTTCTGAAAGTCGTCCTGTAGGCCCATAAGGCTTCTAACAACTTCTCGTGCCAATTTCTTTTGTTGTCGTCCAAGGTTTTCTTTAGGATTTGGACGAAAGTTTTAATAAAGGCTTGGCCAAGCCGTTTGCTCTCGGGTAATAGATCGTCGAAGAACGCCAATCAATCCAGTGTCTTTTGAAAAACTTGTTGATCTTCGTACTCTTGAACGCGGACCCATTATCCGAAATGATTATGCGCGGTACCCCGAAACGGTAGACGACCTGATTCTTGAAAAACTGCAACACATGGTGCGCTTTCACTTCTCTGAGTGGTATAGCTTCTGCCCACTTGGAAAAGTAATCTGTAGCTGCAAGAATGAAGAGATGTCCCCTTGAAGAAGGCGGTTCTATTGGACCCACAATATCTGTGCCCCAACATTCAAATGGCCACGACGCAATTGTCGGATGTAACACATTTGGAGGTTGATGTAGAACCACTCCATGTACTTGGCACTGGTGACAACTTTTGGCAACCTTCATGCAGTCGGTTATCATCGAGGACCAGTAATACCCTAGTCTTTTAATCTTCATTTTCATCTTTGGACCCGATTGATGAGCGTCACAAAGTCCTGAGTGTACTTCTTTGAAAATTTCACTAGCCTCGGACCCGCTCAGGCATCTTAGCCACATTTGATCAAAAGACCTTCTGTATAACGTGTTGTTTATTAATGCGTAAGACAGAGTTCCTTTCTTGATTTGATGGGCTATCGACTTATCGTCTGGTAGGTTTCCTGTTTGCAAGTAGTCTATTAGTGGCTGCCGCCAATCTTCTGTATTTTACATCCATCTGTCGCGATTGTTTCTTCTACTTTTTCGATTTGTGTATTGTATCCATGTCGAGCTATGAGAGAACTCCGCCGTCCACCGAACCGACATTTCAATCGACTCATCCCGTAACCGGGCAAATTCTTTTGCAAGGCGGGCTAACGCATCCGCAAGAGTATCTTCTCTCACGGGAATCTTGTAGATCGTTATATTTGGAATTTGCTCCAACGAGTTTCATGACGTACTTGAAAGTACTTGCTCGAGTCTTGGCTTCAGAATGCATGTATTGTCCCGCAACTTGCTGAATGATCAACTGTGAATCTCCGTAGATATTGATATCTGTTATTCCCATCTGAATGGTTAATTCCAATCCTGTTATGAGGGCTTCGTATTCTGCCTCATTATTCGTACATGGTTCTGTTAAGTGATAGGAATACCTTAACATCCCCCGCTCCGGTGTTATAAACATTAGTCCGATTCCTGCCTTATCGGACACTATCGTTTGCGATTCTTTATCTTTCTGTGCTGAAGATGCTCCATCGAAGTACCGTTCCCAACACTGATCATCGGGGTCTTCTAGGCTCATTATCTGCTCGTCCGGCAAGTCGTCGTTGAGAGGCGATTCTGCCGGTAAAGGGTGTGATGCAAGAAGTCTGCCAGGACTTGTCCCTTTACGGCACAAAGAGGAATGAAAGTTATATCAAACTGCAATAGTATCATTGACCACCTAGCAAGTCTGTCGGAAAGTGTCGGACGGGTCATCAAATATTGCAACAGATTAAACTTCGAAATAAGGTTGACCTTATGAGAAAGCATGTAATTCCTGAGCTTCTGAGCGGCGAATATCAGGGCCAAACAGTGCTTCTCAATAGGAGGATACTTTACTTCCATCGGAATTAGACGACGGCTTAGGTAATAGAGCGCGTTTTCTTTTCCCTCATCATTGACCTGGGCTGACATGGCTTCGAGAAAGTCGTCTAAAGCCGCAGTATAAAGTATCAACGGTCGTCCCGAGACTGGGGCTGCTAAGACAGGAGATATCATTAAATACTGTTTAATGTCCTCGAAGGCATGTTGACATTTGGAGTCCCAAGTAAACTTGGCATCCTTCTTAACTAAAGCAGAAAATGGCTGACACCTTCCTGACAAATTCGAGATAAAGCGTCGAAGATATGCCAATTTCCCTTGAAAGGACCGTAGTTGTTTCAAGGTTTTAGGAGGTGGCATTTCTAAGATAGCTTTAATCTTCTCTGAATCAATTTCAATTCCACGATGTCGGACAACAAATCCTAAGAATTTCCCAGAGGTGACACCGAAGGTGCATTTCAGAGGATTCATCTTAAGGTTAAATTGTCTTAATAGCTCAAAAACAATTCTCAAATCATACAAGTGATCTTCCTTTAATTTGCTCTTGATGACCACATCATCCACGTAACACTCGACTTGGTTGTGAATGTGATCATCAAAAATCCTCGTCATTGCTCTTTGGTAGGTTGCTCCCGCATTCTTCGATCCAAATGGCATCACCGTGTGTAGATGACACTCCGATTGGCGTTCGAAGGCCGTGAGCTTTTCATCTTCCGGTGCCATCTTTATCTGGTTGTATCCCAAAAATCCATCCATGAAAGAAAAGATTTCATGTGTTGAAGCGATGCCGATCATCAATTCTGGAATTGGTAGCAGGAATTCATCCTTTGGACATTCTTTATTCAAATCTTTGAAATCCACGCAGATTCTGATCTGACCATTCTTTTTTTGACTGGTACCACATTGGCTAACCAAGCTAGGTATTTCTCTTCACGAACAAATTTAGCGTCTATTAGCTTCTTAACTTCAGCTATTACTTGTTGTTCAATCTCTAGACGCATTCTTCTCGGAGCTTGTCTGACTGGAATAGCAGTGTGATCCACTCCTAGCCTATGAGCTGCAACCTCTGGAGCTAATCCTAGCATTTCATCGTAACTCCAAGAAAAATAGTCTTTGAACTCCATTAATAGCTTGATTATGTTTTCGGAGTCTTCTTTATTCAGTAAGGAGCTAACAAAGGCCGGCCTAGGCTCTTCGCTAGTACCTAAGTTAACTTCCATTAACTCGTCTATTGTAGATTTAATTTCTTCTTCGAATTCTGGCGGAGCATTTCTGATTGGTAGATCTTCGAGATCTTCTGAAGCTTCCAAGTAGTCTTCATTAGGCTCGCAAGTGACAAGCAAGCAAAATCCTGTATCGTCAACTGATCCTACCGTGCCGAATCCGAGACCATGTTTTAAATTGGGAGGCCGACTGGCATTATTCCATAATTTTTCAAAATGTTGTGATTGACCTTTTGTCCATCGTCGAGGTAAGACACCATGTTGAATTAAATTTTGAACACAGGGAGAGTACCACTCAAAAGGCAGTTCCATTAGTTTAGATGAAGCAACATCTTCAAATTGTACATCATTTTCAGTTTTGGAAGAAGAGCACCACGGTAAAACTTGATTGGTTTAGTACCACCACCATGCACTTCCTTGACCATCATACCCTCGACCTTATTCGGGTGGATCAGGGTTAGGGTCATAGTATGTACATAGTGGTAAATCTTCTCGTACATTGATTTATATTCGTCATTCTTTTCATCTTCGAGAGAGATCTTGAACTGAGGTTTCTTCTGACTTATCGCCGCTGCTTCTTTCTTGATTTCTTCTTCTTCGGAACTGTTCTCCCAATCAACTTCGATGATTGGTTTCTTCTGTCCAACTGTTCCAACGTCTCTTCCACGACCTCGTCCCCGGCCTCGTCCTCGGGTGCAAGTTCTGGAGAAACCTTCACCATCTCGCCGTAAGGGAGTGGTAAGTAACTGTTGGACTAGAATTTCAGGCTTTTCATCGTCTTGAACTTCTTTTGCTTCATTTGGTATGAAATTTCTGGAGAAGTTTTTTTTCTTTAGAGGCGCGTAATAGACTGCATCTTCATGAATTCCAATCTCGTGTACGGAGAATGGTTGCAAGTCACCTTTAATACACTGTTCTCCTCCTTCATAATATTTTATGCACTGGTGCAGAGATGACGGTACCATCCGGTTTTCATGGATCTATGGCCGACCCAGTAGAGCGTTGAACGATGTCTCAGAATCAATTATATGGAATTTTGCGGTTGTCTTTACTAAGTCACCGGTTTTCATTAACAGTGTAATCGATCCGAGAGCTCTCTCTCCTTTCTGATTGAAGCCTCTTAATAACATCTTGTCTGCTTCAAGCTCACGAGCATCAA
This sequence comes from Papilionanthe hookeriana x Papilionanthe teres, assembly GCA_022702705.1. Lineage (NCBI taxonomy): Eukaryota > Viridiplantae > Streptophyta > Magnoliopsida > Asparagales > Orchidaceae > Papilionanthe > Papilionanthe hookeriana x Papilionanthe teres. The sequence continues at coordinate 80,735,774 of CM040430.1, read as the reverse complement.
TTTCCAAATATGCTAGCATCCGAATATTCATTATGTTGATTGATGCTCCCGGATCAACCAACACTCTGGAGAGTGTAAACTTTTCAATAGTGACTGAAATGTACAACGGTCGGTTGTGATCAGCTGTTCCCAGTAATAGATCATTGTTCGTGAAGGTAACACCTCGTTGTTCTTTTAACGAGCAAACCTCGTCGAAGGAATTACCGGCCATTTGAGCTAAACGAATCTGCCGGATCAACTAGAGCCTTGATCAGAGCTTCCCTCATCTCCTTTTACAGGATCAGAGCATCGTATATGCTTAGTTTGGCTGGTAGCTTCCTAAGATGGGCTAGCACATTATAGTCCACTTTATTACCATGTTTCTCGGTTTCTTCCCGAATAGGTAATTCCTCTGCTGGGGTTGGCTCCTCCTGAGCAACCACCTGCTTTCCTTTATTTTTTGGACCCATTCTCGGAGGTAGAACTTTTCCGTTTCTTAGGTTGACTTCAGTTACTTGTTCTGAGTCTGGTGCTGGATCTACCGATGTTTCCCCTTGAATTGGAATGACTGGCTCTTCTAGAGTTGCTTTAGAATCCGATAACTCTAATTCTATCGCAATTGGAGCTCCTCAAAATTCACAAATGGACTCGTTGCTTATTGAGCTTTCGTAGCCTCCTTTGTGAACATCTTCTTCGTTGTGGTCATCGAGGTTGTGTATGATTTGAGAATCATTATTTGTATTGGAATCGAGATCCGGATTAAGTCGGTTGTTGCTAGTTACGTAATTGTTAGAAACAGTCAAAACGTAACCAACGTCATAACTCTTATTATTATAAGATCCCGCCGGGGCGAGAAAATAATCATATAGAGTCAGAAGTTCGAGGGATTTCTCCCCCGAATCGAAAACAATCATCCTAGGATAAGCAGCCCCTAGTCTACCCTTCGGAGCCTCGATCTTCTTCTCTTCTACGATCTTCTCCTCCTTCTGAGGCGGTTCTTCGATCGCAAGCGATAGTGTCGGCTCGACAGGTTTCAAACTCTGAGTTGAAGCACGCACCGAAGCGGTCTGGATGTGATCCAAAATTTTCTTTGAAGACTTTGTCCAGATAGTACTCCATCCATCATCGGTCGTATACGGGTTTATCGGAACAATAGGATCCGTCGAGATAACATTGACGGAACCTCCTTTTCGGGGTTCCTTCATGTATTCCTTCGGGATCGTTATGTTCCCTTCCGGAGATTTTCATCAAGCCAATTCTTAAAAGTGATGCAATCCTCTATCTTGTGCCTGAGCATTCGGTGGTAAGGGCAATAGTTCAGATGATCTTTCTTGTTGACTTCTTCCGGCCTCTTGGGCTCCAGTAGCTGAAAATCTAGTGTCTTTCATTAAACTGTGGAACATCTTCGCTACAGCTTCAGGTTTGAATGGATGTTCCTTATTCAGAAAATCTTTCAGGGTACGCTGTGGACGAGGCGGTTAATCATAATGCTGAGGCGACTGATAGCTCGGTCGAGGTTGTTGATAACCCTGTTGAGGATGTGTGCGGCTTATTTTTAGGTTGAGTGTTGTATTTTTGAAAAGAGGTCGCCTATAGAAATTGTCGGCGAATTTTTTTTTATATTTTAAATTTAATTTAAATATATAGTTTAAAAGATAACATTTGATTTTGAAAGTAATTTTAAGTTTAAAAGTTTTAAGATATGAAATCAAACCGATCTCACATCCCAAATAGTTTATATAAACGAGCACCACATCACAAACCCTGTATCTATCCCGAAGAATAGACACATTGTTTGATGATGAGGCTCGATTAAATAAACTAGAAGATTTGTGACATCCGTTTGGTCTGCGAACCAATTTTATAAGCCGACAAGTTCCCCTGCTTAATATAAATGAATTAAGTAGGGTTTTTATTACCTGGGTTCTTAAAATTACCTATAAGGGCAAGCCCCTATAGTTAATTACATCTTAAATGACGGGAATCACTTAAGAAAACTCTCGATAATAATCGGTAATTCGCTCTCAAGAATTTCAAAGTTTAAGTTTTCAAAGGATTGAATTTTGGAATTTCAACGGGGAATAGATCAAATTTGGAACATTTTGTTTTGGGAATTCAAAGGAAGAAAGGTAGGAGAAATCACAGATTCGAAGCGAACTTCGGTAATTTTCCAACTATCCTATTGTTTGGTTTGAATTTAGGAAAGTCCTAATGTTTATTTAATGTTTTGATCTTGTCGATTTTAATTAGTTAGGACTTATATTTGTATGATAAAATCATACAAATAGCCTCAAAGATATGAGGGTTTATGTAGTATCGGACGACTACCTCGGAAATCCTAAGACCGGTTAGGGCTTAATTTACATGACATGATCATGCAAATGCCTAACGAAGAGTTGAGGATTTATGTTGCACTAGGCAAACTACCTCGAAGTCACTATGGCTTGGTTATTTAGTTCTAAGGAAAGTTTCTGTGAAGTAGACTCGAGTTTTGCTGATGACGATGGCCGTGTCGCCCACCATACTCCGAGCTCCTTGTTGTTGTTGCAGAGGTTTAGTTTTAGAAGTCATAAATCAGGAGATGAGAGAAGTGTTTGGTTTTAGAGAAAGTCTTAATTTCCATGTGTCTTTAATATTTTAATTAAAACAGGTATTAGAGTTGATTAAACGGAACCGATTAAGATCCCGCGGTTCCAGTCATCCCGAGCACCGTTATTTTCATCGAATTCACTTAGTCCGGATGAATTTGCTAAACTCAACTAAATGAGTTCCGCACTTTCATTTAGACCGTGGGAAATCCCGTTAGCAACACGTGGGTTACATCATCCGAGGTATTCCCGATCATTCGATGAGACGTTTTAATTTAGTTGTAGTTGCGGTTTTGTTGTTCCGTTTGTGATTAAATTTTGAGTTGTTTTATATTTTGAAATGTTGTGGCGGTGAATTTTATCTTGTAGTGTCTTTTAATTTAGTTATGGGTTTCGGCTTTGGTTTACGTCCTAAAGGTGTAAGTTTTCATGCAATCGTTGTTTATCATGCAAGAAAAGTAAGTGCGATGCGATTAAATAAGTTGCAATAAAGTAATTTGCAATAAAATAAAAGCGTACTGGAGGGTCTTCCCGTCATCCCAAGCTGCACTTAAAACACGGTTAGAATATTTAAGCATTTAAAGTAAGTTCCTAGGTAAAGCTAAGGGAAAGGTTATGGTTTTCTACCAAGTTCCTAATCCTATAGCTAGTCATTTCCTATGACGTCTAGGTTCTTGTATTTTAGTTTGAGGACGATTTTCTTCATCAAAGAACAACTAAGTTCAATTGTTCTTATAAATATCCTATCATATTGAGGAAGTGATTAAGACGAATCTTAAACATCTTTTCAATATTTCAGGATTGTTTTAAGTCCAAATGAATTTAATTATACAAATGAATTAATCGTCCGAGAATTTAAGTTTTGTTGTCTTGCTCAGTGAACTAGGACGTTTGAATATCCTATAAGTGAAGTGACATTTCACTTGATACTCCATTTAGGAGTTATAATAGTAAAAGCTCCTAAGGGCAAAATGATATTTAATGATTTGTGATTCAAATTTAAGTTCAAATTAATGATTTAAGTTTGGAATAGTGTTCAAGTTATTTTAGATTCATCTTTGAATTTCTTTATGTCTTAAGCAATGTTATATTTAATTCGAGTTTAATTTAATTTAACTTAATTTAATTTAATGTGGTTTAATTTAATTTAATGTAACTTAAGTTAATTTAATATAATATGGTTTAACTTAATTTAATTTAATTTGATTTAATTTAATTTGATTTAGTTTTAATTTAATTTAATTTAATTTAATTTAATTTAATTTAATATTTTATTTAAAAAAAGGGTTTGCTTTAAATAATTTGACTTTAATTTAATTTAATGATTAAGTATTTTAGCATTTTAAATCTTAAACTTGGATTATCATTTTAATTAGGAATTAAATATTATTGAGATGATTAATTTAGGGATCTTTAGATTAAAGAATAAATTTCTTCCTAGTAATATCCCTATTTTAATAATTCCAATTTTATTATTCTTCCAAATTTTAATTAATTATTTAATTAAGGTTTATTTCAATTATTTTAAATTGTTTAGTAGGTTTCTACCCTTTAATTATCTAAATTTCAATCATCCAAATCAGATCAAAATCAAATATTTTACCTATTAATTTTATTAAGCCCAAAGTTTTAATTAAGGGTTAAAATTTTAATTACCATTTTGCCCTTCAAACTTAATAATTTCATAACTCACTAAATTGAGCTCAAATGAATTTGAAATTTTTATGTGACTTCACTCATATGTCAATAAAGACATTAGAGGAGAAAATGTGATTTTTCTGTATTTAATTTATTTATATAATTATTTTTGGTGGAAAATAAGGATTTCCAAGGAAAATTTAATAATATGACCAAGGGAAAGTTTTTGTCCTTAAGAAAATTATGGGATATTCCTAATGACCAGAGGACCACGTGGACGAATTTTTGTGATTTTTTGAATTATATTTTATTTATTAGAATTATTTTAAGTTATGGAGTATTAATTAATTTAAAAATAAAATATACGTTGAAAAATGAATTTTATAATTTTTAAAATTCTCTCTGATACCAAGGATTCTAGAGAACCAAATTTTACAATTTTTTTATTTTTCTTTGATTTATTATAATTATTTTAGTGAAAATGCTAGAAAATACATTTTTTTAATTTTAAAATTACCCTAGGGCTTTAAAATTTAATATCTCATTAAATAGACCTAAGAAAAACATGGGGTTTGTTCCTAAGTGATTAAATTTCAAAATATGACATTTTGGTGAATTTTATTATTTTTGTGATTTTTATTTTTTTAATTATTAAAATATTAAAATAACACTAAAAAATTAACTTTTTTAGAAAATTGAAATTTTAATTTTCCTAAATTCCCCTGATATCAGAGAGGCTCCAAAACCAATTTGGTGAATTTTTGAAAGGTATTTTGAAAGTTATGAATTTTTAAAGTTTAAAATGACTAAATGGCTTAATCAACCCATTTAGTAGGGCTAACCAAGTCCAATCGACTTCCAATTTTTATGGTGGGTTCCTCTGATCCTAAAGGTCAGTGGAGAATTGATTTCAAGTCAATTTGATCTATGGTTAACTCTAATTAATTAGGGGTCTATTTTGGGTGTTTAAGCCAATTAGGGTTGTTTTGAGTGAATTAACTCAAGTCCTATTTTTCCTAGGATTCTCTAGTCATAAGGAACATCACCAAATTTTCCTAGAATTTATTTCATAACATACTAATTTTTGGAATTAAAATACTCAAAACAGCCACATGCATTTGAAAAATCAATAACTTTTCACAGAGATGGCCTCTGACCCTGGAAAATTCAGGGAATGTTCCCAAGTTCAGAGGCTTCAAAAGCCCTATGGTCTCATGCCATGGTAAATTGTATGAATGCATGGAGAATTAAAACAATGCAAGGAGTAAATAATTAATTAAAAATAAAATACTGGACAAAATTAATTAATTTCTTTTCCACATTATTCTCCTCTGTTCACTGAGCAAGAGGGTATTTTTATTTTATTTTTGTGATTTTTCTACACAAAGATATGGTTTTTTGAAGTTTTGGGATTTAAATAAATAAGAAAAAATCCTATTTTTCTACTTAAGTGACGCGGCGCCGCGTCAACCTCGGCAGACTCCGAATGCACACGCGGCGCGCTCCCATTTGACGCCGCCTTCGACTCGGCGCCACGCGGCCCGCGGTTCACGTACCGTCTCCTGGTCCGACGCCATCTGAGTCGTCCGTCCGCGCGTGTATTGAATGAACGGCATCCGTTCATCGTCCCCGAGCGTCCTAACCCGAGAGCCGTCTACCTTCTAGCCCTAAGATCTCACTCGATTCTCCATGGATTTTTATGTTCTTATGCTCTATGGATTCGTCTTCGAAGAGACGAACACATCTATACGGCTAATGCTCATTGAAATTGACTCATTTGAAATGGAGAATGTTCGAAGCTCGGGATGAAGAATTGATCCATACCTTGGCTCGAGAGGTGAAGCCTCGATCGGAGATGCTCGGCACGTTCGTTGGAGCTGCAGGAGGCTAGGGATGAAGCCTGGGGATGTGGTGAATTGCCTAGGTGTGATTTCCACCAAGGCTGATTCCAACCTTTGGATTCTGGAGCAACTGGATGGCCTGGAGAGGGGGCTTTTACTGGAAAACTCCTTCTCTTGGTCCTGTGCAGGTGTAGAGCCAATCAATTTGGGGATTGCCTCACTGTGGTGAAGTGTCCTATTTTTAGGTGGAATTTCAACTGCGAAATTGAGCTCGCGGAGAAGAAATGGCAGGGGAAATTGCGAGTGGGGATCAAGTGCACTCGGGTGTAGGGGAGAGTCCGGGATGATTTTGGCGAGTTTCGTATGGTTGGTTCGAGCACCTTCCATGGCCGAGAGGAGGTGGTGTTTAAATAGGAGAGGGTGGAGGGCCTCCTGGGGGTTTAAGGCTCGGGGATCACTGCTCCGAGTGAGGAGAAGAAGAGCTATGCTGTCCATTTGGGTTGAGACAAGTCGACAAGGGAGAATTGAATTTTTGGCTCCTCCCGAGGTCTCGGCCATGGTGTTTTCCGGCGGCCGGTGGTGGCCGGCCGAGCACTGGTCACCATCTTGTTCGGGTGGGTCGGAGTGGGGTTTAGTGCGATCAATCGGCCATGGACATGTGTAAAGGAGTTTGATTTAAATGGAATGGGAGAAGGCTCACTTTGGCATGGTTTGGGTCAACCCACCATTTTGGGCTTGGTGCACCCTTCCAAGCTCGATTTTGAGTCGAGGGAATCATTTAGGTCAGCTTAGAGGGAGTGGTGAAGTCCCCATCCATGATGAGGTGGCTAAACATGGTTTAGTGTGTGACATGATTAAGGCGAAAAAGGGTTAAAGGAGGTTTAAGAAAGAACCCCCTCTTCTTGCCATAAATGGACTAGTGACAAGTCAAAGCCCTCATGGCTTCATGTGGCTTGAGAATGGCTTGTTCATGGCTCCATTTGGCTCGGGAAAAGGTTGACTTGTTTCATGAAAAGGGTTTTAGAAATATTTGGCATTTAGGGGGTAATTTGACATGTGGCTTGATTTGGAATGGTTTAATTTATGAATTTGAAACTTAGGGGTGATTTTGATCAAATGGATGATGAGGGGAAGTGTCATGTGGGCTTTAGGATGATTTGGGCTTTTGAATTTTGAAGGAAATGGGCTTTTAGGAAGGTTTAAGGGAAGTGGGCTTTTAAGTTTAAGAATGTGTTCATGGATGGGAATTTTTGTAAAAGGTTGGGCCAAATAGTTGTTGGTTTTGGTTTAGGGATGTTTCATGAGTAATTTGAAATAAATTTAAGGTGGTTTGGGTTTGAATTGGGTTGAATTTGGGTTTATTTGGTAAATGGGCCAATGTAGGTCAAATTGGGCTAACTTGGGCCAATGTTGGGCTAGGGTTGAAATTGATGTAAAATAAATATTGAGAAATGTTTATGGGAGTGTTTCAAAGAGGTTTTGGCTTTGGTTGGGTTTTGATTTTGGGGTTTGGGTCTATTTGGGCTAGGTTTGGTTTTAGGTCAAAATTGGGCTTTTTGATTTTGGGTTGAATTTGAGTGGGGTTTGGGTCAAAATCTTGGGCAAATCATGTTAGTGTTTTGTTTATGGGGATGTTAAGGAAGGTTTAGAAAATATTTGGGGTTAATTGGAGTTGAATTGGGTGAGTTTGGGCTAAGTTTTGGTCATGGGCCCAAATTGGGCTTTAAGGCCAAAAGTGAAATTGGATCCCAATGCCAACCAAATTGGGCTTGGATTTGGTCTAGATTGGTGTTGGGGATGTTGAATTGAAGTTTAGAATTGAATTGGACCAGAGTTTGGGTCAATTGGGTAGGTTTGGTTTGACATTGGGTTTACTTTGGGTTAAAATGGGTCAAATTGGGGGTTTTGATAAAAGTGGGGTAAATTGACAAAATTGGCCCATGATGTAGTTGAACAAAATGAAATTGGGAATATTTGGGATTTTCTGGAGTTTTCTGGGAATTTTCTGAATTTTTGGATTTTTTTGGCTAAGAGGGGTATTTTGGGTATTTGGAGGGTATTGGGAGGTATTTTTGGAATTTTTGGTATTTTTGGATATGGATGATCAATTTGATTGGTGAAGACATGTTTAGGAATGATTTTGGAGAATTTTGGGTAGTTTAGGTGATTTTGCAAATTTTGGAGGGTTTCAAGGGTTTTGGGTAGGCCAGGCGGGTGTAGGGTCCCGGGGTCAAAATTGAAAATTTGGAAAATTGAAGATTGGGTGAATGTAAGTGGAATGAAATCATTTTTGTTGAGCCATGAAGCCATATCAAGTCCACATGATCCATGAAGGGACTCATTTGGGGCATCCACTATGTTGTTCCTAACCCTCTGCGCGAGGGCTTAGGGGTTAAGGACCATCCATGTGAACCACCTTCATGAGTCGGGAGGTCAAATTGGGTATGGGTGTGGTTTTAGGAGGTGTGTGAAAGTGTAGTGTATAGGTGTAATGTATGTGTAAGTCGGCCCCTTCACCGGACCGGGCCACCTGGGCGGTCCTAAGGCCAAAGAGTCCTATAGGAACTCATCCTTTAAACTTCCACATTTGATCTCAATCCTCTAGGTGATTAGGGATATACAATCGAGTTTGTGGAGTTTGCGGGGAGTTAAGAAGTGGTTTGAATTTCTAAGTGGTGGGTCCCAATTCTAATCCTCTAGGATAGTCAAAGGAAAAGCCTAAGTCTAGATCCTAAGTACTAAAGAGAAGAAGAGAAGACCTCATCAAAAATGAGGTCAACAGGATGCTGATAGATCTATTGCGGTTGTTGGTATTTCCATTGCGGTGGTTGATAACTAGGCTGTGGCCGCTCTGGCTGTATCTGAACCGGCTGCTTGCCCTTATCTACTGCCACGACGATTCCGGATTTCTTTTCAAATGCTTTTACGGGCTTCTACTTATCATTCTTGTCCATGAAACTTAACTGCTTTGCCTCTTCTTGCAAGCTCCCGGCCTTGCTAAGCAACTTCTCGAAAGTCTTGATTGTAAATACTTTAAGGAGAAGTGTTATCGGGCCATGGATGCTCTTAAGCAAGATGCCGACTGCATGCTGTTCTTGAAGTTGTGGTTCACACTTCATGCTTAAGTTCCTCCATCGAAGTATGTAATCCACTAAAGTCTCGTTCAGTTTCTGGTGCTCCACCACTAAATCACCGATGGTGATGTGGTGCCGAGCCCAGGTAAACTGCTTAACGAAGAGATTTTCCAATTCTGCGGAGGTCTTACCGAACCATTCGGCAGTCTCGCGTACCGGTCGAAGGCGATCCACGACAAGCTGCTGATGAACTGACGGAAGAGTAAAGCGTCACTCCCATCGGCATTGCAGCAACTAGCACGAAAATGTGTGACATGCTGCCAGGGGTTTCCTGTTCCATCAGAAGTTTTAAACAGAGGTGGTACGAAGCCTTTTGGGTATTGGACTGCATCGAACACTTCGGGGTAAGGTCTACCCGTATGAATAGATGCTCCGCTCTTAGATTGTGCTAAGGCTTCTCGCACCTGCTGTTCTACCATATTTTTTATGTCCTTTTCGGGAATAATATTCGGTGTAGAATCCTTCTTTGGTGGCTCATCTCTGTTGACGAATGTGATCTCTTTTCCTCCATCTGTAATATGGATGATCTCTGGGTGTGTTTCTTTCTGAGGTTGTACCTGACTCTGGAGAGTGGCTAAAGCAGTAGCCATCTCTTCCATCCTCTCTTCCATCTGGGAAATTGTGTCATCTCTTTCCCGAAGCTATGCTCTCATCACTTCCGGTTCATCTCTTTTCGCAGCTGCCAGAGCACCTTGCGAAGCTGATGATGCTCTTGTCTCAACCATATTGATCTCGGCATACTCCTCATCCATGAACTCTGATGAATCAACTTCATTTTCCAACTTTTCTCCTCTTTCTTTCGCCAACCGTCGGATATCCGTCCTTAGCTTTCCTATAGCATCCTCGATGGGTCTCTTCCAAACGGTCTCGTGGTTGTCGTGTGATGGTTGTTGAACTTCTTTTTTGGGAGTTTCTTTTATTGCAGTAGCACTTTCTTCTGATTCAGGCTCTTTGACGAGGTTTTTCTTCTCAGGACGTTGTGTTGGTCTCGGCTCGGTAATAATAGGTCGCCACACCATCCTTCTTGCGACGAGAGGCCTAGGACCTGGACGGTCCATCGGCTATATGCCGGTAGGTGGTGTCCTCCCTAATATGATGGGCCGATACAACAACAGGTGAACTAGCTCTCATTTTCTTCCTTGGTTTCTCTACGGCAGTGACAGGCTCTACTCGCGGTCCGAGGCGGGATCTAGCTGGCACTCGACCCATTCTTCTTAGGATTTCCGACACGGGGCATCTTTCTTTATTTGCCAATTTTTCTATCACAGCTTGTAGCCTAGCAAATGGCGTAGTCTTAACCATTTTTCTTTTGTAGTTACTATAGTATGCAGGTCAGGGTAGTGTAGGGGCAATCCTTCGGACATCTTCTTCATCCGATGCAGCAAAGAGGGGGTGAAACCTACTTCCTTCCAACAGAGGTATATACTCAGGCAGTTCAGGGATCTCTTCCGGGAAAGCAACTTCGGCGGCCTTGGCTTTCTCGATCCCGGCTATCTTTCCGCTTCTATTTCTCCTTTGAGTCCGAGTTAGGGGTGCAACTCTTGAGCTCGGACCCAATCTTGAAAATAAATGGTATTGTAGCAATATCCGTACCCTCCACGGTGACGTGCTCATCACGGACTTGGATTTCCTTCCCCTTCGGCTTGGCGAGCCGGGGTAGGTGCGAGAGATGACTAGACCGGTGAGGGTAGAGACAACAGTCCTCCTACAAATAGCAGTACCTCTTTCAACTGGAACCCTTTGCAGGGGAGGGAATTCTTGAGTCAACTTCAGGTTGAACTCAATCAGGGGTTTCTCAGTTTCTGGCACTTTTTCCATTAGTGCGAAGAGAGTGACGTCAGTGAACTTGATATCTGTATTACTGAATCCTTTTCCGAAATGGAGGATCCCATTGTCAGGCAGCTCATCCTTGTAGACAGCAAAGCCAGTCCGTTGGTGAAGGAGAAGATTAACTTTGGGGCAGTCATTTTCTGCAGGGCAGATTCCGAACGTCAATCCCGAATTATGCTTCCCTTTGTTGCAAAACTTAGGAGGAAAAAGAAAGAGTCCGAACACATTTTTGTTTATCTTAGTGTATTTATGATTTCTAAGAGAATTCATTTATTAAAAGAGTCGTTTGTTAGGGGATTTGTTTGTTAGGAACAAAACAATTAAAGGAGGAAGGTTATAGAAAAAGGTAAAGGACCCGATTCAGAATTGGAAAGGAAGAGAAAGTCTCGCAAAAACTTCTCAACCCGAGGGAGCACTCCTAAGCTAACACCTATTGGGGGTCCACCCCACCTCAGAAAAAGAGGTAAAAGGATTTCGGAACCTCTCTATTTAGGGGTGTCTAAACAGTGGCTCCTAAATCCGAGAGAAGTTGGCTATACTCGTTCAAGATAGAAATGAACATGGTATGCCAACGGAAAGAATGGTAGTTTGCTCCACTAGGGACATGGATACACTACCGATTTATGAAAGCAAAACCATCTGATTAAAATGGAGAGACGAACCAGTCCCCAGTGGAGTCGCCAGAAATATGTCGGCGTATTTTTAGGTTGTATGTTTAATTTATAATTATATATAACTTGAAAGTAGCATTTGGTTTTGAAAATAATTTTTAAGTTTAAAAATTTGAGGATTTAAAATCAAACTGATCTCACATCCCAAATAGTTTATATAAACGAGCACCACACCACAAACCGTGTATCTATCCCGAAGAATAGACACATTGCTTGATGATGAGGCTCGGTTAAATAAACTAGAAGATTTGTGACATCCGTTTGGTCTGCGAACCAATTTTTATGAGCCGACAAGTTCCCCTACTTAATATGAAGGAATTAAGCAGGGTTTATATTATTTGGGTTCTTAAAGTTCCCTATAAGGGCAAGCCCCTATAGTTAATTACATCTTAAATGACGGGAATCATTTAAGAAAACTCTCGATAATGATCAGTGGTTTTGCTCTCAAGAATTTCAAAGTTTAAGGTTTCAAACAATTGAATTTTGGAAATTTCAATTGGGAATGGATCAAATTTGGAACAGTTATTTTAGGAATCCAATGGTGGAGAAGTAGGGGATGTCACGGATTCGAGACAAGTCTCGGTGACTTCCCAACTATCCTATTTGTTTGGCTTCAATGTGAGAGTTTATTTAATGTTGTAATCCTGCCAATTTTAATTAATTAGGAGTTATGCTTATATGATATGATCACACAAACAGCCTCGAAGATGTGAGGGTTTATGTCATACCAAACAACTACCTCGGAACCCTAAGACCGGTTAGGGCTTAATTTACATAATATGATTATGCAAATGTCTAACGAAAAGTTGAGGATTTATGTTGCACTAAGCAAACTACCTCGAAATCCTATGGCTTGGTTATTTAATTCTAAGGAAAGATTTGTTGAAGTAGACTCAGGTTTTGCTGATGACGATGGCTGTGCTGCCCACTATGCTCTAAGCTCCTTGTTGTTACAGAGGTTTAGTTTTTAGAAGGTGAAAATCAGGGGATGAGAAAAGTGTCTTGGTTTAGAGAAATCTTAAAGTCCAAATGTCTTTAGTGTTTTAATTAAAACAAATCTTAAAGTTGATTAAATAGAACCGATTAAGATCCCACGGTTCCGTCATCCCGACACCGTTATTTTCATCGAATTCACTTAGTCCAGATGAATTTGCTAAACTCAATTGAATGAGTTCCACACTTTCATTTAGACCGTGGGAAATCCCATTAGCAACACGTGGGTTACATCATCCGAGGTATTCCCGATCATTCAATGAGACGTTTTAATTTAGTTAAAGTTGTGGTTTTGTTGTTCTGTTTGTGATTAAATTTTGAGTTATTTTATATTTTAGATGTAGTGGTGGTGAATTTTATCTTGTGTGACTTTTAATTTAGTTTTGGTTTCAGTTTTGTCGCTATCCTAAAGGTTTCAGTTTTCATGCAACAATCCTGTTTACCATGCAAGAAAAGTAAAGTGCAGTGCATGTAAAGAAGTTGCAATAACGTAAAAGCATACCTGGAGGGTCTTCTCGTCATTCTAAGCTACACTTAAAATACATGTTAGAACATTTAAATATTTGCAACAAGTACATAAGTAAAGCTAAGGGAAAGGTTTTGGTTGTCTACTAAGATCCTAATCCTACTGCTAGTCAGTTCCTATGACGTCTAGGTTCTTTATAATTTGTGGATGATTTTCTTCACCAAAGAACAATTAAGTTGAATTATACTTCTTAAAACACCTCATTATATTGAGGAAGTGCTTAGAACGGGTTCTAAACATCTTTTCAATACTTCTGAGATTATTTCGAGTCTAAATGAATTTTTATTGTAGAGATGAATCAATCATCCAGAAATTTTTTAGTTAAGTTTTAACTCTTGCTCAGTAAACTTAGGACATTTGATTATCTCATGAATGAAGTGACACCTCACTTGATGCTCCATTTAAGAGTTATAGTGATAATAGTCATTAGGGGCAAATCAATTTATTAATAATTTCCACGATTTAAAATTAGAATTAATGTTTTAAGGTGATTTAATTTAGTTATAAAATTTTAATAAATTTAAGTTTGGAATAGTGTTCAACGTGTTTTATTCTTAAGTGTTTTAAACTATTTGAATTGAAAGATGAGTTTAAATTATTTAATTTACACATTAATGATTTAATTTTAATTTAATTGCAATATTCTAGATTAACTTTTAATTGGTTTGTTTTTTTTAATTAAGAATTATTTTTTTTGAAATTGATTTTTGATGTTTCAAGTTTGTTTTAAATTTACTTTCAAGTGATTTTTGAAATTAATAATTTTTTTAATGTTTTAAATTTATTTCAATTTAATTATCATGTTATTTAATGTTTTAAGTTTTAATTTAATTAAGGGTTACCTTTTCTTTATTTTTAGTTTATTAATTTCAATTATCATCTTAAGTTTAATTAAGAGTTAAATATAATTAAAGTGATTCATTTGGGGATTTTAGTTTAAGTGATTATAGTCTCTTTAAATTATATCCCCATTTTAATAATCCAAATTTTTTTAATTATTCTTCCAAAATTCAAATTATTTAATTAATTAAGGTTTCATTTTTTTGGTTTATTAAAAGTGATCAATGAGTTCCTACCCTTTTATTTTCCAAAGTTTCAATCATCTAAGAAAGAATTAAGATCAAATATTTTACCCCCCATTTTGAATAAACCTAAAGTTTTAATTAGGGGTTAAAATTCTTAATTATTAATATGCCCTTTTAAGCTTAATTATTTCATAACTTATCAAATTGAGCTCAAATGAGCTTGAAATTATTTTATGTCACTTCACTTACATGTCAATTAAGACATTAGAGGAGAAAATGTGATTTTTTTTTAATTTAATTTATATATTTATTTTAATAGAAAATAGGGATTTTCAATGGAAATTCAACAACATGACCAAGGTAAGGTTTCTGTCCTTAAGAAAATTATGGGATGTTCCTAATAACCAGTGGACCACTTGGACCAATTTCGGTGATTTTTTTAATTATATTTTATTTATTATAATTATTTTATGTTTTGGAGTATTAATTAATTATAAAATAAAATTAAAGTTGAAAAATGGATTTTATATTTTTCTTAAATCTCTTTGACCCCAAGGAGTCCAGAGAAACAAATTTTATAATTTTCTGATTTTTCTTTGATTTATTAGAATTAATTTAGTGAAAATGTAGGGAAATTCATTTTTTAATATTAAAAATTGTCTTAAGCCTTTAAAATTCAATATCTTTACTTTGAGGCTTAGAAAAATTATTTGGTTTGTTCCTAAGTGATTAGGAGGTGAAATATGACATTTTTATGATTTTTAATATTTTTGTAATTTTTATGATTTTTTAATTATTAAAATATTAAAAATGAAAATTTTTAGAAAATTCCAATTTTAATTTTCTTAGACACCTCTGTTACCAGAGAAGTCCCAAAACTAATTTGCTGAATTTTTAAATGTATTTTTGGAGTTATGAATTTTCAAAGTTTAATTTTACTCATGTGACCTAATTAATCCATTTAGTGGGGTTAAACATTTCCAATTGATTCTAAATTTTTATGTGAGGTCCCTCTGATCCTAAAGATCAGTGGAGGATTATTTTCAAGTTCTTTTGATGTGTGGTTAACCCTAATTAATTAATGTTTAGTTTTGAGTAGTTAGGCCAATTAGGGTTATTCTTAATGAATTAACTCAAAACATAATTATCCTAGGGTCCTCTGGTTCTAAGAAACTTCCCGAAATCTTCCTAGAATTTTATAAGCAATATGCTAATTAATGGAATTAAAATACCAAAAACAGTGACATAAACATGAAAAATACATAACTTGCCATAGAGATAGCCTCTGACCTTAAAAAATTTAGGGAATGTTCCCAAGATCAGAGGCTTCAAAAGCCCTATGGTCTCATGCCATGGTCAATTGTCTATGCAAATGGAGAATTAAAATACTGAAATGAGTAAATAATTAATTAAAAATAAAGTACTCATCAAATTAACTCAATTCTTTTTCCACATTATTCTCCTCTGTTCACTGAGCAAGTGGTATTTTTATTTTATTTTTGTGATTTTTCTACACAAAGATATGGATTTTCTAAGTTTCAGGCATTTAATTAAATCATAAATTCCATATTTTCCTACTTATCCGACTCAGCGCCACGGCAACCTAAGTGTCTCCGAAGGTCTACGCGGCGCGCTCCCATACGCTACCGCCATCCGACTCAGTGCCACGCGGCCCGCGGTTCACCTACCGTTCTCTGGTCCAACGCAATCTGAGCCGTCCAGTCGATACACGCTCGATCCAACGGCGACTGGTCGTCGTCTCCGACTGGTGTGCACCCGTGACCGTCCACACTCAAACCCTAATATCTCCCTCGTTTCTCAATGGACATTCTTGTTCTTATACTCTATGGATTCGTCTTGAAAAGACGAACACATCCATATGGTTTACATGCTATGAAATTAACTCAAATGAAATGGAGAATCGCTGGAAGCTCGGGTTAAAGAGAAGTCTCCATACCTTGGTTCAGGAGGTGAGGCCTCAACTGAATGTGTTTGGCACGTTCTTTGGAGCTGGAAGAGCCTAGAGATGAAGCCTCTGCCCCTGGTGAAAGGTTTAAGTATGAAAGTGACCAGGCCCGATTTCAGACTTTGGAGGCTAGAGCAATCGGGTGGCCCTGGAGAGGGGGCTTTCACCTGGGAACTCCTTCTCTTGGTCCCGTGCGGTGTGGGTGAGTTTAATTTGATTTTGGTGGAGGTTTGAGAGATGTCCTGTTCGCTCGAGAATCGAGCTCCAAAATCGAGCTCGATCAATGGGATTTAGGGCGGGAGAACAGATGGGGATGGATTGCTCTCGGCTGGGGAAGCTCGCGAGGAGTTTGGAGGGATTCTATGAAGGTTAATTTCAGCCAACCTTTTGGCCGAGAGGAAGTGGCTGGTTTAAATAGCCATGGCCGGGGCTTCCTGGTGGCAATCGATGGCCGGGATCAGCCGCTCAGGGAGGAGATGAAGAGCTGTGGTGGCCAATTAGAGTGGGGCAGCTCAGTAGGTGAGAATTTAAAATTTGGCTCATTCCAAGCTCCTCGTCCATGGCATTTTCCGGCAGCCTGGTGGCTGGCCGGCCAGAGTCAGGTCACCATCTGACTCAGGGGAGTCAGGGCTGGGGTTTGGTGCAGTCAATTGCCTTTGGACATGTGTAAAGGATTGGATTTAAGTGGCATGGGGAGAGGGGTGATTTTGGATCCAAATGGGTCAAACTATGGATTTGGGTTAGGTTCACCCTCCCATGACCTAATTTGGGCTGAAGGGGATCAGTTGGGTCATCCTCACATGTGTGGTGAAGTCCCCATCAAGGATTATTTGGATTAAATTTAGGTTAAGGGGAATCATGTAACGGGTTAATGACTTTTAGGGAGTGCTTAAAGGATCTCCCCCTTTTGCCATTTAGGGAGTGACGACAAGTCTATGGCTTACATATGGCTTGGGCATGGCTCCATGGATTGGCTCATGGCTTGGCTCATTTACATGAAAGTGGGTTAGTTGGAATTTTGAAAACATTGGATTCTTTTGATGGGATTTGTCATGATGCTACCAATGGGTTGATTTCATGATGATTTAAGACTTTGGTCAAATAGTATTATCAAAGGAATGATGAAGAAAAGGTTTCATGTGGGCTTGGTAATGGATTTTTTGGCTTTCGGATTTGGTGAAAATGGGCTTTTAGAATGGTTTAAGAAAGTGGACCTTTAGGTTTGAAAACAAATTGGTGGATGGAAATTTTGTGAAGGATTGAGCCAAAAAAATGTTGGGCTTAGTTTAGGGATGTGTCATGAGTGATTTGAAACAAATTTGAGGTGATTTGGAGTTGAATTGGGTTTGATTTGGGACTTTTTTGGTAAAGGGGCCAAAGTGGGTCAAATTGGGCTAACTTGGGCTAAGGTGTGCTAATGTTAGATTTTATGTAAAATTAATATTGTAAAATGTTTATGGGAGTGTTACAAAGAGTTTTCAACTTTGGTTGGGCTTTAATTTTGGTATTTGGGCCCATTTGGGTTCATGGTGGGTCTAGGCTAAAATTGAGGATTTTTTGTTTGGGTTAGGTTTGGGTGGAGTTTAGGTTCAAATTTGGGGCAAATCAAGTTATTTTTTTTGTTTTTAGTGATGTTAGGGAAGTTTTAGAAAAGGTTTAGGGCTAGTTGGGGTTGAGTTGGGTAGTTTGGGTTAAGTTTAGGTTTTGGGCCAAAATTGGGTTTTAAGCTTCAAATTGAAATTGGATCCAAATTTCAATCAAATTGAACTTAGATTTAGTCTAGATTGATATTGGGGATATTGAATTGAAGTTTAAGACTGATTTGGATCAAAATTAGGATCAATTGGGTTGATTTGGTTTGATATTGGGTCCATTTGGGTTAAAAATGGGTCAAATTGGAGATTTTAGTAAAAGTAGGATAAATTGACAAAATTGGTTTATGGTCTAGTTGAACAAAATGAAATTGGGAATATTTAGAATTTTTTGGAATTTTCTGCGAATTTTTTGAATTTTTGGAATTTTTGGGTCAGAAGGGTATTTTGGGTATTTGGAGGATATTGGGGGGTATTTTTGGAAATTTTGGTATATTTGGCTAAGGATGATCAATTTGAATGGTGGGAAATGTTTAGGATTAGGTTTGAGGAATTTTGGGTAATTTAAGTGATTTTGCAAATTTTGGGTAGTTTCAAGGGCATTTGGTAGGTTTGGTGGGTATAGGGTCCCGGAGGTCAAAAATTGAAATTTTTGGAAAAATAAAGATTGATCAAGTTTGAGTATAATGGAATCACTTTGGTTGAGCCATGAAGCCATATCAAGCCCATAAGAGCCATGAAAGGACTCATTTGAGGCATTCACTATGTTGTTCCTAACCCTCTTGCGAGGGCACTAGAGGTTAAGGTCCATCCATATGAATTACCTACATGAGTCAGAAAGTCAAGCTAGGTATGAATGGTTTTAGGATTTGGAATGTGTGTGAAAGTGTAATGTGTGCGGGTCGACCCTCACCGGACCGGGCCACCCGAGATAGTCCTAAGGCCAAAGAGTCACATAGGGAACTCATCCTTTAAACCTCCTCATTTGATCTTAACCCTCCAAGTGACTTAGGGGTTTACAATCAAACTTATGGGGTTTGCAGGGAGTTAAGAGGTGTTTGAATTTCTAAGTGGTGGGTTCCATTTCTAGTCTTCTAAGATAGTCAAATGGAAAACCTAAGGCTAGATCCTAAGTACTAAGGAGAGAGAAGAGAAAAGACCTCATCAAAGATGAGGTCAACAATTGTATTGTGCCAAATAGGAGCATTCCTATTCTTTACCCTTTGGTCCAGGCATAAAGAATTTTGACTAATCCTATGCTTAGTTACTGAATCTGCGGCCAGGCTGGGAGGACACAGGCTCTCACTTTGGAGCTCCCATGTTCCCCTCGCCTGAGGGCTAACATCTACACTTCATCTTCCAAACAATAGGACCGAATTGAAGATTTTTGTCTGTCACTCTAAAATATTCATTTCTACGCCCGATAAATAATATTTCCCTATTTATTTGCACCCTCTTTTCAAGGCTTTTGTGTTTCCCTGAATTTTGGATGTAATCTTTACTTTAGTTGTAAAAATCAACATATTTTAACAGTTTAATTGGCCAAATTAAAAGTAAATTAAGATTTGAGGAAAACATTATCACAATTTTTATTTCATATTTTAGGCACAACTAATTCAATTTTCCATTTCACAAAAATCTCAAAAACTAGGAGAAAGACAAGAAGACTACTCAGAATGTATAGGAAGAATAACACAACTCTTGTATTTCATATAAAATTAAAGTTATAAAACAATAAACAAACTTATCTCGATTTTCTCCCCAAGCAGACTCCTTGAAGTTCCTCTGACTTTTCCTTCTTGTACAACACACTCAATTAAACTCACTAATATACTCTCTAGAACACACTTACACACTAAATACACTAATAAATGACACACCAAAGACACAAAGAAGACACACATTCGGCCTAAAATCGTCTCTATTTAAAGAGGAAGAAAGATTTCCAATGGTTGCTTAAGAACCTCTTCAAAAAGCATCCAGGTTCAATGTATATTACTTGAACCAACCTTCTCGCCGTCGGCAGGCTCATTGGTGCCATTGGCAGGTTTCTAGAACGTAGGCTAACAGCTTAGGCTCGCTGTCGGCGGGCTCAATCTCGCCGTCGGCGAGCTCCTTTATAATATATTCAAATGCTCTCGGGAAAATTAGGTCGCGACGGCCGGCTAGTTCAATTTTTATCTCTTTTATCTCTTTTAGTCCTTTTCATTACAAATTCGCTCCTTTTTCCAACTTTTTGCTCCATTTCCAATAAATCTTCATACCTGCAATAAAATATAGAAAATACCTTTCTTTAAAGTTTAATTTCATCAAAAGTTAATATAATATTGGTATGAATTTCTTAATACATTTTTCTCGGGTCAAAATCCCTCAAACTTAACTATTACTTGTCCTCAAGTAATCTTGATCCTACATAAAAGTAATGATTATTTGTAGTAAAGCTTTAATTCAGAAATACTATGAATTTGATTTAAATAAATATTATAGTAAAGTTTATTAGAAAGATTTTTAGATTATTAAGTTAATTCTATAGATGTAAGATTATTTAGTCATCAAGTTTAAGATTTCTAGTCTTCTATTTATTTCAAGAATGACTATATATTACAATATTAAATTTCTTAAGATATTCAGATGATAGGAAATTCATGAAAACACTACTTAGTAAAATACTAATCTATAGATATAAGTTCAGAAATGTTATTGAGTCTACCATTTAGGTTGATTCAAATGAAGCCAATTTTTTATAAGGCATCTCCTCGAAGCTTCTCCTCACTTACTTTTTCTTTTTATTTGGATTGCTTTTCAATCCATATATATATATATATATATATATATATATATATATATATATATATATATATATATATATATATATATATATATATATATATATATATTCTTTTTTCAAGTGAGGATTACTATATCCTGGATAGCCTGTTAATAATTTTGAACTTCATTTTCCTCTTCCTAAATTTGAAACTTGAAACATTTTTTTACCTTATATGTATTTCATAGTTTTCACTTCATTGAGTTTCAATCTTTTCTTTCTCAACTAAATACTTAAGAATTTAATATTTAAAAATATAGTTTTCCTCACTTTAAATAGTTAACTATATTTTTATCCTTTTATTCCAAATATCTTAATCTATAAAATTAGTTTAATCACTAAAAATATTTTTTTAACCTTTTATAATAGTTAAATAAATCAATTCTAGTTTATTGAATTAAATTTACTACAGAAAATCATTTTATAATAATTTTTGAAAATATTTAATTGAGAATAATTTAATAGTTAAATTTTTGTTTTTCCCTCCCCCAAACTTAAATTTTTCTATCTAATTATAAAGGGTGAAAAGAAAACATGCTGTAAAATTAAATCATACCTTCGTGCTTTAGGTATTTCTCTTCTTGAAGTTTTGCAGATTCTTTTCATCACTTAATTAACCTGTACTGTTAATAACTTTCTACATATATAACATCAAAGAATTTGCTGGGTAAAGAAATTTTGAAATAAGTACAAAATACTAACACATTTTCTTACTACATTTAATTATTTTACCAATTAAAGTACTAAGCACAATTAACACAACATCTACATACATTTCACTAATTTAATTTCAGAGTTACAACCACAGTTTGAAATATAAAAATTTAAAGCTACACAAATTTAACTTACACAACAAAGTTTTAATGACTTACATAACATAATAATCCAAAATACATAAACTAAACAATAGTACTAAATTGAAGAAAATAAACAAATACATAACATAAATATCTAATAACAGAATCTAATCCTCAGCATCAAAATCCCAAACTATATTCTCATCTCCTTGTTGAGCAGGTGGAGTAGGCTGGTAATGAGTATAACGAGTGCACTCAGGAAATATAACATCAAGCTCTCCTCTCCTATAATGATTTTCAGCATCATAGTAGGCCATCTCAAATTCAGAATGCCTCTAGAGATAGTCACTGTCATAATCATGCCTCCGCTCTAATCCTCCAATCGTTTGATCTATTCGCTCTAACCTTTCATCCATTTTCTCAAAACTTTTCTGTTGCAGAGTCAGTTCATTCATCAAATCATAAAGGGTAGGAGAACTATAGGTAGGAGGGTCATAACTAGTAGAGGGAATATCCCTACTAGTCGAAGGTGCAGAGCTCCTAGTCCCTGATCTCCATCCTTCGTGGGATTCATAGGTTTTTATATTTGTCTTGGTAATGGGTTTCATAGGTTCAACCCATTCCTCATCATCTCCTGCCTCTACTCCAGATAGCTGGCAGAGTGCATAAATCAGATCAGGATGCCCTAGTCCTCCTCCACTTTCACTTTTTAGAATGGCTAATATATTTTTATAAATAATACTTCCCACATTTATACTTCTGTGGTTCTGAATACAAAATTCGAAGCTGCTCTATCTCTTGAAACTTCACTATAATGATAAGTGGGTAGAAAAGTAGAGCAAATAAAATAATGTCAAGCCTTAGTGGTTGCATTTAGCATAGAAAGAGGGAAGTTTACCCGCTCACGCTGCTTTATTTTCCAAGTCCCTTTCCCATCAGTGAGAAAGTTAATTACCTCCTCCAGAGGTCCTTTCATTGTTCCAAATGTATCGTATTCGCTGGTGTGAAGATCTTGTACTTCGTAGAAATAATTAATACGTGCAGCATTAAAATCAACTAAAAATCCTCTAACCTTTATAGGTCCATCCTCTATCTGGGTCAAATTGGCATAAAACTCTTTTACAACTTTAACCGCTGCTCTGTTCTTCATATAATAGAAATTTTCTCATCTTCGCTCTTTGATCGTCTGTTCTACTTCACCTCCCGGATTCTTGAAAACTTTATCTTGGATGCATTTTCTCGCTTTTACACTAAAGTTATATCTTGACTGAGCCTTAGCATTTACAAATCTTGTCTCATCAAAATCTAGTCGCCTACTTTGTCGTGGAGCCATTTCTCGATCTATCAAATTTACAAAAATCTTAACTAAATCCCAAAATAATACTAGAATTGCTTCCAAAGGTGACTTAATGTAATCAAAAATGAGTTCCATGAATTTCTTCCAACTATTTTCTTCATCTTTCAATTTTTTCCAAAATTCCCAAATGTGGAAGAAAGACTTGGTGAAAATAAAAAATTTTTGCATTAGAGTGACGCTCTTACCAAGGGAAGACGAAATTCGATGTCAAAATGTGTTGAAACTGCTCCAAATCTAAGATCTCTCAAGCCCTAGGTCAGCTTTTTCGAAGTTTTGAGGAAGGGGATGATGAATAGTGGTGATTGACTGGTCAAATAAAGGTAGTTTTTGAGACATCACTGTCAGCAGGAAAAATCTCGCCGTCGGCGAGCTAATTAATTTAAATAGGTTAAAGTCTCTGGAAAAAGTCACCGTCGGTGGCGTCGATCTCGCTGTCGGCGGGCTTTTTCGAAAATTAATATTTTTAATATTTTATAATGTTTTTTTAATTCATTTTAAACCTCGTTAATGTCCGATCAATCGATTTAATATATTTTAATGTGATTAGATACTATTTTAACTGAATTAAATTCATACAACACAAAACATCACAAATTTTCTATAAAATCCAAGTGTTTATAATATTCGTATACCACATTACTAACAAGGTATTTTCTCAGCCTTAATACATCAAATTCAGCGTCGCAAACCAAACCACAATACTCAAAATGCTGAAAACAATCAAACAATGCATAATCTCATCTATACTGAGATCAAATATCAAAATCTAAAATATCAAAATAAATTCAAACTAACACAACACATAAACAAATAAGAATGTCTTCTACTCGTCAGGATCACTGCTAAACTCATCTCTGATATCACCGATAGAATGTAAATGAACGAATAGATTGTAGAAGGGTCTGTAAGGAAATTCTTCAGTAGAATCTTCTTCTATCCATCCTTTCTTTCTCATAAGTCGTATGAAACTAGCTTTAAGATGTCCAGAATGATCGAAGTGTTCCTTTATCCTCCAGTCAATATGATCAAATAAATCAGAGATGTTATTAATTGAAGTCATCACATTTTGTACCTCTTTTTCCAGTCCTTTGAGTTTCCGTAAGATCAGATCAGTTTTATCAGTCAAGGGCCTGATTGAAAAAGAACTCTGAGATGTTTGATCCACAATAATGGCTCCATCATTATCATCATCCAGTGTAGGAAACATATCAGTTGGATCTAAAGGTTTCCAAGGCAAAAGCACCTTCTCCCATGCTTCATATGAAACTTGGTACTTACTGCATAGTGCAAAAATTGTAGAAGGATGTCCAAGCCCACAAATTGATCCATGAACAATCAGGCCTAAAGCAGACTTTACAATAATCGAAGCAACATCAATAGTTAGTCACACTTGAATACAATAATTCAAAATTGCACACTCCTTAGAAACTTTATTGACCCTCATAGTGGGTAATAGTTTTGAAGAAATAAAGAAGTGCCAGTGTTTAGAAACGGGGTTTAGAAGTGATGCAGAAAAACTAACATACCCGTCTCCTCTTGTTTCACAATCTTCCGCTTCATCAGTTAAATAACGATAGATCTCATTCATATTATTCCTTGTAGGGACAAATTTGGAGTAGTGGCAAACAGGTGTATTCTCAATTGAATATAACTCATTAATTCTAGAAGGAGTGAAAGTTACCCATCTGCCCCGCACATAGACGACTCTGTTATTGATTTCGTGTAGATTGGAATAGAATTCTTTTACCACAGGGATGACTACTGCAGAAGTGGTATAGCACAATACTTCCCAACGTCGTCGCATAATCATCTCCTCGATAGGCATTGTCGAATTCTCTACTCCTCTATTCACAAATCCTCGTTCCTTAATCAATCTCTTTTTTATCATTACCTTATTGAAGATTCGCTAGGCCTCGCAACTGATAAATTTTCTTTGATTGAATACTCGAGATCTAGGGATTTCAAGGTGATTGGATGCCATAATGATGAGTTTTGGTGGAGTTTTAATTTGTTTTTTGGAAGTAGATAGTTTTAGAACTCGAGTTCTAGGAGTTTTTAAAGAATTAAAACACTTCGAATCGCCAAAAACCGTCAAAATAACTCCCCAAACCGTTCATTCACCGATCTCGCCGTCGGCGGCAATGATCTCGCCGTCGGCTGCAATGATCTCGCCGTCGGTGGGATTCTTTAAAAAATATAAACTGAATTTGGCGGGCATAACTCGCCGTCGACGGCCAAGGCAAAATTTGCCCAATTTTTCTTTGGTCCGAATGCTTTCCAAATTTATCTATGGATCCAATATCGTGATGATCATAAGGGTGAATTCAAGTAGTAGAATTACAAACTAATAATACATTAAACAAATACATAACCATCGTATAAAAATAAAGATAACTATGGGTTGCCTCCCATAAAACGCTTAGTTTAACGTCGTCAGCCCGACCTATTCAGGGTGTTAATCAGGTTGACTGAGCATTAAAATCTCTTTAAAAATTAGTCTTTTACCCTCAAAATATGGTTTTAATCTGTGTCCATTTACTTTAAATCTATTTCCAGTCTTTGGATCTTCAATTTCAACAGCTCCATATGTAAATATTTGAGTTATAGTGAAAGGTCCTAACCATCGAGATTTCAATTTCCCAGAAAATAATTTCAGCCTTGTATTGTACAATAATACTTCTTGTTCTGGTTCAAAAATCTTTTGGTTAATCTTCCGATCATGTCATATCTTTATTTTCTCTTTATAAATTCTATCATTATTATAGGATTCATTCCTTAATTCTTCTAATTCATTCATCTGCAACAATCTTTTCTCACCAGCATCTTTCAAATTATAATTAAATTCTTTAATCGCCCAATACGCTTTATACTCTAATTCAACTGGTAAGTGGCAAGTCTTTCCATAAATAATTCTGAAAGGAGTCATTCCAATCGGAGTTTTATAAGCAGTCATGTATGCCCATAATGCAGTGTCTAGTCTTATAGACCAATCTAATCTATTAGGGTTTACAGTCTTTTCTAAAATTCGTTTAATTTCTCGATTAGAAACTTTAGCTAATCCACTGGTCTGTGGAGGATAAGCAGTCAATATTTTATGAATAATATTAAATTTTTCTGCCAATTTGTGAATATATTTATTCCTAAAATGGGATCTTCCGTTAGTGATGATCACTCTCGACATTCCATATCTTGTGAAAATATTTTTCATTAAAAATTTTGAAACTCTCTTAGCATCACAATGAGGTAAGGCCTGTGCTTCAGTCCATTTAGAAACATAATCAACAGCAACTACTATATATGAGTTTCCAAATGAAGGAATAAATGGTCCCATGAAAGAATCGTGACATTTTTGAATAATCTATACAGTTTCTTGATAAGGCACACATCTTCTAATAATTAGATCCTTACATTGCTTATATAAATATGGTTCATCCCAAAAATATTTTTTAGCATCATAAATGAATTTTTTCTGTTGTTGCAGAGTTAGCATGGGTGCTAAAATATCACTTACGATATAATTAACTATATCAGCATACCAAGGTATTTTCCACTCATTTATATTATAAAGTTGTTCATCAGGGAAATTGTCTGTAATTTCATTATCAGTGTCAGATAATTCGCAATAATCTAATCTTGACAAATGGTCTGCAATTTGATTAACTATTTCAAAATCAAATTCTTGCATCAGTAAGATTCATCTAATTAATCTTGATTTGGTATCCTTTTTTTGCATCAAATATTTAATAGCAAAGTGATCAGTATGCACAATACATTTAGTTCCAATTAAATAAGATCTAAATTTATCAAAATCATATACAATTGCTAATAATTCTTTTTCTGTAACTGTATAGTTAATTTTAGCATTATTAAGAGTTTTACTAGCATAGTATATGACTTTAAAAATTTTATCGTATCTTTGTCCAAGAGCAGCTCCTATAGCATAATCACAAACATCACACATAATTTCAAATGGTTTCCCCAATCAGTTGAAACTATTATAGGTGCTGTGACTAATTTATCTTTTAATAATTCAAAAGCATTTAAGCATTATTTAGTGAATTCAAATTTCTTGTCCTTTTCTAAAAGTTGGCGTAAAGGTTTGGTAATTTTTGAAAAATCTTTTATGTAGCGTCTGTAAAATCCAGCATGTTCAAGAAAACTTCTTACTCCTCTCACTATAGTAGGAGGTGGTAATTTAGCTATAACCTGAATTTTTGCAGGATCTACTTCCATGCCATTTTCTAAAATTTTATGCCCTAATACAATTCCTTCTACAACCATAAATTGACATTTCTCCCAATTTAGAACCAAATTAGTTTTTTTACAAAGCTCCAAAATTTTTTCAAGATGATCCAAGCATGCGCCAAATGATGTTCCAAATACAGAGAAACCATCTATAAATACTTATATTCCATCATCAATTATTTTACTAAATATAGACATCATACATCTCTGGAATGTTGCAGGTGCATTACATAGTCCAAAAGGCATCCTTCGAAAAGCTAACGTTCCATAAGGACTAGTAAATGTATTTTTCTCTTGATCCTCAGGAGCAATAGGAATTTGATTGTAGCCAGTATATCCGTCTAAAAAACAAAATTATTTGTGCCCAGCAAGTCTATCCAACATTTGGTCTAGGAATGGTAAAGGGAAGTGATCTTTCCTGGTGGCTGCATTTAATTTTCTATAATCAATACATATACATTATCCAGTAATTTGTTTGATAGGTATTAAATCATTATTTTCATTAGCTTCAACAATCACTCCTCCTTTCTTAGGAACACAATGAATTGGGCTTACCCAAGCACTGTCCGAAATAGGATATATGGTACCATTGTCTAACCATTTTAATATTTCTTTCTTAACTACATCTTTCATCATTAGGTTTAATCTCTTTTTGGGGATCAACTCTTGGTTATGTTCATTATCCAAAATAATTTTATGCATACAGATTGAAGGACTAGTTCCTTTAATATCTGCTAAGGTCCAACCAAAAGCTTTCTTATACTTTTTCAATGTATCCAGAAGTTTTTGCTCTTGTAATTCATTTAACTCTACTGATATAATGACCGGTAAAGTTAAATAATTTCCCAAAAATGCATACTTCAAATGAGTAGGTAAAATTTTTAACTCAAGTTCAGGAGGTTTCATAATCGACAGAACTATATTCTTTTCAGCATTTTCCTTAATATCCAACATCTCAAATCTTTCTTGTATATAATCTAATTCTTCATTTTCTGCTTGTTTAAATAATTTTGTATTTTCTATTTCTTGTTTATCTTCAAAGTATTCTTTAAAATGTTTATTTCTCAGATGTTCAAAAATTTCCATTCGAAAACATTCATCATCTTTTTCAATAGCAGGATATTTCATTGATTTTGCTATATTAAAAGTTACTTCTTGATCGTTTACTTTCATAGTTAATTCTCCTTTTTGAACATCAATCATAGCTCTTCCAGTAGCTAAAAAGAGTCTTCCTAAAATTATGGGTATTTATTTATCTTCCTCCATATCTAAAACAATAAAATCTACAAGAAAGATAAATTTATCCACTTTTACTAACACATCTTCAATAACTCCTTTAGAATAAGTCACTGAACGATCGGCTAACTGAAGAGTTTCTGAAGTAGGTGAGACTTCTCCCAATCCTAATTATTTAAAAATGGATAGAGAGAGATAAGATTAATGCTGGCCCCAAATCACATAAAGCTTTTCCATAAAATTTTTATCCAATAGCACAAGGTATAGTGAAACTACCGGGATCTTTTAATTTCTCAGGAAGTTTTTTCTGAATAATCGCACTACACTCTTCGCTAAGTGCAACAGTTTCATTTTCTGTGAATTTTCTCTTCTTATTTAAAATTTCTTTCATAAAGTTCACATAATAGGACATTTGTTCTAATGCTTCTACAAAGGGAATATTCACTGTTAATTTCTTCAGAATTTCAAGGAATTTAGAAAATTGCTTATTTTTTTTATGTTGCTTTAATCGTTGAGGAAATGGTGATGGTGGTTTTTCTACAGAAATTTTTATAGGTATTAGTGGATATTCTAAATCTTGATTTTGTTGATCCTTTTATTTCTCAGTTTCCACCTTCTCTTTTTCAAATTCCATTTCTTTTTATACTCTTGTTTCTAACTCTTTTCCACTTCGTAATTGTATTGATTTGTTCTTTTCCTTGGTCTTTAGGATTAATTTCCACATTACTAGGAAGAGTTCCAGGAATTCTATTATTAAGCGCAGTAGCGATATGCCCAAGTTGAGTTTCAATATTTTTAATAGCAGTTCCTTGATTTTGTAATGGGTTCCCTTGAATTTGTAGCTGATTTCCTTGATTCTGCAAATGCCGACCCATATTTAATATCAATTCTTCCATAGATAACTTCTTTTCCTTAAATTGAGAGTTATTATTAAATCCAAGTGGATAAGAAGGTTTATAATTAGAATTTCCTTGGTTAAATGAATTTCCTAATGGATTTACTGAATTATTCATCCATTGTTGATTAGTAGAATTGTTATTCCAATTAAAATTTGGATGATTTTTCCATCCAAGGTTGTAATAATTTGCATAAGGATTATTGGGTCTATTATTAATAGCATTTAAAGTTTCATAAGAAGGTTGAGCATCCATAAATTGTCCAGATGAATTTTCTTCTATTATAGTAGGAGAATAATTCATTCCGAAATGATCTAATTTCTTAGATATAATAGCAATTTGAGAAGCTAACATAGATATTGCATCAGAATCATGGATACTAGCTATTTTTTTAGGATTTAATCTTTTAGAAGGCCATTGAAAATTGTTGGTAGCCATTTCTTCAATTAATGAATAAGCCTCATCAAATGGTTTTGACATTAATGAACCACCAGCGGCAGCATCAATGATAGATCTAAGAGATCCTACTAATCCATTATAAAAAGTTTGAATAATTAACCAATCTGGTAACGCGTGATGTGGGCATTTCCTAATAAGATCTTTAAATCTCTCTCAAGCTTCGTATATTGATTCTCCGTCAAACTGACTAAAAGAGGTTATATCATTTCTAAGCTTTGCAGTTTTTGAAGGAGGAAAGTATTTGGATAGAAATAGTTGTGATAAGTCTCCCCATGTTCTGATAGATCCAGGTGCTAACGAATTTAACCACATCTTAGCCTTATCCCTTAAAGAAAAAGGAAAAAGCCTAAGTCTAACAGCATCATTAGATACTCCATCATATTTAAAAGTAGCACAAATTTCTAAAAAACTAGCAAGATGTAAATTAGGATCTTTGTTTTGTGAACCACTAAATTGATTATTCTGTATCATTTGGATAATTGCAGGTTTAAGCTCGAATGAATTTACCGCTACATCAGGGTTTTGAATAGTCAAGTGAATTTCATCTAATGTAGGGTTTGCGTAATCTCTTAAAGGTCTTGGTTGATTTGTATTTTCAATTGTTGGATTATTTTCCATTTGATTTAAATTTATAATTTCTCTTTTCTGTTTTCTAATTTTTTAATAGTGCGTTCTAATTCTGAATCGTAAGGTTTTAAATTTTCAATTCCAAATTTACGCATCCAATACTTAAGTAAGTTTTAAATAGTCCGTTACTCTAGTAATTATTTTAATAATTATTTATTAGTTATCTTAATAATTACTTTACTTCCCCGGCAATAGCGCCAAAAACTTGACAGGCTCGGGGTGGAAAGTGTATAATTATATAAATGTTTAACCAGTATAAAAATAATATTCAATAATAGCAAAGTTAACCCTTTTTATCAACGCAAGTATACGTATCATTCAAGTAATAAAGGGTTCTAATGGAGTCCTAGATATCGATCCCACAAAGAAGTTAGAGATTATGAACTAATTTTTAGCAGATGCAATTACTATCTAGTATACAAAAATAAAGAACACTTATACTAAGCTCTATTTTTTTAATGGAAGATTGCAATTTAGAAAAGTATCTCTCCCCTTGTTTAAGAGAATTAAGTGAAAGGATAATCAAGTTAGTTAGAATTGTATTGTGCCAAATAGGAGCATTCCTATTCTGTACCCTTTGGTCCAGGCATAAAGAATTTTGACTAATCCTATGCTTGGTTACTGAATCTGCGGCTAGGCTGGGAGGATACCGGCTCTCACTTTGGAGCTCCCACGTTCCCCTCGCCTGAGGGCTAACATCTACACTTCAGCTCCCAAACGATAGGACCGAATTGAAGATTTTAGCCTGTCACTCTAAAATATTCAATTCTACGCCCGATAAATATTATTTCCCTATTTATTTGCACCCTCTTTTCAAGGCTTTTGCTTTTCCCTGAATTTTGATTGTAATCTTTACTTTAGTTGTAAAAATCAACATATTTTAATAGTTTAATTGGCCAAATTGAAAGTAAATTAAGATTTGAGTAAAAGATTATCACAATTTTTATTTAATATTTTAGGCACAACTAATTCAATTTTCCATTTCACAAAAATCTCAAAAATTAGGAGAAAGACAGAGAAGACTACTCAGAATGCATAGGAAGAATAACACAACTCTTGGATTTCTGTTGGCATATTTTTAGATTAAGTGTTTTGAAAAAGGGGTCGCCTATAGAAATTGTCGGCGAATTTTAGATTTCAAATTTAATTTAAATATATATATAATTTAGGAAGTAGCATTTGATTTTTGAAAATAGTTTTAAGTTTTAAAATTTTAAGATATGAATTCAAACCGATCTCACATCCCAAATAGTTTATATAAACGAGCACCACACCACAAATTATGTATGTATCCCAAAAAATAGACACACTGCTTGATGATGCAGCTCGATTAAATAAACTAGAAGATTTGTGACATCTGTTTGGTCTACGAACCAATTTTATAAGCCGACAAGTTCCCCTGCTTAATATAAAGAAAATAAGCAGGGTTTATATTACCTGGGTTCTTAAAGTTCCCTATAAGGGCAAGCCCCTATAGTTAATTACATCTTAAATGACGGGAATCATTTAAGAAAACTCTCGATAATGATCAGTGGTTTTGCTCTCAAGAATTTCAAAGTTTAAGGTTTCAAACAAATTGGATTTTGGAAATTTCAATAGGGAATGGATCAAATTTGGAACAATTATTTTGAGAGTCCAAAGGAAGAGAAGTAGGAGAAGCTGAGGATCCAAGAAGAATCTTGGCAACATCCCAAACTATCCTATTTTTTGGCTTCAATTTGAGAGTTTATTTAATGTTGTAATCCTATCAATTTTATTTAAATAGGACTTATATTTATATGACACAATCATACAAATAGCCTAGAAGATGTGAGGGTTTATGTCGTACCAAATAATTACCTCGGAGTCCTTGCATAATATGATTATGCAAATGCCTAACGAAAAGTTGAGGATTTATGTTGCACTAGGCAGACTACCTCAAAATCCTACGGGTATGTTATTTAGACTAAAGAATGGTTTTGCTGAAGTAGTCACAAGTTTTGCTGAAGACGATGGCCGTGCTTCCAACTATGCTCGAAGCTCTGTGTTGTTGCAGAAGGTTTGATTTTAGAAGTGGCAATCAAGAGATAAGAGAAGTGCTTTGGTTTAGAAAAGTCTTAAGGTTGAGATGTCTTAATGTTTTAATTAAAACAAATCTTAAAGTTGATTAAGCAGGACCGATTAAGATCCCACGGTTCTGTCATCCCGGCACCGCTATTTTCATCGAATTCACATAGTACAAATAAATTTGCTAAACTCAACTGAATGAGTTCCACACTTTCACTTAGACCGTGGGAAATCTCATTAGCAACATGTGAGTTACATCATCTAAGGGATTCCCGATCATCCAACGAGACGTTTTAATTTAGTTGTAATTGTAGTTTTGTTGTTCTGTTTGTGATTAAATTTTGAGTTGTTTTATATTTTTGAATGTTGTGGTGGTGAATTTTATCTTGTCATTACTTTTAATTTAATTTTGGGTTTCAGTTTTGTGGCTATCCTAAAGTTTCAGTTTTCATGCAGGGTGACATTGTTGTTTAACATGCACGAGAAGTAAAGTACAGTGCAGGTAAATAAATCGCAATAAAAAAGCGTACCTGGTGGATCTTCTCGTCATTCCTGGCTAAACTTAAAACACATGTAAGAGTATTTAAATATTTGCAACAAGTACCTAGGTAAAGCTAAGGGAAGGTTCTAGTTGTCTACCAAAATCCTATTCCTACTACTAGTCAATTCCTATGACGTCTAGATTCTTGTGTTTTGTTAAAGATGATTTTCTTCACCAAAGAACAATTAAGTTCAATTGTTCTTCTAAAACACCCCATCATGTCGAGAAAGTTCTTAGGACGGGTCCTAAACATCTTTTCAATGCTTCTGGGATTGTTTCGAGTCCAAATGAATTTTATTGTAAAGATGAATTGATCATTCAGAAGGTTTAGTTAAGTTTTGTTTATTGCTCAGTGAACTTGGACATTTGATTATCCGAGGAGTAAAGTGACATTTTACTTGATGTTCCATTTAAAGGTTATGAAGGTGAAAGCCTTCAGGGGCAGATTAGTTCATCAAAGGATTTAGCCATTCTTAATTGAAATTTGAGTTGGAGATTTAAAGTGGTTTTGATTTAATTAAAAAGTTTTATTTGACCTTTTTATGTGTTTTAAACCATTTTAAGTTGGAATAGTATTCAAGTTGTTTAATTCAATTAAACTTTTATATTTTAAATCATCTTAATGTTTTAAATTAATTTTAATGTCTTAAACTGATTTAATTTTTAATTTATGATGTTTTAATCATAAATTGTTCTAGGTTAATCTTTGATGTTTCAAATTATTTAAGTTGAAAGAGGTGTTTAGATTATTTAATTTCAATAAATTTTAATGATTCAAATTTGGTATAAATTAATCAAAGTAATTTAGGTTAATTTTAATTGGTTTGGTTGTCACATTTTTTTTTGTTATTAATTGTTTTGAGATTAATTTTTATGTTTCAAATTTGTTTTATGTTTGTTTCCAAGTGATTTCAAATTAGTTTTAATGTTTTAGATTTATTTTAGTTTAATTATTAAGTCATTTAATGTTTTAAGCTTTAATATAATTAAGGATTATTTCTTTTTTTTTAATTATTAATTTCAATTATCACTCTTTAGAATTAATTAAGAATTGAGTATTATTGAATTGATCCATTTAGAGATTTTAGATTGAAGAATTGATATCTTCTTAAGTCATACCCCTAATCTTAATGATCCAAATTTTAATTTATTCTTCCAAAATTTAAATGATGTAAGTAATTAAAGTTCCATTTTGATGTATTAAAAGTGATTAATGGGTTTCTACCATTTTAATTCCCTCAGTTTCAATCATCCAAGAGAAAATTAAGATCAAATATTTTACCCTCCCTTTGATTAGGCCTAAAGTATTACTTAGGGTTCGAATCCTTAATTACTTTTATGCCCTTTTAAGCATGTTCATTTCATAACTCACCAAATTGAGCTCAAATGAACTTAAAAATTTTATGGCACCTTACTCACATGTCAATTAAGACATTAGAGGAGAAAATGTGATTTTTCCATTTTTAATTTAATTTATATAATTATTTTAATGAAAAATAAGGGTTTTCAATGAAAATTCAACAACACGACCAAAGTAAAATTTCTGTCCTTAGGAAAATTATGGGATGTTCCTACTGATTTGAGGACCACTTGGACCAATTTTGGTGATTTTTTGGATTATATTTTATTTATTATAATTATTTTAAGCTTTGGGGTATTAATTAATTATAAAATAAAATTAGAGTTGAAAAATAGAATTTATATTTTTCTTAAGTCCCTCGGACCTCAAGGAAGTCTGATAACAAATTTTTTTAATTTCTAATGTTTTTTATTTATTAGAATTATTTTAGTGGGAGGGTTTGAAAATTCATTTTTTTTAACATAAAAAATTACATTAAGCTTTTAAAATTCAATATCTTTACCTAGAGACTTAGGAAAAATATTTGGTTGTTTCCTAAGTGATTAGGGAACAAAATATGACATTTTTGTGATTTTTAGTATTTTTGTGATTTTTTTAATTTTTTAATTATTAAAATATTAAAAATAGGGTTAAAAATGAAAATTTTTAGAAAATTCCAATTTTAATTTTCTTAGACTCCTCTAATATCAGAGAGCCCACAAAACCAATTTGGTGAATTTTTGAAGTGTATTTTGGGTTTTATAAATTTTTTAATTTTTAAAATAGCTATGTCACTTAATTAATTCATTTAATGAGCTAAATTATTTCCAATTAACTTGAAATTTTTATGTCAGGTTCCCTGTATCTAAGTGACAATGGAGAATTGTTTTCAAGTGATTTTGATGTGTATTTAATCCTAATTAATTAAAGTTTAATTTTAAGTGTTTAGGCTAATTAGGGCTATTTTTATGAAATTGAATCAAACCATAATTTTCCTAGGGTCCTCTGGTTATAAGATACCTCCCCTAATTTTTATAGAATTTTCTAAGCAATATACTAATTATTTGAATTAAAATACCAAAATAGACACATAAACTTGAAAATTAGATAACTTTCCATAGAGATGGCCTCTAGTCTTGGAAAATTCGAGGAATGTTCCCAAGAACAGAGGCTACAAAAGCTCTATGGTCTCATGCCATGATGAATTGTGTATGCAAATGGAGGATTAAAACACCACATAGGGTATTTAAATCATTAAAAGTCATAGACTCAACAAATTAACTTAATTATTTTTCCACATTATTCTCCTCTATTCACTGAGCAAGAGGGTATTTTTTGTTTATTTTTATGATTTTTCTATGTAAAGATATGAATTTTTGAAGTTCTGGTTATTTAATAAATTCAGAAAATCCTATTTATCTACTTAAATCAGTCAGCGCCGCGTCATCCTTGTCCGGGTCGAAAGCACACGTGGCACAATTTGATTCGGCGCCGCCATCCGACTCAGCAGCCACGCGTCCTGCGGTTCCGTTCCGTGCCTCCATCTGACGCGATCTTAGCCGTCCATCCAATACACATGCCAATGGACGGCATCCGTTCATCGTCCCCAGGCGTCCTAACCCGAGAAACTTCCACCTTCTATACCTAAGATCTCGCTCAATACTCAACCAAATCATGCGTGGTTCATCTCTATCGACGCGTCTAGACTAGAAGAACATATCCATACGGCTATGATGCATTGAAATCAAGCCAAACAAAATGGAGGATTCATAGAAGCTCGGGAGGAAGAAGAGGTCAATACCTTGGCTCTGACAAGTGAAGCTTCAAGAAGAGGGGCTTGGCACGTTCGTTGGAGTCCAAGGAAGCTAAGGATGAAGCCTGGAGTTGTGGTGAAATGTCTAGGTATGATTTCCACCAAGCCCAATTTCAAGCTTTGGTCTCCAGCACAAATGGGTGGCCTGGTGAGGGGGCTTGCACTGGGGAACTTCTTCTCTTGGTCTGGTGAAGGTGTGGGTGAGTTTAATTTGATTTTGGTGGAGGTTTCAGGGATGTCCTGGTTTCAAGCTGAGATTGAGCTCTGAAATTGAGCTCAACCAGTGGGAATTAGGGCAGGAAAACAGTGGGGATCAACTTCTCTATGCTAGGAGAAGAGTGTGGAGTAATTTTGACAGAGTTTTGGCAAGGTTTTTGTTCATCACCTCTTTTGGCAGTGGGGTGGTGAGTTTAAATAGCCATGGCTATGGAGTTTCTCAGGGCAAGCCAGGGACTGGGATCAGCTGCTTAGGTCAAGGGAAGAAGGGCCTTGGTGTCCACTGCCATGGAACAACTCAGCAAGGGAGTTTTGATTTTTTTGGCTCACATGAAGCTCTCGGCCGGGTGGTTTCCGGCGACTGGGGTGGTGGTCCGGCCAGGGTCAAGTCACCCTCATGGTCAGTGAGGTCAGGGCTTGAGGTTTGTGAGCTCAATTGGCTTTGGACATGTGTAAAGAGGTTTGATTAAAATGGAATGGGGGAGGGTGTATTTTGAGCTTAGTTTGGTCAATCCATGGAAATAGGCTTGGTGCACCTCCCCAAGGCCTGATTTTGGGCTGAGGGAAATCAGTGGGTTCAGCCAAGAGAAGGTGGTGAGGCCCCATCCATGGTAAGGTGGCTAACTTGGATTAGAGTGTGACATGAATGGGGTTAAAAAAATGAGTGAAGGATTAAGAAAGAGCATCCTCCTTTTGCCATTAATGGCTTGGTGAGGTGGAAAGTGGCTCTTATGGCTTGCATATGGCTTACCCTTGGCTTCATGGCTCCATGTGGCTTGGGGCAAAGCTTGGTCAATTTCATGGAAAATGGTTTTAGGAATTTTGACATTTTAGGGATAATTTGGCATGAGGCTTGATTTAGCATGGTTTAATGATGACTTTGAAACTTAGAGATGATTTTATTAAATGGATGATGAGAAGAAAATGTCATGTGGGCTTTAGAGCCAATTTTAGGCTTTTTAAGTTTAGTGAAAATGGGCTTTTAAATGTTTTAGGAAAATGGGCTTTTAGGTTTCAAAATAAACTTTTGGATGAAATTTTGGTAAAAGGTTAGCCAAATAAATATTGCATTTGGTTTAGGAATGTGCCATGAATGATTTGGAACAAGTTTGGGGTAATTTGGAGTTGAATTGGGTTTAATTTGGGTCTTTTAGTAATAGGACCAAAGTGGGTCAAATTAGGCTAACTTGGGCTAAAGTTGGTCTAATGTTGGGTTTGATGTACAATTAATGTTTCAAAATGTTTGTGGGAGTGTGAAAAAGAGTTTCCAATTTTCGTTGGGTCTTGATTTTAGGATTTGGGCTTGTTTGGGTTCATGATTGGTTTAGGCCAATTTGGGGAATTTTTGGTTTGAGTTAGGCTTAGGTGGAGTTTGGGTCTAAATATTGGGTAAATTAAGTTAGAGTTTTGTTTGTGGGGATGTTAGGAAGATTTTAAAATAAATTTGGGGAAAATTGCGTGACATTTGTATTGAATTTGGGATGGATTGGGTCACTTGGTCAATTTTGGGCCTTAAGGGCTAATTTGGGACTTTTGATCAAATTAGGTTAAATTAACAAAATTGGGCTATGTGGCAGTTAAAACAATGAAATTAGGAATATTTGGGACTTTCTGGAATTTTTTGGGAATTTATGGATTTTTGGGCCAAAAAGGGTATTTTGGGTATTTGGACGATATTGGGGGGTATTTTTGGAAATTTTGGTATATTTGGCCATGGATGATCAATTTGAGTGGTGGGGTGTGTTTAGAATTGATTTTGAGGAATTTTGGTAATTTGGGCAATTTTTGAGAATTTTGGGCAATTTCAAGGGTATTTGGTATGTTTGGTGGGTTTAGGGCCACCGAGGGTCAA
Organism: Papilionanthe hookeriana x Papilionanthe teres; assembly: GCA_022702705.1. NCBI lineage: Eukaryota > Viridiplantae > Streptophyta > Magnoliopsida > Asparagales > Orchidaceae > Papilionanthe > Papilionanthe hookeriana x Papilionanthe teres. The sequence goes on along the minus strand of CM040430.1, from coordinate 80,697,740 downwards.
AAATTGAAATTTGGGAAAAATGAAGATTGATTAGATGTGAGTAGAATGAAACAATTTTGGTTGAGCCATGAAGCCATATTAAGCTTACAAGAGCCATGAGAGGACTCATTTTAGGTACTCAATATGTTGTTCATAACCCTCTTAGCCAGGGGCTTAGGGTTGAGGTCCATCCATATAAGTTTCCTACATGAGTCAGAAAGCCAAGTTGGGTAAGAGTGGTTTTAGGGTTTAGAATGTGTGTGGAAGTGTGGCGTGTGCAAGTTGAACCTCACCAAGACCAGGCCACCCAGGGTTGTCCTAAGGCTTGACCATCCTATAGGAACTCATCCTTGAACCTCCACATTTGACTTTTAACCTTCCAAGTGGCTTGGAGGTTTATGGTCATTTGTGTGGTTCAAGAAGAGTTAAGAAGTGTTCGAATTTCTAAGTGGTGGGTTCCATTTCTATTTCTCTAGGATAGTCAAAGGGAAAACCTATGGCTAGATCCTAAGCACTAAGAAGAGAAAAGACCTCACCAAAAATGAGGTTAATAAATGGACCCCAATAGGTATGGTGTGTAAACCAAGCACACCGCGCGTATTGGCGTTGACCGAAGAGATCAACAAAACTAACACAGACGTCTAAGTGACACACTTAGAACAAAGCGTAGAAAATTTCCATTGGGGAGTATCAGGTAAATCTCCAAGACTGAAGATTCCATAACTCTCGCTAGGGAAAAGGAGGTGGATTTCAAATCACAAGATTTCAAGAGATTGGATTTTAGATCCATTTCATTTTTATTTCAAGTTTCAATTATGAGTTTCAATTTTGACTTAATCAGAATTTTGATTGAAATTTGATTTGAGATTGATTTCAAGATGAATTTCGCAGAAATTTTGAATTTAATATGAGAATTGGAATCTAGGTTCCATCCTCGGGATTGCAAAGAGAACTGAAATTTAGGTACCAGCCTCGAAGAGAGAATAAAAATGTCAGTACCGATCGAGAAGGATAAGAATCAGAATTTAGGTACTGACCTCGAAATGAGAGCTAGAAATTAGGTACCAGCCTCGAAAGAGAGTCGGAAGTTAGGTACCGACCTCGAAAAGGGTGAGAACTGGAAGTTAGGTATTAGTCTCAGAAGAGAGTCGGAAGTTAGGTACCGACATCGAGAAGGGTGAGAACTGGAAGTTAGGTACCAGTCTCGGAAGAGAGTCGGAAGTTAGGTACCGACCTCGAAATGGGTGAGAACTGGAAGTTAGGTACCAGTCTCGGAAGAGAGTCGGAAGTTAGGTACCGACCTCGAAAAGGATGAGAACTGGAAGTTAGGTACCAGTCTCGGAAGAGAGTCGGAAGTTAGGTACCGACCTCGAAATTTTAGGAGTGCGGAAAAGTTTCTCTGAAGAGTGTGAATTTGGCGGACATCGAGATTATAATGCCTTGTCAGTCTTATACCCAAGTAGGAGGATTAGAATGCAGAAAAGTTTCTCGGAAAGAATGTGAATTTGGCGGACACCGAGATTAGGATGCCTTGTCGGTCTTATACCCAAGTCGGAGGATTAGAATGCGGAAAAGTTTCTCGGAAAGAATACGAGATTAGTGGACACCGAGATTAGGATGCCTTGTCGGTCTTATATCCAAGTCAGAGGATTAGAATGCGAAAAAGTTTCTCAAAAAGAATGCGAGATTAGTGGACACCGAGATTAGGATGCCTTGTCGGTCTTATACCCAAGTCGGAGGATTAGAATGCAAAAACGTTTCTCAGAAAGAATGATAGATTAGTGGACACCGAGATTAGGATGCCTTGTCGGTCATATACCCAAGTCGGAGGATTAGAATGTGAAAAAGTATCTCGGAAAGAATGCGAGAATAGTGGACACCTAGATTAGGATGCATTGTCGGTCTTATACCCAAGTCGAAGGATTAGAATGCAGAAAAATTTCTCAGAAAGAATGTGAGATTAGTGGACATTCAGAGAAGAGAATCGAAATTTAAGTATTGATCTCGAAATTAGAACTGGAAGTTAGGTACCAGCCTCAGAAGGATGGGAACTGGAATTTAGGTACCAATCCCAAAAGAATTTTTTTTTTTAAAATTTTTTAAAGATTCTGTGGAAATTTCAATGTAGCAAATGGTTAAGATGGAATGTGAGAGTGCTTCACATCCTGGGAGATTTGATCAAATTTTGATTGTTTGGCAAAGGATATGAATCCATGCCATCAGAACCAAATCAAAAATTTCGTGGTTTTGTGTCAGTAGACTCAGTCGACCTTCTTAAAAGAGGAAAGAGATCGCGTAGAGTCGAAAGGATTTCAGGACGACGAAGAAGTTTAGAAGTTTGAAACTGAAGTTGAAGTCTTCTGTGGGGAAGAATCAACTCAAAAGAGGGCTTAAAGGAGCCTCAAATGGATTTCAGTCGAAAAATTCAAATCGACGAGTTCGGATCGGAATTCAATTCGAGATTTAGATTCGTTTCGCTTGCTTTAGTGGTTCAATTTGGTTTTTGTTCATTTAGAGTTTGTGCTAATTTGGATTTTGTTTTGACATTCAGATTTTTTTTTAAGTTCTTTATTCATTTTCTTTTCTTTTCGATCTTCGTTCGAAATTCATTTAACTTAATGGTGTTTCCCAGTCAATTTGCACAAAAGACGTGAAGGCAAAATAGGAAATTGTCGTTTCCATTCCAATTTGTTGAAAATACATCATATAGCTCGATCCAAAACATGATGATATTTTCCTTGAAAATTTAGTATCTCATACAATCCACATAAATCCAAAAATGGATTGTGTAAGATTCTTGCAAGTTTCTTCCAAAAGCATCTGTCAAAATTCATGTCTGAATAGTGAGATACATGGACAATAACATCACCTTCCAAACCATCTTTGGAAGGAAATGCCATCTGGATGTGCATTGGAGGTGTGATATCTCCCATGTAGCTCACAGCTCATAGGGCCGAAGGTTCTCTAATTCTTGATCTGGCTGAAAGTGGAAAGGCATCTTGCTGTCATCCATCCTCCTGAAAGTGACGAAGATCCGCTCAACAGGCACCCCTAGAATGCAGTGTTTTACTATGTCCGCTCCATTTCCTTTTAGCACCAAGACGAAACCTACCGGTAGAGGTATCTCCACTGCCCCTCGAAATTCTTCGGGGTCTGCTATCTGGAGGTCAGATCTGAACATGATGTTACATTGGTTGACAAAACACACTGTGCAGAAAGGTCTGACGAAGTCATGATAATCTATGTGTGGCGGTATGCTATCGCCCTCCTTGTATATGTTAATGATGCAGCTGTTGGGTATGCAATCTGTAGGCAATACCCTCCATGTCACCATCCTTTTTACCATTCTCTTGATAATTCTTGGCATCGGATCCACCTCGCTACGACGGAGTATCCCTGGTGGATTTCCCTTTCTGTCCTCGGTGAAGTTGTAGCAACACCCGCACTGGATTGTAACTCTTCCTTTTCTTTTCATCCATCTTCGAGGTTCTGAGTAGGTCTTTTCTCTCAAACAACTAGCTCAACCCATTTTCTGAAGTTCGATGACGCAGTCCATAATTTGCTGCTGCTCGTAGTCTGAGACACATCCGTATGCAGCTCAAGGCCATCCAAGATGTTGATCCTCTTGCCTCGAATTCTTTCAAAATATTCAAAAGTTTTCTTTTCAACCTTCTGCATTCTCTCCAGCTAGTATTCTAGAATTATTTACAATTGGCGAGGTCTGGTAACGTACTATAGGATGTATGGTTCAACCCCAGCACGTTCTCCTGCATGTCTTGACTCCTCGAAGATAGTCTCTATCAGGACATCCCCCGGGGTTGCTTTCGCAATAGGACTCTTCAAAATTGGTGCATCTGTCTTGCGTCGTGGCGCTGATTCTGTTTCTACTCTTCTTGGAATTTCTTTCATCTTTTCTGATTTTCTTGGAGTTGGTTTCATCTTCTCTGGTTTCTACCGAACCGGCTTCTTCGAAGTGTTTGTACTGACGGTAGCAGTTTCCTCTTCATGTTGGTCTGATGCTAGCTTTCTTAACATCTTGTGAATGCGGCGGTTCTTGTTTCTTCGTTGGGTAGGAGTGAGAGTAGCTGTTCTTATCTCTTGAACTTCTGCGGGCATGGCGCTGACAAGCCTGCCCTCTGCTGTAGCAACCATGGACTTAACTTTCTTGTCTGCTCTAGTCACCTGAGCGGTGTTTACCTTCCTTTTCTTTTCAGTAACTGGCTGACTCGGGCCACAAAATTTCATTACTGTCTCACTATGGAACTCTTCTCGGTTGATCAGGGTCCAATCAATTTCCTTGTACTGTAGCCCGGCCGGTGTGAAATCAGAGTCGATCTCAATCACTGCCCCACCCTTCATCTTCTCTTCATCGAGTGCTAGACTCACGCCATTCTTAAAGTTTAGAACCAACCGCCCGTTCGACATTTCCCTGCGAAAAACAAGGAAAGGATCAGGGGATGTACTAAGAACGAGAACAAATAAGAAAATTTACTTATTAATGGAAAATTCTTATTCGTTTCTTTCAAATTTTAATAAGAGTAGGAAATGATAAGAAAAGATCGGGAATGAGCTTAATTCGGAAGGAAGGATCAAAATTTTATTATTATGATTTCACATATTTTCTTTTTAACACATCTTTTTGTTAATGATTTTCATCATCCATTTTTATATTTTGGGTTCAGACTCAGTTACAAATGATTACTTTACCCATGCTTCTAGGAATGAGACTTCATTTTTTTAAAGTTCATCCTTCGAAACATCAGGTTGTGTAATACTTCTTCAAATATTGTCCATTGATTGGAAGCATAGATTGTTCTCCGCCGCAATTCACGAGTTGGTAAGAACCTCCTGAGTAGACTGTCTCGACCACGAACGGCCCCTCCCAAGTCGGTTCAAATTTGTCTCCTACCTTACGGTGTGCAAGAATAGGTCTCTTGAGAACTAGAACCAAGTCACCAATTTTCAATGTTCTTGGGCGAACCAGTTTATCGTGGGCTTGGATCATCTTGGCTTGATACAGTTCCAGATTCTGCTGCACTGAAAATCATTTCCCTTCCAAGCTTTCTAATTCTTCTAATCGTAGTTTGGCATTCTCTTATGTAGTGATCTTATTCGCATCTGCAATTCTGAGAGATGGAAGTTAAACTTCCAAGGGCAAGACGGCCTCGGACCCGTACACTAGAGTGTAAGGCGTAGACTGAGTAGGAGTTCTGAAAGTCGTTCTGTAGGCCCAAAAGGCTTCTAATAACTTCTCGTGCCAATTTCTTTTATTATCGTCCAAAGTTTTCTATAGAATTTGGATGAGAGTTTTATTAAAAGCCTCGGCCAAGCTGTTTGCTCTTGGGTAGTAGATCGTCGAATAGCGCCAATCAATCCCGTGTCTTCTGACAAAACTGTTGATCTTCGTGCTTCTGAATGCTGACCCGTTATCTGAGATAATTCTGCGCGGTACCCCGAAATGGTAGACGATTTGATTCTTGAAGAACTGTAACACGTGATGTGCTTTCACTTCTCTGAGTGGTATAGCTTCTGGCCATTTGGAAAAATAATATGTAGCTGCAAGGATAAAGTGATGTCCTCTTGAAGAAGGTTGTTCTATTGGACCCATAATATTTGTGCCCCAACACTCAAATTGCCACGATGCGATTGTCGGATGTAGCACATTTGGAGGTTGATGTAGAACCACTCCATACACTCGGTACTGGTGACAACTCTTGGCAACTTTCATGCAATCGGTCATCATCGAGGGCCAGTAGTACCCTAGTCTCTTAATTTTCATTTTCATCTTCAGACCCGACTGATGAGTGCCACAAAGTCCTGAATGCACTTCTTTAACAATTTCACGAGCCTCGGAATCGCTCAGGCACCTTAGCCACATCTGATTAAAAGACCTTCTGTATACGTATTGTTCATTAATGCGTAAGACAGAGTTCTTTTCTTAATTTGATGGGCTAATGACTTATCGTCCGGTAGGTTTCCTGTTTGCAAATAGTCTATTAATGGTTATGGCCAATCTTTTGCCTTTCCTGTTACTGCTGCAACTGATTCTTCTTCCTTTTCTGATCGGTGTATTGCATCCATGTCGAGCTGTGAGAGGACCTGTCGTCCCTGAACAGACATTTCAACTAATTCATCTTGTAAGCAGACAAATTCTTTTGCGAGGCGAGCTAGCGCGTCTGCGAGATTATTTTCTCTTCTGGGAATCTTGTAGATCATTACATTCAGAATCTACTTTAACAACTTCATTGCATATTGAAAGTGTTACTCGAGTCTTGGCTTCAGAATTTTGTACTGTCCTGCGATCTGTTGAATGATCAACTGAGAATCTCTATAGATGTTAATGTTCGTTATACCCATTTGAATGGTTAACTCCAATCCGGTTATAAGGGCTTCATATTTTGCTTCATTTTTTGTACACGGTTCTGTTAAATGGTAGGAATACATTAACATCCCCCGCTCTGGTGTTATAAAGATTATTCTGATTCCTGCCTTACCGGGCACTATTTTTTTCCAATTCTTTGTCTTTCTGTGTTGATGATGCTCCGTCGAAGTACAGTTCCCAACGTTGATCATCGGCGTCTTCTAAGCTCATTATCTGCTCATCGGGCAAGTCATCGTTGAGAGGCGATTCTGCCGGTAAAGGGTGTGCTGCGAGAAAGTCTGCTAGGACTTGCCCCTTTACGGCACGAAGAGGAAAGAAAGTTATATCGAATTGCAATAGTATCATTGACCACCTGGCAAGTCTGCCGGAAAGCGTCGGTCGGGTCATCAAGTATTGCAATTAATTAACTTTCGAGAAAAGGTTGACCTTATGAGAGAGCATGTAATGCCTGAGCTTTTGAGCGACGAAGATCAAGGCCAAACAATGCTTCTCAATAAGAGGATACTTTACCTCCGTCAGAATCAAACGGCGACTTAAGTTGTAAAGAGAATTTTCTTTACCCTCGTCATTGACCTGGGCTAGTAGGGCTCCGAGAGAGTCGTCTAAAGCTGCAGTATAGAGTATCAACGGTCGACCCGAGACTGGGGCTGCTAGGACAGGAGGTGTCATTAAATACTGCTTAATGTCCTCGAAGGCCCGTTGGCATTTTTCTTCCCAAACGAATTTGGCATCCTTTTTAATTAATGCCGAGAAGGCCTGACACCTACCTGACAAATTCGAAATAAAGCGTCAAAGATATGTCAACTTCCCTTGAAAGGATCGTAGTTGCTTCAAAGTTTTGGGAGGCGGCATTTCTAAGATGGCTTTAATCTTTTCCAGATCGATTTCAATTCCGTGATGTCGGACAAAAAATCCTAAGAATTTCCCGGAGGTAACGCCAAAGGCGCATTTTAAGGGATTCATCTTAAGGTTAAATTGCCTTAATCGCTCTAAAATAATTCTCAAATCATACAGGTGATCTTCCTTCAGTTTGCTCTTGATGACCACATCATCCATGTAGCACTCGACTTGGTTGTGAATGAGATCATCAAAAATCCTCGTCATTGCTCTTTGGTAAGTTGTTCCTGCGTTCTTCAATCCAAAAGGCATTACTGTGTAGCAGTATATTCCGATCGGCATTCTGAAGGCCGTGAGCTTTTCATCTTCTGGTGCCATCTTTATCTGGTTGTATCCTGATGATCCATCTATGAAAGAGAAGATTTCATGTGTCGAAGCGATGTCGATCATCAATTCTGGAATTGATAGTGGGAACTCATCCTTTGGGCATGCTTTATTCAAATCTCTGAAATCTACGTAGATTCTGATCTGACCATTCTTCTTTCTGACTGGTACCACATTGGCTAACCAAGTTGGATATTGCTCTTCACAGACAAATTTAGCGTTTATTAGCTTCTTAACTTCAACTATTACTTGTTGTTCAATCTCTAGACGCATTCTTCTTGGAGCTTGTCTGACTGGAACAACAGTGTGATCCACTCCTAGCTTGTGAACTGCAAGCTCCGGAGCTAATCCTGGCATTTCATCATAACTCCAAGCAAAATAGTCCTTGAATTCCATTAATAGCTTGATCATGTTTTCAGAGTCTTCTTTATTAAGTAAGGAGCTAACAAAGGTTGTCCTAGGCTCTTTGTTAGTACCTAAGTTAACTTCCATTAACTCGTCTATTATAGATTTATTTTCTTCTTCGAATTTTGGTGGAGCGTCTCCAATTGGTAGATCCTCGAGATCTTCTGAAGCTTCTAGGCAGGTTTTCTTAGACTCGCAAGTGACGACCAAGCAAAATTGTATGGCATCAGCTGGTGCTACTGTGCCGAATCCGAGACCAATCTTTGAATTGGATGGTTGACTGGTATTATGCCATAATTTTTCAAAGCGCTGTGATTGACCATTTGACCACTGTTTAGGTAAGACACCATGCTGAATTAAATTTTGAACACATGGAGAATATCACTCAAAAGGTAATTCCATTAATTCAGATGAAGTGACATCTTCAAATTGTACATAATTTTCAATTTTGGAAGAAGAAGCACCACGGTAGAACTTAATCGGCTTAGCACCGCCATTATGCACTTCCTTGACCACCATACCCTCGACCTTACTAGGGTGGATCGTGGTTAAGGTCATAGTATGTACATAATGATTAATCTTCTCGTACATTGATTTGTATTCTTCGTTCTTTTCATCTTCGAGAGAGATCTTTAACTGGGGTTTCTTTTGATTTATCTTCATTACTTCTTTCTTGGTTTCTTCTTCTTCAGAACTGTTCCCCTAATAAACATCGATGACCGGTTTCTTTTGTTCAACTGTTCCACTGTTTCTTCCACGACCTTGTCCCTGGCCTCGACCTCGGGTGCGAGTTCTGAAGAAACCTTCACCATCTCGCCGTAAGGAAGTGGTGAGTAACTGTTGAACAAGAATTTCAGGTTCTTCATCGTCTCGAACTCCTTTTGCTTCATTTAGTACGGTATTTCTGGAGAAAACAGTTTTCTTCGAAGGCACGTAGTTGGATGCATCTTCATGAATCCCAATCTCGTGTACGGAGAACGGTTACAAATCACCTTTGATACACTATTCTCCTCCTTCATGCACTGGTGCAGAGACAACGGTACCATCCAGTTCTCATGGATCCACGGCCGACCCAGTAGAGCATTGAACAATGTCTCAGAATCAATTATATGGAACTTTGCGGTTGTCTTTGCCAAATCACCGGTCTTCACTAATAGTGTTATTAATCCAAGAGCTCTTTCTCCTTTCTGATTAAATCCTCTTAGTAACATTCTATCTGCTTCGATGTCGCGAGCATCAATTTCCAAATATGCTAACGTTCGAAGGTTCATTATGTTGATCGATGCTCCCGGATCAACTAACACCCTGGAGAGCATGAACTTTCTGATAGTGAATGAAATGTACAACGGTTGGTTGTGATCAGCTGTTCCAAGTAGCAGATCGCTATCCATGAAGGTAACACCGCGTTGTTCTCTTAACGAGCAAACCTCATCTGAGGAATTACCGGACATTTGAGCTAAACAAATTTCTGGATCAGGTAAAGCCTTGATCAGAGTTTTCCTCATCTCCTTTCACAGGATCAGAGCGTCGTAGATGCTCAGTTTAGTTGGTAGCTTCCTAAGATGGGCTAGCACGCTATAATCCACTTTATTACCAAGTTCTTCAGTCTCTTCCTGAATGGGCAATTCTTCTGCTGGGGTTGGCTCATCCTGAGCAAACACCTGCTTTCCTTTATCCTTTGGACCCGTTCTCGGGGGTAGAACTTTTCCTTTTCTTAAATTAACTTATGTTATCTCTTCTACATGTGGTGATGGATCTGTCTGTGTTTCCTCTTGAATCGGAATGACTGGCTCTTCTGGAGTTGCTTCGGAATCTGATAACTCTAATCCTATCGCAATTGGAGCTCCTCGGAATTCACAAATGGACTCGTCACTCGTTGAGCTTTCATAGCCATCCTTGTGAATGTCTTCTCCTTCTTCATGGTCGTCGAGGTTTTGTATGATTTGAGAATTTTTATTTGTATTGAAATCGATATTCAGATTAGGTTGGTTGTCGTTAGTTACGTAATGTTTAGAAATAGTCAAAACGTAGCCAATACCAAAACTCTTATCATTATAAGATCCCGCCGGGGCGAGCAAATAATCATACAGAGTCAGAGGTCCGAGGGATTTCTCCCCTGAAACAGAAACAACCATTCTAATATAAGCAGCCCCCAGTCTACCCTTTGGAGCCTCGGTCTTCTCTTCTTCCATGATCTTCCCCTCCTTCCGGGGCGGTTCTTCAATTGCAAGCAATAGTACCGGCTCGGTAGGTTTCAAACTCTGAGTTGTCCAGATAGTACTCCATCCATCGTTGGTCGCGTAAGGGTCTATCGGAACAATAGGATCTGTTGAAATAACATTAACGGAACCTCCTTTTTGGGGTTCCTTCATGTATTCCTTCGAGATCGTTATGTTCCATTTTCAGATATTATCCTCGAGCCAATTCTTGAAGGTGAAATAGTCTTCTATCTTGTGTCTGAGCATCCTATGGTAGGGACAGTAGTTCGGATGATCTTTCTTGCAACTTCCTCTGGCTTTCTGGGCTATGGTAGTTGAAAGTCAGGCGTCTTCATCAAACTGCGAAACATCTTAGCTACTGCCTCAGTCTTGAAGGGGTATTCCTTATTCAGAAGTTCCTTCAGGGCACGTGGCGGAAGACGCGGCTGTTGGTCATGCTGCCATGATTGATAGCTTGGTCGAGGCTGTTGATAGTTCTGTTGAGGTTGTTGATAAGCCCGATGCGGTGGTTGATAACTTGGTTTTGGCCGCTCTGGCTGTATCTGCACTGGCTGCTTACCTTTATCCACTGCCGCTACGATCCCGGATTTCTTTTCAGATGCCTTTACAGGCTTCTGCTTATCAGTCTTATCAACGAAACTTAGCTGTTTTGCCTCCTCTTGCAAGCTCCCAGCCTTGCTAAGCAACTTCTTGAAAGTCTTAATTGTGAATCCTTTGAGGAGAAGTGCTATCGGGCTGTGGATACTTTTCAATAGGATACCGACTGCATGTTGTTCCTGAAGCTGTGGTTCACACTTCATACTTAAGTTCCTCCATCGATGTATGTAATCCACTAAAGTTTCATTCGGTTTCTGTTGCTCCACTACTAGATCACCGATAGTGATGTGGTGCTGAGCCTCGGCAAACCGCTTAACGAAGAGGTTCTCCGATTCTGCAAAGGTCTTGACTGAACCATTTGGCAATTCTGCATACCAATCGAAAGGAATCCCAGATAAACTGCTGACAAATTGACGAAAGAGCAAAGCGTCGCTCCCACCGGCATTGTAGCAATTAGCACAAAAATGTGCGACATGTTGTCGGGGTTTTCCCGTACCGTCGAAAGTCTTAAACAGAGGTGGTACGAAGCCCTTCAGATATTGGACTGCATCAAATTCCTCATGGTAAGGTCTACCCATCTGAATAGATGCTTCACTCTTAAACTGGGCTAAGGCTTCTCGCACCTGCTGTTCCACCATGTTCTTAATATCTTTTTTAGGAATCATACTTTGCGCAGATTCTTTCTTTGGCTGGTCATCTCCGTTGACAGATGTAATTTCTTTTCCTCCATCTACAATGTGAATGATCTCTGGGGGTGTTTCCTTTTGAGGTTAAGCTGACTCTAGAGAGTGGCTAAGGCGGTTGCCATTTCCTCCATCTTCTTTGCCATCTGAGAGATCGTGTCATCTTTTTCTTGAAGACGTGCTCTCATCTCTTCTGGTTCATCTCTTTCTGAAGTTGATGGAGTTCCCTGCAGAGCTGATGACGCTCGAGTCTCGACTATGTTGATCTCAGCGCATTCTTCATCCATGAATTCTGACGAATTCACTTCATTTCCCAGTTCTCTTCTTTCTTTTGCCAGCCGTTGGATGTCAGTTCTTAGCTTCCCTATGGCATCCTCAAGTGGTCTTTTCCAAACGGTCTCGCGGTTGTCAGGCGACGACTGTTGAACTTCCTTTTCAGGAGTTTCCTTTAATGCAGTAGCACTTTCTTCAGATTTGGGCTCTCTGACGAGACTCTTCTTCCCATAACATTGTGTCGGTATCGGTTCAGCAATAATAGGTTGCCACACCATCCTTCTTGCAGTAGAAGGCCTAGGACCAGATGGTCTATCGGTTGTAAGTCGATATGTGGTGTCCTCCCTAATAAGGTGACCTGATACAACAACAGGCAAACTTCTCTCATTAGCTCTCACTTTCTTCCTTGGCCTTTCTAGGGCAGCGACTCGGTTTACTCATGGTCCAAGGCGGGATCTAGCTGGTACTCATCCCATTCTTCTCAGAATCTCTCACACGGGGCAACCTTCTTTCTTTGCTAATTTCTCTACTACTGCTCGCAAACGAGTTAGCGGAGTAGTCTTAATCTCTTTCTTCTTACAATCACTGTAGTATGCAGGTCGGGGTAACGTAGCGGCGATCCTTCGAGCATCTTCTTCATCGGATGCAGCAGAGAGAGGGTGAAACCTCCCTCCTAACAGCGGTGAGATCTCAGGCAGTTCTTCTTCTTCCTCAGGAATCTCTTCCAGAAAAGCAACTTCAGCAGCCTCGGTCTTCTTGATCCTGGTGATCTTTCTGTTCTTATTTCTTCTTTGAGTCCGGGTTAAGGGTACGACTCTCGAACTGGACCCAATCTCGAAGACAGACGGTATTGCAGCAAAATCTGAACCCTCCATAATAACAGGCTCATCACCGACTTAGACTTCTTTTCCTTTCAGCTTGACGTGAGCCGAGGAAGGTGCAGTAATGACCAGACCGGTGGGGATAGAGATGACAGCTCTGGGGGTAGCAGCTAACCTCTTATGAATAGCAGTGTTTCTTTCAATTGGGACCCTTTGCAGGGGAGGGAACTCTTGAGTCGACTTCAGGTTGAACTCAATTATGGGTTTCTCAATTTCTTCTACCTTATTCACTATCGCGAAAAGAGTAACATTGGCGAACTTAATGTTCGTATTGTCGAATCATTGTCCAAAGCAAATGACCGCGTCGTTAGGCAACTCGTCCTTGTAGACAGCTAAGTCTATCCCATTGGCGAAGGAGAAAATCAGTTTCGGTGCAGACATCTTCTGCGGGGTAGATTCTAAGCGTCAGTTCCAAATTGTGCTTCCTTTCGTCGGGATGAAAAAAAAGGAGAGGAATTTCTCCAAACAAGTCCAAACACATTTTCATTTATCTTTTCGTTTTCTTTATAAAGTATTTCAGATTCTCATTTTTTTATTTGTGTATTTGTGGTTTAATAGAAAGTTCATTTATTAAAGGATTTGTTTATTAGAAAGTTTGTTCATTAAAGAATGAAACAAATTAAAAGGGGAAAGGTTAAAGGAAAGATAAGGGACCCAATCCAGAAACTGGAAAGGAAGAGAGAGTCTCACAAGACATCTCAACCCGAGGAACCGCTCCTAAGCTAACACCTATTGGTGCTCCACCCCACCTATTTGGTACTCCACCCCACCTATTTGGAGAGGTAACAAAAGGAGGATTTCGGAACCTCTTTGTTTAGGGGTGTCTAAACAATGGCTCCCAAATCCAAGAGAGTTGACTATACCCGTTCAAGACATAAATGAACGTGGTATTTCAACGGAAAGAATGATAGTTTGATCCACTAGGGACATGGACTCACTACCGATTTATGAAAGCAAAACCATCTGATCATGATGGAGAGAGGAACTAGTCCCCAGCGGAGTCGCCAGAAATTATCGGCATATTTTTAGATTAAGTGTTTTGAAAAATGGGTCGCCTACAGAAATTGTCGGCGAATTTTAGATTTTAAATTTAATTTAAATATATATATAATTTGGAAGTAACATTTGATTTTTGAAAATAATTTTAATTTTGAAAATTTTAAGATATGAAATCAAACCGATCTCACATCCCAAATAGTTTATATAAATGAGCACCACACCACAAACCATGTATCTATCCCGAAGAATAGACACACTGCTTAATGATGGAGCTTGATTAAATAAACTAGAAGATTTGTGACATCCGTTTGGTCTGCGAACAAATTTTATAAGCCGACAAGTTCCCCTGCTTAATATAAAGAAATTAAGCAGGGTTTATATTACCTGGGTTCTTAAAGTTCCCTATAAAGACAAGCCCCTATAGTTAATTACATCTTAAATGACGGGAATCATTTAAGAAAACTCTCGATAATGATCAGTGGTTTTGCTCTCAAGAATTTCAAAGTTTAAGGTTTCAAATAAATTGGATTTTGGAAATTTCAATAGGGAATGGATCAAATTTGGAACAGTTATTTTGAGAGTCCAAAAGACGAGAAGTAGGAGAAGCTGAGGATCCAAGAAGAATCTTGACAACTTCCCAAGCTATCCTATTGTTTTGCTTCAATTTGAGAGTTTATTTAATGTTGTAATCCTACCAATTTTAGTTAAATTTGACTTATATTTATATGACACAATCATACAAATAGCCTCGAAGATGTGAGGGTTTATGTCGTACCAAACGATTACCTCGAGTCCTAAGACCGGTTAGGGCTTAATTTGCATAATATGATTATGCAAATGCCTAAAAAAAAGTTGAGGATTTATGTTACACTAGGCAGACTACCTCGAAATCCTACGGGTATGTCATTTAGACTAAAGAATGGTTTTGCTGAAGTAGACACAAGTTTTGCTGACCACGATGGCCGTGCTGCCCACTATGCTCCAAGCTCCGTGTTGTTGCAAAAGATTTGATTTTAGAAGTGGCAATCAAGAGATGAGAGAAGTGGTTTGGTTTAGAAAAGTCTTAAGGTTCAGATGTCTTAATGTCTTAATTAAAACAAATCTTAAAGTTGATTAAGCAGGACCGATTAAAATCCCACGGTTCTGTCATCTCGGCACCGCTATTTTCATCGGATTCACTAAGTCTAAATGAATTTGCTAAACTCAACTGAATGAGTTCCACACTTTCATTTAGACCGTGGGAAATCTCGTTAGCAACACATGGGTTACATCATCCGAGGGATTCTCGATCATCCAATGAGACATTTTAATTTAGTTGTAAGTGCAGTTTGTTGTTCTGTTTGTGATTAAATTTTGAGTTGTTTTATATTTTTGAATGTTGTGGCGGTGAATTTTATCTTGTCGTGACTTTTAATTTAGTTTTGGGTTTCAGTTTTGTGGCTATCATAAAAGTTTCAGTTTTCATGCAGGGTGACATTGTTGTTTAACATGCAAGAGAAGTAAAGTACAGTGCAGGTAAATAAATCGAAATAAAATAAAAGCGTGCCTGGTGGATCTTCTCGTCATTCCCAGCTGCACTTAAAACACAAGTCAGAGCATTTAAATATTTGCAACAAGTACCTAGGTAAAGCTAAAGGAAGGTTCTGGTTGTCTACGAAAATTCTAATCCTACTGCTAGTCAATTCCTATGACGTCTAGGTTCTTGTGTTTTGTTAAAGATGATTTTCTTTACCAAAGACCAATTAAGTTCAATTGTTCTTCTAAAACACCTCATCATGTCGAGAAAGTGCTTAGGATGGGTCCTAAACATCTTTTCAATGCTTCTGGGATTGTTTCGAGTCCAAATGAATTTCATTGTACAGGTGAATTGATCATTCAAAAGGTTTAGTTAAGTTTTGTTTCTTGCTCAGTGAACTTGGACATTTGATTATCCGATGAGTAAAGTGACATTTCACTTGATGTTCCATTTAAAGATTATGAAGGTGAAAGCCTTCAGGGGCAGATTAGTTCATCAAAGCATTTAGCCATTCTTAATTGAAATTTGAGTTGGAGATTTAAAGTGGTTTTGATTTAATTATAAAGTTTTATTTGACCTTTTTAGGTGTTTTAAACCATTTGAAGTTGGAATAGTATTCAAGTTGTTTAATTCAATTAAACTTTTATATTTTAAATGATCTTAATGTTTTAAATTAATTTTAATGTCTTAAACTGATTTAATTTTTAATTTATGATGTTTTAGTCATGAATTGTTCTAGGTTAATCTTTGATGTTTCAAATTATTTAAGTTGAAACCGGTGTTTAGATTATTCAATTTCATAAAATTTTAATGATTCAAATTTGGTTTAAATTAATCATAGTACTTTAGGTTAACTTTAATTGGTTTAGTTTTCACATTTTTTTGTTATTAATGTTTTGAGATTAATTTTTATGTTTCAAATTTGTTTTAAGTTTGTTTCCAAGTGATTTCAAATTAGTTTTAATGTTTTAGATTTATTTTAGTTTAATTATTAAGTCATTTAATGTTTTAAGCTTTAATTTAATTAAGGATTATTTCTTTTTTTTAATTATTAATTTCAATTATCACTCTTTAGAATTAATTAAGAATTGAGTATTATTGAATCGATCCATTTAGGGATTTTAGATTGAAGAATTGATATCTTCTTAGGTCATATCTCTAATCTTAATGATCCAAATTTTAATTTATTCTTCCAAAATTTAAATGATGTAATTAATTAAAGTTCCATTTTGATGTATTAAAAGTGATTAATGGGTTTCTACCCTTTTAATTCCCTAAGTTTTAATCATCCAAGAGAAAATTAAGATCAAATATTTTACCCTCCCTTTGATTAGGCCTAAAGTATTACTTAGGGTTAAAATTCTTAATTACTTGTATGCCCTTTTAAGCATGTTCATTTCATAACTCACCAAATTGAGCTCAAATGAACATAAATTTTTTATGGAACCTTACTCACATGTCAATTAAGACATTAGAGGAGAAAATGTGATTTTTCCATTTTTAATTTAGTTTATATAATTATTTTAATGAAAAAATAAGAGTTTTCAATGAAAATTCAACAACATGACCCAAGTAAAATTTCTGTCCTTAGGAAAATTATGGGATGTTCCTACTGACTAGAGGACCACTTGGACCAATTTTGGTGATATTTTGGATTATAGTTTATTTATTATAATTTTTTTAAGCTTTGAGGTATTAATTAATTATAAAACAAAATTAGAGCTGAGAAATAGATTTTATATTTTTCTTAAGTCCCTCTGACCTCAAGATAGTCAGAGAACCAAATTTTATAATTTTATAATTTTTTTTTTGATTTATTAGAATTATTTTAGTGGAAGGGTTTGAAAATTCATTTTTTTTAACATTAAAAATTACATTAAGCTTTTAAAATTCAATATCTTACCTAGAGACTTAAGCAAAATATTTGGTTGTTTCCTAAGTGATTAGGGAACAAAATATGACATTTTTGTTATTTTTAATATTTTTGTGATTTTTTCAATTTTTTAATTATTAAAATATTAAAAATAGGGTTAAAAATGAAAATTTTTAGAAAATTCCAATTTTAATTTTCATAGACTCCTCTGATATCAAAGAGCCCACAAAACCAATTTGGTGAATTTTTTAAGTGTATTTTGGGTTTTATGAATTTTTTAATTTTCAAAATAGTTATGTGACTTAATTAATTCATTTAATGAGTTAAATTAATTCCAATTTACTAGAAATTTTTATGAGAGGTTCCTTGTATTCTAAGTGACAATGGAGCATTTTTTTCAAGTGATTTTGATGTGTGGTTACTCCTAATTAATTAAAGTTCAATTTTAAGTGTTTGTGCTAATTATGGTTATTTCTAAGAAATTAAATCAAACCATAATTTTTCTAAGGTCCTCTAGTTATAAGATACCTCCCCTAATTTTTCTAGAATTTTCTAACCAATATGCTAATTATTAGAATTAAAATACCAAAACAGACACATAAACTTAAAAATAAGATAACTTTCCATAGAGATGGCCTCTGGCCTTGGAAAATTCAGGGAATGTTCCCAAGAACAGAGGCTACAAAAGCCCTATAGTCTCATGCCATGATGAATTGTGTATGCAAATGGAGAATTAAAACAACACATAGGGTATTTAAATCATTGAAAATCATAGACTCAACAAATTAACTTAATTCTTTTTCCACATTATTTTCCTCTATTCACTGAGCAAGAGGATATTTTTAGTTTATTTTTATGATTTTTCTATGGAAAGATATGAATTTATGAAGTTCTGGTTATTTAATAAATTCAGAAAGCCCTATTTATCTACTTAAACCAGTTAACGTCGCGTCATCCTCGTCCGGGTCGAAAGGACACGCGGCACAATTTGATTCGGCGCCGCCATCCTACTCAGCAGCCACGCGTCCCACGGTTCCTTTCCGTGCCTCCGTCCGATGCGATCCTAGCCATCCATCCAATACACACGCGAATGGACGGCATCCGTTCATCATCCCCAGGCGTCCTAACCCGAGAACCGTCCACCTTCTATACCTAAGATCTCGCTCGATACTCAACCAAATCATGTGTGGTTGGTCTCTATCGACGCGTCTAGACTAGACGAACATATCCATACGGCTATGATGCATTGAAATCAAGCCAAACAAAATGGAGGCTTCATAGAAGCTCAGGAGGAAGAAGAGGTCGATACCTTGACTCTGAGAAGTGAAGCTTCAATCAGAGGGGCTTGGCACGTTCGTTGGAGTCCAAGGAAGCTAAGGATGAAGCTTGGAGCTGTGGTGAAATGCCTAGGTATGATTTCCATCAAGCCCGATTTCAAGCTTTGGTCTCCAACACAAATGGGTGGCCTGGTGAGGGGGCTTCCACTAGGGAAATTCTTCTCTTGGTCTGGTGAAGGTGTGAGTGAGTTTAATTTGATTTTGGTAGAGGTTTTAGGGATGTCCTGGTTTCAAGCCTGAGATTGAGCTCTGAAATTGAGCTCAACCAGTGGGAATTAGGGCAGGAAAATAGTGGGGATCAACTTCTCTATGCTAGGAGAAAAGTGTGGAGTAATTTTGACAGAGTTTTGGCAAGGTTTTTGTTCATCACCTCTTTTGGTCATGGGGTGGTGAGTTTAAATAGCCATGGTTGTGGAGCTTCTCAGGGCAAGCCAGGGGCTAGGATCAGCTGCTTAGGTCAAGGGAAGAAGGCCCATGGTGTCCACTGGCCATAGGACAACTCAGCAAGGGAGTTTTGAATTTTTTGGCTCACATGGAGTTGTTGGCCTGGTGGTTTCCCGCGACTGGGGTGGTGGTTCGGCCTGGGTCAAGTCACCCTCATGGTCAGTAAGGTCAGGGCTTGAGGTTTGTGAACTCAATTGGCTTTGGACATGTGTAAAGAGGTTTGATTAAAATGGAATGGGGGAGGGTGTATTTTGAGCTTAGTTTGGTCAATCCATGGAAATAGGCTTGGTGCACCTCCCCAAGGCCTGATTTTGGGCTGAGGGAAATCAGTGGGTTCAGCCAATAGAAGGTGGTGAGGTCCCCATCCATGTTAAAGTGGCTAACTTGGATTAGAGTGTGACATGAATGGGGTTAAAAAAATTAGTGAAGGATTAAGAAAGAGCCTCTTCCTTTTTCCATTAATGGCTTGGTGAGGTGGAAAGTGGCTCCTATGGCTTGCATATGGCTTACCCATGGCTTCATGGCTCCATGTGGCTTGGGGCAAAGCTTGGTCAATTTCATGGAAAAGGGCTTTAGGAATTTTGACATTTTAGGGATAATTTGGCATGAGGCTTGATTTACCATGGTTTAATGATGACTTTGAAACTTAGGGATGATTTTATTAAATGGATGATAAGAATAAAATGTCATGTGGGCTTTAGAGCCAATTTTGGCCTTTTTAAGTTTAGTGAAAATGGGCTTTTAGGTTTCAAAATAAACTTTTGGATGAAAATTTGGTAAAAGGTTGAGCCAAATAAATATTGCATTTGGTTTAGGAATGTTCCATGAATGATTTGAAACAAGTTTGGGGTAATTTGGAGTTGAATTGGGTTTAATTTGGGTCTTTTAGTAATAGGACCAAAGTTGGTCAAATTCGGCTAACTTGGGCTAAAGTTGGGCTAATGTTGGGTTTGATGTAAAATTAATGTTGCAAAATGTTTATGGGAGTGTGAAGAAGAGTTTCCAATTTTGGTTGGTTCTTGATTTTGGGATTTGGGCTTGTTTGGGTTCATGATTGGTTTAGACCAATTTGGGGAATTTTTTGTTTGAGTTAAGCTTGGGTGGAGTTTGGGTCCAAATATTGGGTAAATTAAATTAGAATTTTGTTTATGGGGATGTTAGGAAGATTTCAAAATAAATTTGGGTTAAATTGGGTGACATTTGGCTTGAATTTGGGATGGATTGGGTCACTTGGTCAATTTTGGGACTTAAGGGCTAATTTGTCACTTCTGATCAAATTGGGTTAAATTAACAACGTTGGGGTATGTGGCAGTTGAAGAAAATGAAATTGGGAATATTTGGGACTTTCTAGAATTTTCTAAGAATTTTTTGAATTTTTGGATTTTTGGGCCAAAAATGGTATTTTGGGTATTTGGAGGATATAGGGGGGTATTTTTTGGAAATTTTAGTATATTTCACCATGGATGATTAATTTGAGTGGTGGGGAGTGTTTAGGATTGATTTTGAGGAATTTTGATAATTTGGGCAATTTTTGAGAATTTTGGGCAATTTCAAGGGTATTTGGTAGGTTTAGTGGGTTTAGGGTCACCAGGGGTCAAAAATTGAAATTTGGGAAAAATGAAGATTGATTAGATGTGAGTAGAATGAAACTATTTTGGTTGAGCCATGAAGCCATATTAAGCTCACAAGAGCCATGAGAGGACTGATACACCTAAAATATATAGTATTTTTATGCACATTTTTATACCTATTCTTAATGATATTGCACTTTAATGGAAGGCATTTTGTGTTTTTCTTGCAGGTATAATGAAAATAGATGGTCATGATGAAAGGAACAAAATTGGATCAAATTTGGAGCAAAAAAATGAAAAATCAAAAATTTGGCACTGGCGGCTAAGCGCCGCTGGGCCGGCGCTTAGCCGCCATAGTTAAAAATCGAATTTCAAATGGATTTGGCGCCAATTTCAAAGGGGATGGGATGCAACTCTTGGTGGTAACATCCATAACTTCCTTTGGGCGACAAGTTTGAATGAAGGGGTGCGTTCCTTGGTAGATACATCGAATCTGGACACATTTTGAAGAGACACCAAGGCACCTTTTGGTTTACTATTTAAAGAGAGTCTTAGGAAAGATTAGGAGACTCTTCCTTTGCATTTTGAAGGGTTCTTTCTTTCTTTCTTTCTTTTGTTCTTCCACTGCATTTTTAAGAGTTTTTATTTTAGAGTAGGAGTAGAAAGTAGAAAGGAGAAAAGGGTCGGAGTGAAGTATTCTTCTTCCCACTTCTTTTCTTTCTTTCAGTTTAGTTTTTATTGAAGTCTAAAGTCTGTATTCTGAGTCATTTGAGTTGGGAGACTTGCTCTAAGAAGTAGTTTAGCGAAGAGTCAAAGTTTCAGAGGAACTTCCTTAGTCTTGTGGAGAGAATTTTCAGATAAGTGTTTACTTTTATTTAGTTTATTTATATTTGCTTTCGTTTATTATTTTTCTTATTATTATTTTTAATTTCAAATCAATGTGTTTTTATATTTTCTCAATGCATTCTTAGTAGTTTACTTTATCTTTTTCTTTCTTAAATGGAGAAGTAATTAATTTAAAGAGAATTTTTGTGGAAAGTATAAGTGTTTAAAAGTTGGAAGAAGTTGTGAAGATTGATTCTAAAAACTTTGTTTACTTCTTAATTTGGCCTGTTGAGTTGTAAAATTTCTTGAGATTATGTAAGATTCAATGCGGTATTGTCTCATAAAAGTTAGTAGGAATCACATGCAATTATATGGGTGAGATTTGTAGTCCATATAATTGAATGTAATATTAGAAGATATTTTTATGAAAGGGAGTAAAATTAGAGGATTTTAGAGTGACGAGCTAAAACCCCTAATTTAGTTTGAAGTTTTGAGTTTTGTTATGAGAAGTTAGCTCCCAGATGGTGGGAATCGAGGGAACTCTAGAGTGAGAGACTGGTATCTTCCCTGCCTAACCATGTTCAAAATAATATAAATTTCAAATTAACCTATGTTCTTTATAGAACCAAGTAAGGGTAAAGAACACATTTGTTTCTATTTGTCACAACAAAAACTTGAATACTTCCACAATAAAACTTTTAGAATTATTACTACTTCATGAAAGGAAATAAAAAGATATTCTAGTTAACAGTATTTTACATCCAGTGTTATTAGTTATTGTAATTTTAATTTCTTGTTTAGCATTTTATTAAGAAAATTTCAAAAGACATATCAACCTTCAAAAATTTTCAAAATCAAGACGTACTTTTTCAAAAACAATCAAAGAAAGTAGAAAGATAATTTCTCTGATTCCTTCAAAAATTTTTCATTTTCCCTGTGGGTTCGATGTCTCGGGGCTTAATCATAAAGTCCTATATTACTTGATAAACGATAGGTATACTTGCGTAGTATCCCATATTATAAAATCATTATTTTCATATCTTAAATCATCAGCGCAATTATCCAGCAGAACCAAGTTTCTGGCATCCGTTGCACTTATATCTATCGGGGATCAAGTTTTTGGCGCCGTTGCTGGGGAAAATTAATTAAATTGCATTTTAATGAGAATTAAGAAATTATAAATTTTTACTTTTCTTTGTTTTTGTTAGTGTGTTGTATTTTGTTTTGTTTTATTGTTGTATGCGTAGTTCAGGTTCTGAAGGACTTGTTCCTTACGATTCTGAATTAGAAAGAACTATCAGAAAACTTAAAAAAATTAAAAAAATTAAAAATACAGAAAAAGAAAAAAATATTCAAGAAATGGCAAATCATCAAAATCAAAATGTTGGCATCTATCAAGAATTAAGACCTTTAAGAGATTATGTTAACCCTACTGTAGTTGAACTTCATAGTAGTATTCAAAACCCTGCTGTAGTAGCTATTATCCAAATGGTGTCAAATAATCAGTTTGGGGGAGCAACAACTAAAGATTCTAATTTGTATCTTGCTAATTTTCTGGAGTTGTGTGCTACTTTTAAATATGATGGTGTTTCAGATGATGCTATTAGACTTAGACTTTTCCTTTCTCACTAAGGAATAAAGCTAAAATGTGGTTACATTCGTTAGCACCTAGATCAATTAGAACATGGGATGAACTGTCACAAAAATTCCTTGCTAAATATTTTCCACCATCTATGACTGCTAAGTTGAGAAATGATATAACATCTTTTTGTCAGTTTGAAGGAGAATCAATATATGAAGCATGAGAAAGATTTAAAGATTTCCTCAGGAAATGTCCACATCATGCGATACCAGATTGGTTAATAATTCAAACTTTTTATAATGGATTAGTTGGATCTCTTAGATCAATCATCGATGCTCTGCTGGTGGATCATTAATGTCTAAACCATTTTCTGATGCTCATGCTTTAATTGAAGAAATGGCTACTAATAATTTTCAATGGCCTTCTGAAAGGTTAAATCCTAAAAAGGTAGCCAGTGTTTATGAAAATGATGCTTTTACAATGTTAGCAAATCAAGTTGTTGTTGTATCAAGGAAGATATACCAATTTGGGATGAATTTTTCTCAGCCAAATCTCATGATTGAAGAAAATTCATTAGGCTAAATGGTTGATTCTTATTCTTCACCGTAAACTCGTGAATGCTATAATCAAACCTAACAACCCATATTCCAATTATTATAACCTGTAGTTGGAAGAATCATTTAAATTTTAACTCGGAATAACAATAATCAGGGTGGTGTTAATCAACAATGGGGGAACACCCAAGTAAACCCATTGGGGAATTAGAACAACCAAGGTAATAATAATAGATTAACTTATCCTTCAGGTTATAACAATGTTTTACAAAATAAGGAGAAGAAGTTGTCTATGGAAGAAGTAGTATCACATATGGGAAATCAATTACAAATTCAAGGAGCAACTATCAGAAATATTGAAAATCAATTGGGACAAATTGTAAATGCCTTAAGTAATAGATCCCAAGGAATGCTTCCAAGTAACACTGAAGTGAATCCAAGAGAAAAGAATAAAGAACAAGTGAAAGCAATTCAACTGAGAAGTGGAAAATAATTGGAAGGTAGAGTTCAAAAAGAAACTGAAGTAGAAAAGAAGAGATTGAAAGACCTAAAGAGGATGCTCCAAAAGGTTGTGAAAGACATATTACTCCACCTAAGGTTGATTTAGAAAAACTACCACCTCCATTTCCTCAGAGACTTCGTCAACAAAAGTTGGATAAGCAATTTTCAATATTCATAGAGATATTAAAGAAGCTTACCATTAATATTCCATTTGCTGAAGCCCTAGAACAAATGCCAAGCTATGCAAAATTTATGAAGGATATTCTTAATAAAAAGAGGAAGTTTGAAGAAAATGAGATTGTTGCACTTAGTGAGGAGTACAGTGCGATAATTCAGAAAAAGCTTTCTGAAAAACTTAAAGATCCTGGTAGTTTCACAATTCCATGTGCAATTGGAGACAGATTCTATGGAAAAGCTTTATATGATTTGGGTGCAAGCATTAACCTTATGTCGCTATCAATATTTAAAAAACTGGGACTAGGAGAAATAACCCCGACTACTGTAACTCTGCAATTAGCAGATCGTTCGATCACATATCCTAAAGGAGTTATAGAAGATGTTTTGGTAAAAGTGGATCAATTTATTTTTCCTGTGGATTTCATTGTGTTAGATATGGAGGAAGATAAAGAGATACCAATAATTTTGGGGAGACCTTTTCTAGCTACGAAGAGCTATGATAGATGTGCAAAAAGGGAAATTAACGATGAGGGTTAATGATCAGACTGTTACATTTAATATTTTAAAATCGATGAAATATCCTGCAAGAGGTAAAGAAGATGAGTGTTTTAGGATGGAAGTTATTGAATATTTAAGTGAATGTCATTTCCAATCAACTTATGAAGAGAAAGCTGAAAGAGAAGAATTTGAATATAAGCAAGAAGAGGAGTTATTTGATTTTGAAGATTTTCAAGAAGAAGATTTAAAGTATGTTTATGAAAGTTTTGAATTGTTGGATATGACTGAAAAAGATAAATCTTATAGTCCATCAATTGAAAAACCTCCTGAACTTGAGTTAAAAATGCTTCCTAATCATTTGAAGTATGTTTTTCTAGGTGAATCCTTAACCTTTCCTGTTATAATTTCCTCTCAATTAACTGAAAAAGAAGAAGAGAGTTTGCTTGAAATTCTGAAGAAGCACAAGAAAGCCTTTGGATGGACAATTGTTGATATTAAAGGAATCAGTCCTTCAATTTTTATGCACAGAATTCTTATGGAAGATAATTGCAAACCGTAGGCTGATCCCCAAAGGAGATTAAATCCTATCATGAAAGAAGTTGTTAAGAAAGAAATTTTAAAGTGGTTGGATGTCGGAATTATCTACCCTATTTCGGATAGTGCATTGGTTAGTCATATTCATTGTGTTCCTAAGAAAGGAGGAGTAACTATGATTGTTAATGAAAAGAATGAAGTGATACCAACAAGACAAGTTACAGGGTGGCGAATATGCATTGATTATAGAAAATTAAACCTTGCCACAAGGAAAGATCATTTTCCACTCCCTTTTCTAGATCAAATGTTGGATAGAATGGTTGGGCATAAATACTTTTATTTTCTGGATGGATATACTGGTTACCACCAAATTCAAATTGCTCCTGAGGATCAAGACAAAACTACGTTTACCAGTCCTTATGGTACATTTGCTTTTAGAAGAATGTCCTTTGGTTTATGTAATGCCCCTGCTACATTTCAGAGATGTATGATGGCTATTTTTTGTGATTTAATTGAAAAAGGGATTGAAGTTTTTATGGATGACTTTTCGGTGTTTGGAATTTCAATTGAATCATGTTTAGAGCATCTATCTAAAGTTCTAAAACACTATGAAGAAACTAATTTGGTCCTTAATTAGGAAAAATGTCAATTTATGGTAGCAGGAGAAATTGTTTTGGGACAAGGGATTTCAGAAAAAGGTTTAGTGGTAGATCCTGCAAAAATTCAAGTTATATCTAATTTACCTTGCCCAACCAACGTAAGGGGAATTAGAAGTTTTTTAAGACATGCGAGATTCTACAGGCGTTACATCAAAGATTTTTCAAAGATTACAAAACCTTTATGTCATTTACTGGAAAAGGATGCAATTTTTAATTTTGATGATAACTGCCATAAAGCCTTTGAAAAATTAAAAGAAAAATTAATCACTACACCTGTAATAATTTCACCAAATTGGGAAAAACCTTTTGAATTAAAGTGTGATGCTAGTGATTATGCTATTGGTGATGTTTTGGGTCAGAAATATGATAAAATTTTCAAAGTAATTTATTATGCTAGTAAAACTCTTAATGAAGCTTAAATTAATTATACCACTACTGAGAAGGAGTTATTAGCTATAGTATTTGCCTTTGATAAATTTTGATCATATTTAATTGGAACTAAATGTGTTGTGCATACTGATCATTCTGCTATCAAATACTTAATGAAGAAAAATGATGCAAAACCGAGACTTATAAGATGGATTCTTCTTTTGCAAGAATTTGATTTTGAGATAGTAGATAGGAATGGTTCTGATAATCAAATTGCTGATCATTTGTCCAGTCTTGAAATTGAAAAATCTTTCTGTGATATTGAAGAAATTAATTAACATTTTTCTGATGAAAAATTGTTCACTGTTAAAGAATGGAGTGCTCCGTGGTATGCAGACATAGTAAACTTTATTATTAGTAATATTATACCCTATGGTTTGACATATCATGAAAAGAAGAAATTTCTGTCTGATGCTAAGACTTATTTTTTGGATAACCCATTTTTATATAAACAAGGAAAGGATCTTATAATTCGAAGATGTGTACCTTTGGAAGAGACTTATGAAATTATTCAAAAATGTCATGATTCTGATTATGGGGGGCATTTTGGAAATCACTTACAAATTCAAGGAAACCAATTACAAATCAAGGAATGGTTATTAAAAATATTGAAACTCAACTTGGGCATATCGCTACAGCACTTAATAACAGAGTTCCTGGAACTTTTCCTAGTAATATGGAAATTAATTCTAAAGACCAAGGAAAGGAACAAATAAAAGTGATATAGTTATGAAGTGGAAAAGAATTAGAAACAAGAGTACAAAAAGAAACAGAAATTGAAAAAGAGAAAGTGGAAACTAAAAAAGAAAAGGATCAGCAAGATCAAGATTTAGAATATCCACTAATACCAATGAAACTTACTGTAGAAAAACCACCACCACCATTTCCTCAGCGATTAAAGCAACATAAAAAGGATAAACAATTTTCTAAATTCATTGAAATCCTGAAGAAATTAACGGTTAATATTCCCTTTGTAGAAGCATTTGAACAAATGCCCAATTATGTGAAATTTATGAAAGATATTTTAAATAAAAAGAGAAAGTTCACAGATAATAAAATTGTTGCACTTAGAGAAGAGTGTAGTGCAACTATTTAGAAAAAGCTTTCTGAGAAATTAAAAGATCCTAGTAGTTTCACTATACCTTGTGCTATTGGAGAAAAATTTTATGGAAAAGCTTTATGTGACTTGGGAGCCAGCATTAATCTTATGCCTCTATAAATTTTTAAAAGATTAGGATTGGGAGAAGTCTCACCTACTTCTCTAACTCTGTAGTTAGCTGATCGTTCAGGGACTTATCCTAAAGAAGGTATCGAAGATGTGTTAGTAAAAGTGGATAAATTTATCTTTCCTGTGGATTTTATTGTTTTAGATATGGAGGAAGATAAAGAAATACCTATAATTTTAGGGAGACCCTTCTTAGCTACTGGAAGAGCCATGATTGATGTTCAAAAAGGAGAATTAACTATGAGAGTAAATGATCAAGAAATAACTTTCAACATTGCAAAATCAATGAAATACCCTGCTATTGAAAAAAATGATGAATGTTTTCGAATGGACATTTTAAAGAATATTTTGAAAATAAACAAGAAATAGAAAATGCAAAATTATTTGAGAAAACAGAAAATGAAGAATTAGATTATATACAAGAAAGATTTGAGATGCTGGATGTTACGGAAAATGCTGAAAAGAATATAGTTTCGTCGATTATAAAACCTCTTGAACTTGAGTTAAAAATTTTACCTACTCATTTGAAGTATGTATTTTTGGGAAATTCTTTAACTTTACCGGTTATTATATCGGCAGAATTAAACGAATTACAAGAGCAAAAACTTTTAGACACATTAAAGAAGTATAAGAAAGCTTTTGGTTGGACCTTAGCAGATATTAAAGGAATTAGTCATTCAATATGTATGCACAGAATTATTTTAGATAATGAACATAAACCAAAATTTGATCCCCAAAAGAGATTAAACCCGATGATGAAAGATGTAGTCAAGAAAGAAATTTTAAAATGGTGGTATTATATATCCTATTTCGAACAGTGCTTGGGTAAGCCCAATTCATTGTGTTCCTAAGAAAGGAGGGGTGACTGTTGAAGCTAATGAAAATAATGATTTGATACCTATCAGACAAGTTACTGGATGGCGTATATGTATTGACTATAGAAAATAAAATGCGACCACCAGGAAAGATCACTTCCCTTTACCATTCCTAGACCAAATGTTGGATAAACTTGCTGGGCACAAATACTTTTGTTTTTTTAGATGGATATACTGGCTACCATCAAATTCCTATTGCTCCTGAGGATCAAGAGAAAACTACATTTACTAGTCCTTATGGAACGTTTGCTTTTTGAATGATGCCTTTTGGATTATGGCAACATTTCAGAGATGTATGATGTCTATATTTAGTAAATTAATTGATGATGGAATAGAAGTATTTATGGATGATTTCTCTGTATTTGGAACATCATTTTACGCATGCTTGGATCATCTTGAAATAGTTTTGGAGTTATGCGAAAAAACTAATTTAGTTCTAAATTGAGAGAAATGTCAATTTATGGTTGCAGGAGGAATTGTATTAGGGCATAAAATTTTGGAAAATGGCATGGAAGTAGACCCTGCAAAAATTTAAGTTATAGCTAAATTACCACCTCCTACTACAGTGAGAGGGGTAAGAAGTTTTCTTGGACATGCTGGTCTTTACAGACATTATATAAAAGATTTTTCAAAAATTACCAAACCTCTATGCCAACTTTTAGGAAAGGACAAGAAATTTAAATTTACTAAAGAATGCTTAAATGCTTTTGAATTATTAAAGGATAAATTAATCACAGCACCTATAATAGTTTCACCTGACGGGGAGAAACCATTTGAACTTACCTGCGATGCTAGAGATTATGTTATTGGAGCTGTTCTTGGATAAAGATATGATAAAAATTTTAAAGTTATATACTATGCTAGTAAAACTCTTAATGATGTTGAAAATTAACTATACAGTTACTGAAAAAGAATTATTAGCAATTGTATATGCTTTTGATAAATTTAGATCTTATTTAATTGGAACTAAATGTATTGTGCATACTGATCACTCTGCTATTAAATATTTAATGCAAAAGAAGAATACAAAACCAAGATTAATTAGATGGATATTACTGATGCAAGAATTTGATTTTGTAGTAATAGAAAGGAAGGGAACTGATAATCAAATTGTGAATCATTTGTCGAGATTAGAATATTGCGAATTATCTGACACTGACAATGAAATTATAGACAGTTTCCCTAATGAACAACTTTATAATATAAATGAGTGGAAAATACATTGGTATACTGATATAGTTAATTATATTGTAAGTGATATTTTACCACCCATGTTAACTCTACAATAACAGAAAAAATTCATTCATGATGCTAAAGAGTATTTTTGGGATGAACCATATTTATATAAGCAATGTAAGGATCTTATTATTAGAAGATGTGTGCCTTATGAAGAAATTGAACTAATTATTCAAAAATGTCATGATTCTGAATTTGGAGGAAATTTCGGGACTGATAAAACTGCACCTAAAATTTTACAAGCTAGATTTTATTGGCCTACTCTCTTTAGAGATGTTTATAGATATATCAAAACTTGTGATAAATGCCAACGAGTAGGTAATATATCTAGAAGAAATGAAATGCCTCTGAATTTCATATTAGAAGTTGAGATTTTTGATATTTGGGGATTAGATTTCATGGTACCATTTATTCCTTCATTTGGAAACTCATATATATTAGTTGTTGTTAATTATGTTTCTAAGTGGATTGAAGCACAGGCCTTACCTCGTTGTGATGCTAAGTGTGTTTCAAAATTTTTAATAAAAAACATTTTCACAAGATACGGAATGCCGAGAGTGATTATCACTGACGGAGGATCCCATTTTAGGAATAAAAATATTCAAAGATTGGCAGAAAAATTAAATATTATTCATAAAATATCTACTGCTTATCATCCACAGACCAGTGGATTAGCTGAAGTTTCTAATCGAGAAATTAAATTAATTTTAGAAAAGTCTGTAAACCCTTATAGATTAGATTGGTCCACGAGACTATTATGGGCATACAGGACTGCTTATAAAACTCCAATTGGAATGACACCTTACAGACTTATTTTTGGAAAGACTTGCCACTTACCAGTTGAATTAGAGCATAAAGCATATTGGGCGATTAACGAATTTAATTATAATTTAAAAGATGCTGGGGAGAAGAGATTGTTGCAGATGAAAGAGTTAGAAGAATTAAGGAATGAATCTTATAATAACGATAGAATCTATAAAGAGAAAATGAAGATATGGCATGATCGGATGATTAACTAAAAGAATTTTGAACCAGGACAAGAAGTATTTGATCCATGAAAAAAATACCTATTTTTATGCCTTGATTTTTATTAAAATTTTAAGGATATTATGCTTTAATGAAAGGTATTTTTTTATGTTTTTGGATGCAAGTGATGTAAAAATGTTCACAAAGAAAAAAAGATGAAAAAGGATGAAAAAGGAGAAAAAAAGGAGTAAAAAGGAGCAAAAATGGAGCCAAAATGCAAAATTCCCAAAATAATGGGTCTGGCGCCTAGGCACCAGAATCCGGTGCCTAAGCGCCAGCTCGATACCAAAACAGTTACGATTTTGTAACAACTTTGGGCAGTTATTTTAACGGTTAGAGCAGTTATTGGACCTTCTAGAATATTGGCAGTTATTCCTGGATAATAGGACATGTGATACATTGTATCTAGACGCTTGGAAACAGTTTGGATCGTGAAGAGGTGAGATCTAAAATGAAGAGGTGTGAAGAACTGGACGCGGAGTCAGGCGCCTAGGTGCCAGATGCCGGCGCCTAGGCGCCAGACACAGTTTCTAGAAGATTCATTGAACATGGACACATTTTGAAGAGGTGCTTTAGGCAACCCTTGAAGCCTATAAATAGGAGGCCGTTTCTACAAAAAAAAAGAGGCCCCCAATCAGAGAGATAATTTTAAATATAGGGCCACACTTTTAGTTTACTTTCCTTCATAAATTATTGAGTTTATTTTATTTAGAGTTTGTATTGAGAGTTTGGAAGAGTTGGTGCTTTTGAAGTCTATTTCACTTTGGAGTCAGTAGGAATCAGAGGTTCAGTTGGAGAAACACTTGAGATAAGTATTTGTAATTTGATTCAAAGTTTTATTTATATGTTTTGTTATTTAAATTCAATGTGTTCTAAGTAGTTACTTTACTTTCTCCTTTCAATTATGAAAAGATAAATAAGATAATATAAAATTTGTTGGAAAATTAAAAACTAAATATGTTTAAATATTGTGATGATATTAATACCAGATCTTAATTTACTATTTAAATTGGTCATTTAAGTTGTTAAAATCTGTTGAAGAATTTTGGGATCTATAAGGACATGAATTCTTAACTAGTAGATATCACATGAATCCTTGGGTAGTCGAAGGCCTTATGCGGGTTATTCAAGGTGAAGTGCAAATAAATAGGAAAATATTATTCAATGGGCGTAGAATTAACAAGTTTTTAGAGTGACAGACTAAATTCTTTTAATTTGGTTTATAAAAAGGGAACGGGTCACTAGTAGAGCCGACCATAGCCACCCTTGGACATCTAGTAGTGTGAGCCTAGATTAACCCATTCTACTAACAATACATCCAGACCTGATCTATAGATTAGCCAATGTTCTTTATATTATGGAGCGAACGTAAAGAATAGGAATGCTTCTATTTGGCACAATACCATAAATTTATATTCTCCATGAATATTACATTATCTAAAAAGTCTTGGATTAATTGGAAGGAAGAAAGTTGTTTGCTTATTATTATTTACATCACTCATTATTTTAGTACTGCTTTATTTATGCATTTAGTAAATTAAATATTAAATTTATAACTTTAAAAAAATACATAAAAATAAAATTAAAACATTTAAAAATCTATAAACCTCCTCGTGGGATCGATACTGGGGTCTTTATTTAAAACCCTATATTACTTGAAATGATATGTATACTTGCGTAGTACCTCTAGTGTGTAAAATATTTTCAATAAAGTTATATTTATATACACTAGCCGCTATTATTATTTGGGTCAAAGTATTGGCTATAACATATTTTTGGAAGCATAAATTACTGCGTTATTTGCGGTCGAGTCAAGTTTTTGGCGCCGTTGCCGGGGTGGCAAATTTTTAGATTTTAAATATTTTTTATTTTATTTATTTCTTTTATTGTCAAAATACAAAAATATAAAATACAAAAACATTTATAAAAACAAAAATAAAAAAATAAGAGATTTTATTTCTTGTTATTTTATTTACTTTTTATGCGTAGTTCTGGATATGAAGGATTATTACCTTTAGACTCTGAATTAGAAAGAATTGTAAGAAAAATTAAAAAAAGGAAAAAAAATTCAAAAATATCAAGAGATGGCTAATTTACATAACAATTTACAGAATCCAATTGAAATTAATGAACAAAATGTTTACAAACCATTAAGGGATTATGCTAACCCTACAGCTGATGAACTTCATATTAGTATTCAAATACCTGCTGTAGATGCTAATTCTTTTGAGCTTAAACCGTCTATTATTCAAATGGTTCAAAATAATCAATTTGGGGAACACCAAATGAGGATCCAAATTTACACCTTGCTAGTTTTTTAGAACTTTGTGCTACATTTAAATATAACAATGTTTCTGATGATGATGTTAGACTTAGACTCTTTCCTTTCTCTTTAAGAGATAAAATAAAGATGTGGCTGAACTTATTAGCAACAGGTTCTATTAAAACATGGGCTGAAATGGCACAAAAATTCCTTGATAAATATTTTCCTCCTTCTAAAACTGCTAAATTAAGAAATGATATTACTTCTTTTACTCAATTTGACGGGGAGACAATTTATGAAACTTGGGAAAGATTTAAAGAACTATTAAGAAAGTGTCCTCATCATGCTTTACCTGATTGGTTAATTATTCAAACATTTTATAACAGACTTATTGGATCACTGAAATCAATTATTGATGCTGCTGCTGGAGGTTCTTTAATGGCTAAATCATTTGAAGAAGCTTATACTTTAATTGAAGAAATGGCTAAAAATAATTTTCAATGGCCTTCTGAAAGGGTTAATCCAAAAAGAATGGCAAGTATTCATGATAACGAAGCTTTTTCTATCTTAGCTTCACAAGTGGCTGCAATATCTAAGAAATTGGATAATTTTGTTATCAATGTATCACATAACAACTCTGCTAATATTGAAGATTCTCAAACTATTGAAACTTTACAAGCTATTGCTAGTAAAAATAACCCTTATTCAAATTATTATAATCCTGGATGGAAAAATCACCCTAATTTTAACTGGAATAATTCACAACAATAATGGGGGTAATAATCAATCTCAACCAACTGGAAATTGGAACAATCAAGTAAATTCAAACTATAAACCTCCTGGATTTAATAATCAACAGAAAAAGTTATCTATAGAAGAATTAATTTTACAACTGCGTAATCAATTACAAAATCAAAACACTGCTATTCAAAATATTGAGAATCAAATGGGACAAATCACTAATTTAATTAATTACAGACCTCCAGGAACACTTCCTAGTAATGTTGAAATCAACCCAAAAGAAACTGGAAAAGAACATGAACATGCTAAAGCTGTACAACTTAGAAGCGGAAAGGAATTCAAAGAAATAATTCAGGATGAAATTGAAAATGAGATTGAGGTTGAAGAGATTGAAAAACCTAAAGAAACTATTAATGTGGAAGTTAAAAATCCACCACCACCTTTTCCTCAAAGACTAAAACAGCAAAGCTTGATCAACAATTTTCTAAGTTCTTTGAAATTTTTAAGAAACTTACCATTAACATACCTTTTGCTGAAGCTTTGGAACAGATGCCAACTTATGCAAAATTTATGAAGGATATTTTAAGTAAGAAACGAAAAATTTGAAGCTTTTGAAATTGTTGCATTAAGTGAAAAATATAGTGCAATAATTCAAAAGAAATTACCTCAGAAACTTAAAGATCCTGGAAGTTTCACTATACTTTGTGCTATTGGAGAAAAATTTTGTGGAAAAGCTTTATGTAATTTAGGAGCAAGTATTAATCTCATGTCTTTTTCTATTTTTCGAAGGTTGAATTTAGGAGAGATTTCTCCCACCACTGTAACCCTTTAGTTAGTTGATAGATCTATCACTTACCCTAAAGGAGTTATAGAGGATGTTCTTATTAAAGTGCATAAATTTATTTTCCCCGTGGATTTCATTGTACTTGATATGGAAGAAGATAAAGAAATACCTATTATTTTAGGGAGACCTTTTCTAGCTACCGGACGGGCTATGATTGATGTGCAAAAAGGAGAATTAACTATGAGAGTTAATGATCAAGAGATTAAATTCAATGTCCTTAAATCAATGAAGTACCCTGACAAAGAAAAATGTTATCGAATGGATATTATTGAGTATATAATTGAAAAACATTATCAAGAAAAATGTAAAGTCATTTCTGAAGAAAAAATTGAATTATTAACTGACAAAAATGAAGAACTAAAAGATGAAGAATTATCTAAAGAAACTCATTATATTAAAAATAACTGAGAAATTTTGGACATAACTCAAAATGATATACTTTTACCCTCGATTAAAAAGCCCCTGAACTGGAATTAAAAATGTTACCTGCACATTTAAAGTATGCTTTTCTTGGAAATTCATTAACTTTACCTATTATTATTTCTTCTAAACTAAGCTTATATCAAGAAGAAAAATTAATAGGAGTGTTAAAGAATTATAAGAAAGCTTTTGGTTGGACTATTGCTGATATAAGAGGAATAAGCCCTTCCATCTGTATGCATAGGATTTTAATGGAAGAAGATTTTAAACCTACTATTGAACCTCAAAGAAGATTAATTCCTATCATGAAAGAGGTTGTTAAAAAAGAAATTTTAAAATGGTTAGATGCTGGAATTATTTATCCTATTTCGGATAGTCAATGCGTGAGTCCTATTCATTGTGTTCCGAAGAAAGGAGGAGTAACTATCATTGTCAATGATAAAAATGAACTAATTCCTACAAGACAAGTTACTGGATGGCGAATTTTCATTGATTATCGGAAATTAAATAACGCCACTAGAAAGGATCATTTTCCTTTACCTTTCTTAGATCAAATGCTTGATAAATTAGCTGCACACTCATATTTCTGTTTTCTGGATGGATATTCTGGTTATCATCAATTACCTGTCGTACCTGAGGACCAAGAGAAAACAACATTTACAAGTCCTTATGGAACATTTGTGTTTAGATGAATGCATTTCGGTTTATGTAATGCACCTGCAACTTTTCAAAGATGTATGATGTCAATATTTTGTGATTTGATCGACAAAGGAATTGAAATATTTATGGACGATTTTTCAGTTTTTGGAACTTCTTTTGAATCTTGTTTGGAAAATATTTCCAAAGTTCTGAAAAAAATATGAAGAAACAAACTTAGTTCTTAACTGGGAAAAATGTCAATTTATGGCCACAGAAGACATTATACTTGTCGGCATATTTTTAGGTTATGTGTTTTATTTTTAAAAAAGGGGTCGCCTACAGAAATTATCGGCGAATTTTAGATTTAATTTAAATAAATAATTTGAAAAGTAGTATTTGATTTTGAAAATAATTTTAAATTTGAAAATTTTAAGATATGAAATCAAACCGATCTCACATCCCGAATAGTTTATATAAACGAGCACCACACCACAAACCATGTATCTATCCCGAAGGATAGACACATTGCTTGATGATGGGGCTCGATTAAATAAACTAGAAGATTTGTGACATCCCTTTGGTCTTTGAACCAATTTTATAAGCCGACAAGTTCCCCGCCTAATATGAAAACATTAAACGGGGTTTATATTACTCGGGTTCTTAGAATTCCCTATAAGGGCAAGCCCCTATAGTTAATTACATCTTAAGTGATGGGAATCACCTAAGAAAACTCTCGATAATAATCAGTAGTTCTACTCTCAAGAATTTCAAAG
The DNA here is from genome assembly GCA_022702705.1 of Papilionanthe hookeriana x Papilionanthe teres. NCBI lineage: Eukaryota > Viridiplantae > Streptophyta > Magnoliopsida > Asparagales > Orchidaceae > Papilionanthe > Papilionanthe hookeriana x Papilionanthe teres. Next base: position 80,661,559 of record CM040430.1, on the reverse strand, counting down.
TTTAAGTTTTCAAGAGATTGAATTTTGGAATTTCAATAGAGAATGGATCAAATTTGGAACATTTTATTTTGGGAATTCAAAGGAAGAAAGGTAGGAGAAATCACAGATTCGAAGCGAACTTCGGTAATTTCCCGACTATCCTATTGTTTGGCTTGAATTTAGGAAGGCCCTAATGTTTATTTAATGTTTTAATCCTGCCAATTTTTAATTAATTAGGACTTATATTCGTATGATGTGATCACACAAATAGCCTCGAAGATGTGAGGGTTTATGTCGCATCGGACGACTACCTCGGAATCCTAAGCCCGGTTAGGGCTTAATTTACATGACATGCTCATGCAAATGCCTAATGAAGAGTTGAGGATTTATGTTGCACTAGGCAAACTACCTCGAAGTCCTATGGCTTGATTATTTAATTCTAAGAACGTTTTGCTGAAGTAGACTCAGGTTTTGTTGATGATGATGGTCGTGCTGCCCACCATGCTCCGAGCTCCTTGTTGCAGAGGTTTAGTTTTAGAAGTCATAAATCAGGAGATGAGAGAAGTGTTCTGGTTTAGAGAAAATCTTAAAATCCAGGTGTTTTTAATATTTTAATTAAACAAATCTTAAAGTTGATTATAACAACACCGGTTAAGATTCCACGGTTCCATCCTTCCGCATCGTTATTTTTATCGGATTCACTTAGTCCGGATGAATTTGCTAAGCTCAACTAAATGAGTTCCACACTTTCATTTAGACCATGGGAAATCCCGTTAGCAATACGTAGGTTACATCATCCGAGGTATTCCCGATCATCCAACAAGACGTTTTAATTTAGTTGTAGTTGTAGTTTTGTTGTTCTGTTTGTGATTAAATTTTGAGTTGTTTTATATTTTGAAATGTTGTGACGGTGAATTTTATCTTGTAATGACTTTTAATTTAGTTTTGGTTTCAGTTTTAGGGACTACCCTAAAGGTGTGGGTTTTCATGCAACAGTTGTTTATCATGCAAGAAAAGTAAGTGCGATGCGATTAAGTAAATTACAATAAGAAAAATTGCAATAAAATAAAAGCGTACCTGGAGGGTCTTCCCGTCATCCCAAGCTGCACTTAAAACACAATTAGAATACTTAAGCATTTAAAGCAAGTTCCTAGGTAAAGCTAAGGGAAGGGTTATGGTTTTCTACCAAGTTCCTAATCCTATAGCTAGTCACCTCCTATGACGTCTAGTGTTCTTGTGTTTTTGGTTTAAGGACGATTTTCTTCATCAAAGAACAATTAAGTTCAATTTTTCTTATAACATCCTATCATATCGAGGAAGTGCTTAAGACAAATCTTAACATCTTTTCAATATTTCTAGGATTATTTTAAGTCCAAGAGAATTTAATTATACAAATGAATTAATCGTCCAGGAGTTCAAGTTTTGTTATCTTGCTTAGTGAACTAGGACATTTGAATATCCTATAAGTGAAGTAACACTTCACTTAATACTCCGTTTAGGAGTTATGACAACAAGAGCTTTCGAGGGCAAATGGATGTTCAAGTGATTTATGATTTAATTTAATTTCAATTAATGGGTTTAAGTTTGGAATAGTGTTCAAGTTGTTTTAGATTTATTTTTGAATTCTTTATCTCTTAGGTGATGTTATTTTTAATTCAATTTAACTTAACTTTAATTTAACTTAATTTGGTTTAGTTTTAATTTTAATTTAATTTATTTAATTTAATCTAATTTTAATTTTAACTTGATTTTATTTTTTTATTCTAATTTAATTTAATTTAATTTAATTTCATTTCATTTCATTTAATTTAATTTAATTTGATTTAATTTGATTTAATTTAATATGTTTTAATTTAATTTAATTTAATTTAATTTAATTTTAGATTTTAATTTAATTTAATTTAATTTAATTTTAATTTTTAATTTAATTTAATTTAAACTTTAATTTTAATTTAATTTTTATTTTAGATTTTAATTTAATTTAAATTTTAATTTAATTTTATTTTTTAATTTTAATTTAATATTTTATTTTTCATGTTTTAAAAATGATTTAATTTTAATTGTTAAAGTATTAATTTAATTGAAATTTTAAAAGGATTTAATTTAAATAATTTAATTCTAATTTAATTTAATGATTAAGCCTTTTAGCACTTTAAATTTTAAATTTGGATTATCATTTTAATTAGGAATTAAATATTATTGAAGTGATTAATTTAGGGATTCTTAAATTAAAGAACAAATCTCTTCCTAATAACATCCCTATTTTAATAATTCCAATTTTTTTATTATTCTTCCAAATTTAATTAATTATTTAATTAAGGTTTATTTTAATTATTTTTAAATTGTTTAGTAGGTTTCTACCCTTTAAATTTCAATCATCCAAATCAGGTTAGGATCAAATATTTTACTCTTTCATTTTATTAAGCCTAAAGTTTTAATTAATGGCCAAAATTTTAATTACCATTTTGCCCTTCAAGCTTACTAATTCTATAACTCACTAAATTGAGCTCAAATGAATTTGAAATTTTTATGTGACTTCACTCATATGTCAATAAAGACATTAGAGGAGAAAATGTGATTTTTCTGTATTTAATTTATTTATGTAATTATTTTTGGTGGAAAATAAGGATTTCCAAGGAAAATTCAATAACATGACCAAGGAAAAATTTATGTCCTTAAGACAATTATGGGACATTCCTAATGACCAGAGAACCACTTGGACCAATTTTGGTGATTTTTTGAATTATATTCTTTTTATTATAATTATTTTGAGTTTTGGAGTATTAATTAATTTAAAAATAAAATAAAGATTAAAAAATGAATTTTATATTTTTCAAAAATTTCTCTGATATCAAGGAAATCAGAAAACCAATTTTTATAATTTTCTGATTTTTCTTTGATTTATTATAATTATTTTAGTGGAAATACTAAAAAATACATTTTTTTAATTTTAAAATTACCCTAGGGCTTTAAAATTTAATATCTCATCATAGAGACCTAAGAAAAATATGGGGTTTGTTCCTAAGTGATTAAAATTCAAAATTTGACATTTTGGTGAATTTTATTATTTTTGTGATTTTTATTATTTTTTAATTATTCAAAATATTAAAATAATGCAAAAAATTAACTTTTTTAGAAAATTACATTTTTAATTTTCTTAAATTTCCCTGATATCAGAGAGGCTCCAAAACCAATTTGGTGAATTTTTGAAAAGTATTTTGAAAGTTATGAATTTTTTAACTTTAATTTTGGCTAAATGGCTTAATCAACCCATTTGATAGGGCTAACCAAGTCCAATTGACTTCAAACTTTTATGGTGGGTTCCTCTGATCCTAAAGATCAGTGGAGAATTGATTTCAAGTCAATTTGATGTATGATTAGCTCTAATTAATTAAAGCTCCATTTTGGGTGTTTAAGCCAATTAGGGTTATTCCAAGTGAGTTAACTCAAAACCTATTTTTCCTAGGGTCCTCTAGTCATAATAAACATCACCAAATTTTCCTAGATTTATCTCACAACATGCTAATTATTGGAATTAAAATACTCAAACTAGAAACCTAGAATTGAAAAATTAATAACTCTTCATAGGGATGGCCTCTAACTTTGGAAAATTCAGGGAATGTTCCCAAATTTAGAGGCTTCAGAAGCCCTATGGTCTCATGCCATGGTGAATTGTATACATGCATGGAGAATTGAAAATGTGCAGAGAGTAAATAAATTATTAAAAATCAAATACTCAATGAAATTGAATGATTTCTTTTCCACATTATTCTCCTCTATTCACTGAGCAAGAGGGTATTTTTATTTTATTTTTCTGATTTTCCTACACAAAGTTATGCATTTTTTAAGTTTAGTGAATTAATTAAATAGGAAAATAACCTAATTTCCTACTTATCCACGCGGCGCCAACTCAACCTAGGCATCTCCGAAGCGCCGCGTGTCGTCTTCTGATTCAGCGCCGCCATCCGACTCAGCACTCCAGGGCCACTCGATACACGCTCGATCCGACGGCTCCTGGTCATCGTCTACGACTGGTGTGCACCCGTGACCGTCAACCTTCTAACCCTAATTTCTCACTCGATTCTCAACGGATTTTCGTGTTCTTATGCTCTATGGATTCATCTCGAGGAGACAAACACATCCATACGGTAAACATGTATTTAAATCGACTCAAATTAAATGGAGAATCTCTCGTAAGCTCGGGAAGAAGAGTGAGTCCATACCTTTGCTCGCAGAAGTGAAGCTTCGATCCGAGAGTTGTGTCACCTTCGATTGGGTCCAAGCAAGCTCCGGATGAAGTCCCTTGTCCTGGTGAGTTTTCTAGGTAAGATTTCGACCATAGCCGATCACAAAGCTTGGAGGCCGGAAGCAATGGCCGGCCCGGTGAGGGGGCTTTGCTCGGTAAACTTCTTCCTCGGTCCGGTGAAGGTGTAGGACCAATCAATTTGGGGATTGGTCCACCGTGAAGAAGTGTCCCGGTTTTTCGTTGAAATTTGAACTCAAAATCGAGCTCGACTGGAGGGAATCGAGGCTGGAATCCGGTGGGAATCAAATGCTCTATGTGTGGAGAGTGGTCCGGAATGATTTTGGCGAGTTTCCTTAAGGTTGGTTCAAGCACCTCTTCCATGGCCGAGAGGGGTGGTGTTTAAATAGGAGAGGTCGGAGGCTTTCCTGGGGGAGTTAGGGACCGGGATCGCCTACTCTTGGTAAGGGAAGAACAACTGCAATGGCCACCGGGCATGGGGCAACTCAAGCAAGGTGGAATTTCAATGCTTGGCTCCTTCCCATGTCTCGGCCATGGCGTTTTCGGTGGCCTAGTGGTGGCCGTGGCAGGCATGGGTCACCCTCGGTGGTCAGTGGGTCGGGGTCGGAGGTTTGTCCAGTCAATTGGCCATGGACATGTGTAAAGGGCTTGGATTAAAATGGTATGGGGGGAGGCCATTTTGGTTCAAATTGGTCAAGTGCATGGATTGAGCTAGGTGCACCTCCCCATGGCTAGTTTGGGCTGAAGAGAAAGTGGTTTAGGTCAGCTTGATTAGTGGGGAAAGGTCACCATCCAAGTACAATTAAGTTTAAGCATGGTTTAGTGGAGTCATGGAAGTGGCTAATCCCCCTTAAGGGAATATGGAAAGGGCCTCCTCTTCTTGCCATCTTGGGTATGGTGAGGTGGAAAGTAGATTCCATGGCTCTCATGGCTCCCATGGCTCCATTTGGCTTGGGAAAAGTCAAGTCAACTTTCATGGAGAAGGATTTTGTGAATTTTGGCATTTAGGGGTGATTTGGCATAAGGCTTGATTTGGAATCATTTGATGATGGGATTGGAACTTAGGGAATGTCTTTGATTAAATGGATGACAAATGAAAATGTCATATGGGTTTTAGGGTAGATTTTGGGCTCTTTGAAATGGTTTTAGATGGGCTTTTAAAGTGATTTAGGGAAGTGGGTTTTTTTTTTATTTTAGGATGGGCATTTGGGTGAAAATTTTATGAAGGACCATGTCAAATAAATGCTGCAATTGGTTTAGGGATGTTTCATGAATAGTTTGGAGTCAATTTGGTGTGATTTGGAATTGAATTGGTTTGAATTTGGGTTCATTTGGTAAGTGGGCCAATGTAGGTCAAATTGGGCTAACTTGGGCCAATGTTGGGCTATGGTTGAATTTGATGTAAAATTAATGTTAGGAAATGTTTATGGGAATGTTTCAAAGAGGATTTGACTTTGGTTGGGTTTTGATTTTGGGATTTGGGCTTATTTGGGTTAGGTTTGGGTTTAGGTCAAAATTGGGCTTTTTAGCTTTGGGTTGAATTTGAGTGGGGTTTGGGTCTAAATTTTGGGCAAATCATGTTATTTTTTTGTTTTTGGGGATGTTAGGGAAGGTTTAGAAAAGATTTGGGGTTAATTGGAGTTGAATTGGGTGAGTTTGAGCTAAGTTTGGGTCATGGGTCCAAATTGAGCTTTAAGGTCAAAAGTGAAATTGGATTCAAATGCCAATCAAATTGGGCTTGAATTTGGTTAAGATTGGTGTTGGGGATGTTGAATTGAAGTTTAGAATTGAATTGGACCAGAATTTGGGTCAATTGGGTAGGTTTGGTTTGACATTGGGTTCACTTTGAGTTAAAATGGGTCAAATTGGGGATTTTGACAAAAGTGAGGTAAATTGACAAAATTGGTCCATGGTGTAGTTGAACAAAATAAAATTGGGAATATTTGGGATTTTCTGGAATTTTCTGGGAATTTTCTGAATTTTTGGATTTTTTGGCTAAGAGGGGCATTTTGGGTATTTGGAGGGTATTGGGAGGTATTTTTGGAATTTTTGGTATTTTTGGCTATGAATGATCAATTTAAGTGATGTGGGAATGTTTGGGATTGGTTTTGAGGAATTTGGGTGATTTTGGAGAATTTTGAAAATTTTGGGTAATTTCAAGGGTTTTGGGTAGGCTAGGCGGGTGTGGGGTCCCCGGGGTCAAAAATTAAAAAATTGGAAAATTGAAGATTGGGTAAATGTAAGTGGAATGAAATCATTTTGGTTGAGCCATGAAGCCATGTTAAGCCTATATGAGCGATGAGAGGACTCATTTGAGGCATTCACTATGTTGTTCCTAACCCTCTTAGCCAAGGGCTTAGGGGTTAAGGACCATCCATGTGAATCACCTTCATGAGTCAGGATGTCAAGTTGGGTATAGGTGTGGTTTTAGGAGGTGTGTGAAAGTGTAGTGTGAGTGTAAGTCAGCCCTTTCACCAGACCAGGCCACCTAGGGCAATCCTAAGGCCAAAGAGTCCTATAGGAACTCATCTTTTAAACTTCCACATTTGATTTCAACCCTCTAGGTGATTAGGGGTCTACAATCAAGTTAGTGGAGTTTGCAGGGAGTTAAGAAGTGGTTTGAATTTCTAAGTGGTGGGTTCCAATTCTAACCCTCTAGGATAGTCAAAGGAAAAGCCTAAGGCTAGATCCTAAGTACTAAAAAGAAGAAGAGAAGACCTCATCAAAAATGAGGTCAACAAATGGACCCCCAATAGGTGTGGTGTGCTAACCAAGCACACCGCGCGTATTGGCGTTGACCGAAAAGATCAACAAAACCAACACAGATGTCCAAGTGACAAACTTAAGACGAAGTAGAAGAGTTTCCGTTGGGGAGTGTCAAGTATATCTCTGAGATTGGAGATTCCTGAACTCTCGCTGGGGAAAGGAAAAGGAGGTGAATCCCAAATCACATGATCTGGGGGAATTTCGATTTAGATTTCATTTTGTTTCAGTTTAAGTTTTGATGCGTAAGTTTAGATTTTAGTTTAAGTTTCAATTTAGATTGAAGTTTTGTTAAAATTAATTTGAAGGGATTTGAACTTGAAATGAAAATTGAAATTTTGTGGTTTTAAATATAACATCTTCAACCTCAACAGAAAATTGAATTGATTGGATTGAATCATTACAATGAGGAGAGATCTCAGAGAAATGCGGTATTGGATGTAAAATCCTTAACCTCAAGAGTTTGATTTGGTGTGCTTCATTGCAATAGGGAGAGAACCTAAAGCAATGCAGTATCGAATGTAAAATCCTCAACCCCAATAATTTGATTTTGATGTATTTCATTGCGATAGGGAAAGAACCTAAAGCAATGCAGTCTCGAATGTAAAATCCTCAACCCCAAGAATTTGATTTTGATGTATTTCATTGCGATAGGGAAAGAACCTAAAGCAATGCAGTCTCGGATGTAAAATCCTCAACCCCAAAAGTTTGATTTTGATGTATTTCATCGCGATAGGAAAGAACCTAAAGCAATGCAGTCTCGGATGTAAAATCCTCAACCCCAAAAGTTTGATTTTGATGTATTTCATTACGATAGGGAAAGAACCTAAAGCAATGCAATCTCGGATGTAAAATCCTCAACCCCAAAAGTTTGATTTTGATGTATTTCATTGCAATAGGGAAAGAACCTAAACCAATGCAGTCTCGGACGTAAAATCCTCAACCCTAAAAGTTTGATTTTGATGTATTTCATTGCGATAGGGAAAGAACCTAAAGCAATGCAGTCTCGGATGTAAAATCCTCAACCCCAAAAGTTTGATTTTGATGTATTTCATTGCGATAGGGAAAGAACCTAAAGCAATGCAGTCTCGGATGTAAAATCCTCAACCCTAAAAGTTTGATTTTGATGTATTTCATTGCGTAGGGAAAGAACCTAAAGCAATGCAGTCTCGGACGTAAAATCCTCAACCCCAAAAGTTTGATTTTGATGTATTTCATTGCGATAGGGAAAGAACCTAAAGCAATGCAGTCTCGGATGTAAAATCCTCAACCCCAAAAGTTTGATTTTGATGTATTTCATTGCGATAGGGAAAGAACCTAAAGCAATGCAGTCTCGGACGTAAAATCCTCAACCCCAAAAGTTTGATTTTAATGTATTTCATTTCGATAGGGAAAGAACCTAAAGCAATGCAGTCTCGTATGTAAAATCCTCAACCCCAAAAGTTTGATTTTGATGTATTTCATTGCGATAGGGAAAGAACCTAAAGCAATGCAGTCTCAGACGTAAAATCCTCAACCCCAAAAGTTTGATTTTGATGTATTTCATTGCGATAGGGAAAGAACCTAAAGCAATGTAGTCTCGGATGTAAAATCTTCAATCCCAAAAGTTTGATTTTGAATGGTAATTGATTTTGCAAAGATTTGTAGTGTTGATTTGAAAAGTGTGGAATTTTGGTGTTTTGAGAATTTCATGAAAGTTGTTAAAAACTTTCATGGAAGGAAATAGATTAGGAGGGAATATGTAGATGCTACATATCTCATTCAAAAGAGTTAATTGAAAGTTGCTGGTTTGGATTGGATACAATTCCTTGCCACTAAATCTGAACTCCGTGTCAATGGAATCGACCGCTTCCATCCCAGACAAAGGAGGGAGTAGATCGGATTGGATTTCAGATTTGGAAGGTTCAGTTTGAATTTGATTGAGATTTGATTTGAAATTTGGAAAGTTGAATTTGAATTTGATTGAGATTTGATTTGAAATATGGAAATTGAATTTGAATTTTTGATTTAAAATTTGTGTTCATTTTATTTATTCTTTAACGATTTATCGTTCATTTAATGTTCATGTGAATTTGGAGTTCATCATTTTTTTTATTTAGATTTTTAAGGAAAGTTTTCTTTTATTTTTTTTGTTTCTTTTCTGTTCTTTGTTCGAAGTTCATTTAACTTTAATGGAGTTTCCCAGTCAACTTGCACAAAAGAGGTGAAGGCCAAAAATGTGACATGGTCACTTTCATTCTAATCATGTTGAAGATACATCATACAATTCGATCTGGAATACATCTCATAAAATCCATATAGACTCAAAACGGACTATGTATGATATTTGTCGATCCATCCAAGAAGGTATCTGTCAAAAATCCATGTCTGAATAGTGAGGTACATGGTCAATAACATCACCTTCCAAGCCATCCTTGGCAAGGATGCCGTATGGATGTACGTTGGAGGTGTGATATTTCCCATGTAACTCACGAGCTCGTAAGGCCGGAGACTCTCTAGCTCCGGTCCGGCCGGAAGTGGTAAGGTGCTTTCCGTCATCCATCCTTCTAAAAGTAACCGAGATTCGCTTCATTGGTACTCCCGTATGCAATGTTTAGCGACATCCGCTCCGTTGCCCTTTAGTATCATGACGGAACCTACCGGTAATGGTATCTTTACCGGCCCTCGGAACTCACCCGGGCCTCGCTATCCGGAGGTCGATCCAAACATGATATTACACTCATTCGAAAAGAAACCGTGCGTAAAGGTCCGACAAAATCGTGGTGATCTATGTGCGGGGTATGCAATCACCCTTCTTGTAAATGTTAAAGATGCAACTCGTCGGTATGCAATCGCTGGCGTACCCTCCATGCTATCATTCTTTTTACCATCCTTTTGATGACTAATGGCATTGGATCCACCCGGCCATGACGGAGTATCCCCGGTGGGTTTCCCTTCCCGTCTTCTCGCGAAGTCAGTAGCAAGCATCCACATTGTATTGTAATTCTCCCTTTCCCTCGCATCCACCTCCGGGGTTCCGAGTAAGTGTTTTCTCTTAGGCGGCCCGCTCGACCCATTCTTTTCAAATCCCGGATGCAATCCACGATTTGTTGTTGTTCGTATTCTGAAAACACGTCTGTATGTAACTCGAGGCCTTCCAATATATTGATCCTCCTGCCTCTGATTCTATCAAAGTATTCAAAAGTTTTCTTCTCAACATTCTGCATTCTTTCTAGCTCGTATTCTGGAATAATCTGCAAATGGCGAGGCCTAGTGACGTACTGTGGGATATATGGCTCAATCCCCTCGCGTTCTCCTGCATACCTCGGCTCCTCGGGGATGGTCTCCGTCGGGACATCCTCCGGGGTTGCTTCTGCAACAAGGTCATGCATTACTGGTAGCTTTATCTGGTGGCGTGGTAGCCTTCCTTCTTTTGATCTTTTTGAGATTTCCCTGGTCTCTTCTGTTATCCTCAGAGCTGGCCTCCTTTCTTCAGGTTCCTTGTGAGCCGGTATCTTTGAAGTATATGTACTGGCAGTAGCAACTGCCTCGTCGCGCTGGTCCGCTGCTAGTTTAGTTAACATCTTGCGGATACGGCAATTTTTATTTCTTCGCTGAGTTGCTGTGAGAGTAGCTCTTCGTACTTCCCGACTTCGTGGGCGCGGCGCCGACAAGCCTCGCCCTCTCGCCGTAGCGACTACGCGACTTGATTCTCTTGTCTTCTTCGGTGTTTGTTTTTCTTTTCTTCGTCGCTGGATTGGTGGCTTGGGCCACCTACTTTCATTACCGTCCGACCGGCGGCTCCTCTCGGTCAATCGGGACCCGCCGCCTTCCTCGTATTGCAGGCCTGCTGGTGCGAAATCTGAGTCAATCTCTATTATCGCTCCATCTTTCACCCTCTTTTCGTCGAGTGCAAGGCTTACGCCATTTCTAAAGTTCAGGACCAACCGCTCGTTCGACATTTCCCTGCGAATAGACAAGGAAAAGGATCAGGGGCTGTACTAAGAACAAGAACATTAAGAAAATGTTTATTAAAGATAGAGTTTTTTTTATTACTTTTGTATTTTTAAAGTCAACAGGAATGAAATGGGAAAAGATCAGGAAAAAGATTTTGATTTGGAAGAGAGGACAAGGAAAACTTTATTATCATGATTTTATTTATTTTAGCACATTTTTTCATTATTTTTAGGTTCGGACCCAGTTATAAGTAATTACTTCACCCGTGCTTCTAGGGATGAAAAATCCATTCCTTCGAAACATCGAGTAGCGTAATACTTTTTCAAGTATCGTCCATTGTTCGGAAGCATATGTCGTTCTCCTCGGCAATTCACTAGCCTGGTAGGAGCCTCCTGAGTAGACTGCCTCAACCACAAACGGCCCTTCCCAAGTAGGTTCAAATTTTCCTCCTATCTTACGGTGTGCAAGGATAGGTCTCTTGAGAATGAGAACTAAGTCACCAACTTTGAAGGTTCTTGGACGGACCAGTTTGTCATGGGCTTGAACCATCTTAGCTTGGTATAGTTCTAAATTTTGCTGCGCTGCGAGTCTTTTTCTTCCAGTGCTTTCCAATTCTTCTAGCCGTAATTTGGCATTCTCTTCCGTCGTGATTTTGTTTGCAACCGCGATCCTAAGTGAAGGAAGCTGGACCTCTAAGGGTAACACTGCCTCGGACCCATACACCAGAGCGTAAGGTGAAGCTTGAGTAGGAGTTCTGAAGGTTGTCCGGTAGGCCCATAAGGCTACTAATAACTTCTCGTGCCAATTCCTCTTATTATCGTCCAAAGTTTTCTTTAAAAATTGAACGAGAATTTTATTAAAAGCCTCAGCCAGGCCGTTTGCTCTTGGGTAATAAATTGTTGAATACCGCCAGTCGATTCCGTGTCTCCTGACAAAATTGTTGATTTGTGTGCTTCGAATGCCGACCCATTATCCGAGATGATCTCGCGCGGCACTTCGAAACGGTAGACAACTTGGTTCTTGAAAACCGTAAGCACGTGGTGTGCTTTCACTTCTCCGATTGGAACTACCTCCGCCCACTTGGAAAAGTAATCCGTAGCCGCAAGAATGAAGTGATGTCCTTTTGAAGATGGTGGTTCTATCGGACCCACTATATCCGTGCCCCAACATTCAAATGGCCACGACACAATTGTCTGGATGTAGCACATTTGGAGGTCGGTGTAGAACCACTCCGTGCACTTGGCATTGGTGACATCTCTTGGCGATTTTCATGCGGTCGGTCATCATCGAGGGCCGTAGTACCCTAGTCTTTTAATTTTCATTTTCATCTTCGGACCCGACCGGTGAGCGCCATAGTAGTCCCGAATGCACCTCTTTAACAATTTCACGAGCCTCGGACCCGCTCGAGCATCTTAGCCACATCCGATCAAAAGACCTTCCGTATAATGTATTGTTTATTAATGCGTAGGACGTAGTTCTTTTCTTGATTTGATGGGCTAACGACCTATCGTCCGGTAGTTTTCCTCGTTTGCGGTGTAGTTCATTAATGGTCGTCGCCAATCTTCCGTGTTTTCTCGTCATCGTTGCAACCGATTCTTTTCCTTTTTCTGATTTGTGTATTGTGTCTATGTCGAGCTGTGATAGAACCCGACGTCCGTGAACTGACACTTCCACTGATTCATCTTGTAAGCAGGCAAATTCTTTTACGAGGCGGGCTAACGCATCTGCTAAAGCATTTTCTTTCCTGGGAATTTTGTAGATCGTCACATTCGGAATTTGTTCCAACAATTTCATGGCATACTGGAAGTATTGCTCGAGTTTTGGCTTTAAAATTCTGTAATGTCCGGCGATCTGTTGAATGATTAACTGCGAATCCCCATAGATGTTGATGTTTGTTATCCCCATTTGAATGGTTAATTCTAGTCCCGTTATGAGGGCTTCGTATTCTGCTTCATTGTTTGTACACGGCTCTATTAAGTGGTAGGAGTATCTTAACATCCCTCGCTCCGGTGTTATAAAGATTAGTCTGATTCCTGCCTTACCGGGCACTATCACTTGCGATTCTTCGTCTTTGTGTGCTGAAGATGCTCCGTCGAAATATAATTCCCAACGTCGATCATCGAGTCTTCTAAGCTCATTATTTGTTCATCCGGCAAGTCGCCATCGAGAGGAGATTCTCGCCGCAAAGGGTGTGCCTGCGAGGAAGTCCGCTAGGACTTGTCCCTTCATCGTACGGAGAGGCACGAAAGTTATATCGAATTGCAATAATATCATCGACCACCCGGCAAGTCCGCCGAAAGCGTCGGACGGGTCATCAAGTATTGCAATGGATTAAATTTTGAGATCAGGTTGACCTTATGAGAAAGCATGTAGTGCCTAAGCTTTTGAGCGGCGAAGATCAGGGCCAAACAATACTTTTCAATTGGAGGATACTTTATTTCTGTTGGAATTAAATGACGGCTTAGGTAGTAAAGGGCATTTTCTTTACCCTCATCATTGACCTGGGCTAATAGGGCTCCGAGAGAGTCGTCTAAGGCCGCGGTGTAAAGTATCAACGGTCTACCTGAGACCGGGCCGCTAAGACAGAGAGGTGTCATTAAATATTGTTTAATGTCCTCGAAGGCCCTCTCGGCATTTCTCTTCCCAAATAAATTTGGCGTCCTTTTTAACTAATGCCGAGAAAGGCCGACACCTACTCGACAAGTTCGAGATAAAGCGTCGAAGATATGCCAACTTCCCTCGAAAAGATCGTAGTTGTTTTAAGTTTCGGGAGGTGGCATTTCTAAGATAGCTTTAATCTTTTCCGGTCGATCTCAATTCCACAATGTCGGACAACGAATCCTAAGAATTTCCCGTAGGTGACGCCGAAGGCGCATTTTAAGGGATTCATCTTAAGGTTAAATTGTCTTAATCGTTCGAAAACAATTCTCAAATCATACGAGTGGTTTTCCTTTACTTTGCTTTTGATGACCACATCATCCACGTAGCATTCGACTTGATTGTGGATAAGATCATCAAAAATTCTTCTCATCGCTCTCTCGGTAGGTTGCTCCCGCGTTCTTCGATCCGAATGGCATACCGTGTAGCAATATACTCCGATCGGCGTTCGAATGTTGTAAGTTTTTCATCTTCTCGGAGCCATTTTTATCCGGTTGTATCTCGAAGATCCATCCATGAATGAGAATATTTCATGTGTTGAAGCAATGTCGATCATTAATTCTGGGATCGGTAGAGGGAATTCATCTTTTGGACATGCCTTGTTTAAATCTCTGAAATCCACATAAATTCTGATCTGACCATTCTTCTTCCTGACTGGTACCACATTAGCTAACCAAGTCGGGTATTGTTCTTCACGGACAAATTTAGCGTCTATTAGCTTTTTAACTTCAGCTATGACTTGTTGTTCGATTTCTAGACGCATTCTTCCGGAACCTTGTCCGATCGGAACGAAGTAGGATCCACTCCTAGCTTATGGACCGCGACCTCCGGAGCTAATCCCGGCATCTCATCGTAGCTCCAAGCAAAACAATCTTTAAATTCCATTAATAACTTGATTATTTCTTCGGAGTCTTCTTTATTGAGTAAGGAGCTAACAAAGGTAGTTCTAGGCTCTTCGCTAGTACCTAAGTTAACTTCCGTTAACTCATCTATCGTAGATTTGATCTCTTCTTCGAACTCGGTGGAGCATTTCCAATTTGTAAATCTTCAAGTTCTTCTCGTAGCTTCCATGCGGTTTTCATTAGACTCGCAAGTGACAACCAAGCAAAATTCGGCATCGTCAACCGATCCTACTGTGCCGAATCCGAGACCATGCTTTAAATTGGGCGGACGACCGGAGTTATTCCATAAATTTTCAAAATATTGTGATCGACCTTTTGTCCATTGTCGAGGTAAGAAACCATGCTGAATTAAATTTTGAACACAGGGAGAGTACCACTCAAAAGGCAATTCCATTAATTCTGATGAAGTAGCATCTTCAAGTTGTACATTATTTTCAGTTTTGGAGGAAGGAGCACCACGGTAGAATTTGATTGGCTTTGCACCGCCTCTACGTACCTCTTTGACCACCATACCCTCGATCTTATTAGAATGGATCGGGGTCAGTGTCATAGTATGTACATAGTGGTTAATCTTCTCGTACATCGATCTATATTCCTCGTTCTTTTCATCTTCGAGAGAGATCCTGAATTGCGGCTTCTTCCGACTTATTGTCGTTGCTTCTTGCTTGATTTCTTTTTCTTCTTCAGAACTATCTTCCCAATCAACATTGATGGCTGGTTTCCTCTGTCCAACTATCCTAACGTCTCTGCCACGACCTCGTCCCCGGCCTCGACCTCGGATGCGAGTTGTGGAGAAACCTTCACCATCTCACCGTAAGGGAGTGGTGAGTGACTGTTGGACTAGAACTTCAGGTTCTTCGTCGTCCCGAACTTCCTTTGCTTCATTCGTTATGGTATCTCTGGAGAAGATTGTTTTCTTCGGGGGTGCGTAATAAGTTGCATCTTCATGGATTCCAATTTCATGTACGGAGAATGGTTGTAAGTCACCTTTGATGCACTCGTTCCCCTCCATCATAGTATTTAATGCACCGATGTAGAGATGATGGTACCATCCGGTTTTCATGTATCCATGGTCGGCCCGATAGAGCGTTGAACGACGTTTCGAATCAATTATGTGAAATTTTGCGGTTGTCTTTGCTAAGTCACCGGTCTTCATTAGCAGTGTTATTGATCCGAGGGCTCTTTCTCCTTTTTGGTTGAATCCTCTTAATAACATTTTGTCCGCTTCGAGCTCGCGAGCATCAATTTCCAAGTATGCTAGCGTTCGAAGATTCATTATATTGATTGATGCTCCTGGATCCACCATTACTCTGGAGAGTGTAAACTTCCCAATTGTAACTGAAATGTACAAGGGTAGGTTGTGGTCTCGTTGCCCAGTAGTAGGTCATTGTCCGTGAAGGTAACACCTCGCTTGTTCCTTTAACGAGCAAACCTCATCTAAGGAATCTCCTGTCATTTGAGCTAAGCAACTTTCGGATCAAGTAAGGCCTTGATCAGAGCTTCTCTCATCTCCTTTGATAAGATGAGAGCGTCGTAGATGCTCAGTTTGGCTGGTAGTTTCCTAAGATGGGCTAGCACGTTGTAGTCCACTTTATTTTCATGTGTCTCATTTTCTTCCCGAATGGGTATTTCTTTTACCGCGGTTGGTTCTTCCTGAACAACCACATGCTTTCCTTTGTCCTTTGGACCCATTCTCGGAGGTAGAATTCTTTCACTCCTTAAGTTGACTTCTGTGATTTCTTCTGAATCTAGTATTGAGTTTGCTGGTGTCTCCTTCTGAATTGGAATGACAGTTTCTTCTGGATTAGCTTCGGAGTCCGAAGGCTCTAACTCTATTGTGACTGGAGCTCCTCGAAACTCGCAAATAGATTCGTTGCTTGTTGAACTCTCGTAGCCTCCTTGGTGGATGTCTTCTTTGTCACTGTGATCGTCGAGATTGTGTATGATTTGAGAATTGTCATTTGTATAGGAATCGACGTCCGGATTAGGTTGGTTGTCGCTAGTTACGTAATCGTTAGAAACAGTCAAAACGTAGCCAACGCCATAACCCTCATCATTATACGATCCCACCGGAGTGAGCAAATAATCATACAGAGTCAGAGGTTCGAGGGATTTCTCCCCCGAATCGGAAACAACTATCCTAGGATAAGCAGCCCCTAGTCTAGCCTCAGGAGCCTCGATCTTCTCTTCTTCATCAATTTTCTTCTTTTCTTCAATCGTCTCTTGTTGTGGTGGTTCTTCTATCACAAGTGATAGTGCCGACTTGACAGGTTTTGAACTCTGAATTGAGGCTCGCACCGAAGTGGTTTGGATGCGATCTAAAATCTTCTTCGAAGATTTTGTCTAAGCGATACTCCATCCATCATTCATCGCATAGGGATCTATCAGAACAATGAAATCCGTCGAGATAACATTGACGAAACCTCCTTTCTGGGGTTCCTTCATGTATTCCTTCTGGATTGTTATGTTCACTTTTTGAAGATTGTCGTTGAGCCAACTTTTGAAGGTAATACAATCTTTCATCTTGTGTCCAAGCATCCGGTGGTAAGGCCAAAAGTTGGGATCACCTTTCTTGTCGATGTCTTCTGGTCTCTTAGGCTCTGGCAGCTGGAAATCAGGAGTCTTCATCAGACTGCGAAACATTTTCGACACTGCCTCATTCTTGAACGGATACTCCCTGCTCAGAAGCTCCCTTAACGTACGTTGTGGACGAGGCAGTTGTTCATACTATTGAGATGACTGATAGCTGGGTCGGGGTTGCTGGTAATTCTGTTGAGGTTGCTGCGACCGTTCTAACGGTATTTGTATCGGCTGCTTGTCTTTATCGACTGCTGCGACGATCCCGGACTTCTTTTCAAAAGTTTTCACGGGCTTCTGTTTGTCTGTTTTGTCGGTGAAACTTAATTGCTTCGCCTCCTCTTGCAAGCTTCCGGCCTTGCTTAACAACTTCTCGAAAGTCTTAATAGTAAATCCCTTGAGGAGAAGTGCTATCGGGCCATGAATGCTCTTAAGTAAAATGCCGACTGCGTGTTGTTCTTGTAGCTGTGGCTCACACTTCATACTTAGATTCCTCCATCGAAGTATATAGTCCACCAAAGTTTCGTTCGGCTTCTGCTTCTCTACCACTAAATCACCTATAGTGATGTGGTGCTGAGCTCCGGCAAATCGCTTGATGAAGAGGTTCTCTAATTCTGAAAATGTCTTCACCGAACCGTTCGGTAATTCCGCATACCAATCAAAGGCGATCCCTGACAGGCTGCTGACAAATTGTCTGAAGAGTAAGGCATCACTTCCGCCGGCATTGCAACAACTGACACGAAAATGTGCAACATTCTGCCGAGGGTTTTCGATTCCATCAAAGGTCTTGAACAGAGGTGATACAAAGCCTTTCGGATATTAGACAGCGTCAAATTCTTTGGGGTAGGTCTGCCCGTCCGAATGGATGTCCCGCTCTTTGATTGTGCCAAGGCTTCTCGCACCTGCTGTTCCACCATACTCTTGATACCCTTTTCTGGAATCATATTCTGGGTAGAATCTTTCTTTGGCTGATCGTCTCCGTTAACAGATGTAATCTCTTTTCCTCCGTCTGTAATATGAATGACTTCTAGAGGTGTTTCTCTTGGGGGTTGAGCTTGACTCTGAAGAGTGGCTAGGGCTGCAGCCATCTCTTCCATTCTTTTTGCCAATTGAGAGATTGTATCGTCTTTTTCTCGAATTTGTGCTCTTAATGCTTCCGGTTCATCTCTTTCCGCAGCTGCCGGAGCACCTTGCGAAGCTGACGATGCTCGTGTTTCAACCATGTTAATTTCTGCATATTCATCATCCATGAACTCTGACGAGTCAACTTCATCTCCAAACATTTCTTCTCTTTCTCTTGCTAATCGCTGAATATCAGTTCTTAGTTTTTCCATAGCGTCTTCCAATGGTCTTTTTAGTGCGGTTTCACAGTTATCATGCGATGGCTGTCGGGTTTCCTTTTTGGGAGTCCCCTTCATTGCGGTTGCGCTTTCTTCGGACTCAAGTCTCCTGACGAGACTTTCCTTCTCAGGTCGCTGTTTCGGTCTTTATTGGCCGGTAGTAGGACACCATACCATCCTTCTAGCAGCAGAAGGCCTAGGACCGGATGGTCCGCTACGGCGAATGCTGGAAGGTGGTATCCTCCCCGATCCGTAAACCCGAAACAACAACGGTGGACTAGCCTTCATCTTCTTATTCGGCTCTTCTCAGCGGCGATAGCGAGTTCTACTCGTGGCCCAAGATGGGATTTGGCCGGCACCCGTCCTATTCTTCTTAAGATCTCCGATACGGGGCATTTCTCTTTCTTTGCTAACTTCTCGATCACGATCCGTAGTCGGGCAAATGGTGTAATCCTAGCCCTTTTCTTTCTGCTGTCGCTATAGTATGCGGGTCAAGGTAATGTAGAAGCAATCCTGCGGACATTTTCCTCGTCACTGCGACGGAAAGGGGATGGAATCTACTTCCTTCCAAAAGCGGTGTATATTCAGGCAATGGTATGTATTCAGGTAGTGGTGTGTACTCAGGGATTTCTTCTAAGAAAGCGACTTCAGCAGCTCCGGCCTTCCCGGCAATCTTCCCGCCTCTGTTTCTCCTCCGAGTCCGTGTTAGGGGTGGAACCCTTGAGTCGGACCCAATTTCAAAAATAGAAGGTCTTGCACGGAAATCGTACCCTCCACGGTAACATGCTCATTACAAATTTTAACTTCCTTCCCCTTCAGTTTGGCGGAAGCCGGGGTAGGTGCAGAGACGACTAGACCAGTGGGGGGTAGAGATAACGGTCCTTCTATGGACAGCGGTACTCCTCTCAGCTGGAACCCTTTGCAGGGGAGGAAACTCTTGAGTTGACTTAAGGTTGAACTCGATCAAAGGTCTTTCAGTTTCAGATACTTTGTCTGTCAGTGCGAAAAGGGTAACATCAGTGATCTTGACATTTGTTTCTCGAATCCTTGTCCAAACCGGATGATCCCATTGTCGGGCAGCTCATCCTTGTAAACAGCGAAGTCCAGTCCATTGGTGAAGGAGAAGATAAGCTTTGGGGCTTCCATTTCGCAGGGGTAGATTCGATTGTCGGTCCTAAGTTATGCTTCTTCTCATCAGGACGAAAAGAAAGGAATCGAAAAGAGTCCGAACACATTTTTGTTCATGTATTTATAAAAAGGAGTTATTTGTTAAAAGAGTCATTCATTAGAGGGTTGTTTATGGTATTTAAAGCGTCATATGATAAGTTAGAATCAATCATATTCCCTAATAAGCTTTCCTCACTTACTGCAGTAAATTGAGGCTGGTTCATTCCAAATTGTTCCAACTTCCTTGATATTGCGGCAACCTGAGATGCAAGAATTGTAATCACATCTGTATCATGAACATTGGTTACCTTTTTAGGATTTTCCCTTGCAGAGGGCCATTCAAATTCATTTGTAGCCATTTCTTCAATTAACGCATATGTTTCATCAAATGATTTTGACATTAACGATCCACCAGTGTCAGCGTCAATTATAAACCTAAGGGATCCTACTAACCCATTATAAAAAGTTTCAATGATTAACCAATTAGGCAGAGCATGGTGTGGACACTTTCTTAGGAGTTCCTTAAATCTTTCCCTGGCTTTGTATACTGATTCCCCTCCATATTGACACAATGAGATAATATCATTTCTAAGTTTAATAGTCCTTGAAGGTGGAAAATACTTAGCTAGGAATTTCTGAGTTAACTCCTCCCAATTTTTAATAGAGCCATGTTCTAAAGAGTATAACCATATTTTAGCTTTATCCCTAAGTGAGAAAGGAAAAAGCCTTAGCCTAACAGCATCGTTTGACATACCGTTATAACGAAACGTAGCACAAAGTTCTAGAAAACTAGATAAGTGTAAATAGGGATCCTCCAAAAGAGTTCCCCAAACTGGTTGTTCTGCACAAGTTGGATAATCTCAGGATTTATTTCAAACGAGTCAGCTTCTACGACAGGGTTTTGTATACTTGAGTGAATTTCATCTGTCGTAGGATTTTCATAATCCCTCAATGAAGTATGATGATTTTCTAAGTTATTATCTTGAAAGTTTTCCATTTCCATTTCTAGTTTTTCGAGTCCCTTCTATTTTTTATTTTTTTATTTTTTTCAAACTCGGGATCGTAAGGCACAAATCTTGCAGATCCTTTGTTTCGCATACATAACACAACAAACAATACATTAACAATTAAACAAATAATAGATAAAATATATTCAACACAACAAAACATTTTCACGAACACCTTATTTTTCACACAAACAGTTTTTACGACACTACAATTTTCCAAGTCTAAACCTAATTATTTCAACTAAAATTCTCCTAAAGTTCTTACCGAAGCTTCCCCGGCAACGGCGCCAAAAACTTGACCCGACTGCAAATAACGCAGTAATTTATGCTTCCAAAAGATGGCCAAAAACTTGACCCAATTTATAAATAGCGGCTAGTGTATAAAATCAAAATGTTGTAAAATTTTAGAAAATATTTTACACACTAGGGGTACTACGCAAGTATACGTATCATTTCAAGTAATATAGGGTTTTCTTTTATATCCCCGATATCGATCCCACGGAGAAGTGAGGTAAGAAATCCTTTAAGCTAATTCCGATCTATTTCTATAAGGCCTAAATTTGGAATGTCAATTAAAATGGGTTTTCTAATAACTAATCCTAAATAAAGTTCTTAAATAAAAAGATATCTTATGGATAAATTGGTTTGGAGAATTTCGAGATATTAAAAACTACATTTCTCTTGCAATTACATAGATAATATGTAGGAAAGAGATGCTAGAATTTTATTTAGTAGTGCCAAATAGAAGCAATCATATTCTTTACCCTTTGGTCCAGGTGTAAAGAACATTGGCTAATCTATAGATCGGTTCAGAATGTTTTATTAGTAGAATGGGTTAATCTAAGCTCACACTACTAGATGTCCAAGGGTGGTTATGATCGGCCCTACCAGTGACTCGTTCCCTTTCTATAAACCAAATTATTAGAATTTAGTCTGTCACTCTAAAAACTAATTAATTCTAAGCCCAATAAACAATATCTCCCTATTTATTTGCACTTCACCTTGAATAACCCGCACAAGGCCTTCGACTACCCAAGGATTCATGTGATATCTACTAGTTAAGAATTCATCTCATTCTAGGTCTCAGAATTCTTCAACAGGTTTTAACAATACAAGTGATCAATTTGTAAAGTAAATGAAGATCCGGTATGAATATCATCACCATAATTTAATAAGAAAATATCTAATCAAATCTTAATTCCTAAACATGCATCTATTTCAATACAAAATAAAAGTAAATGAAAATAATGGCATAAGAAGTAAAAGAATTGATAAAACTATATAATAAATTAAGTGTCAACAAGGAACTTATTTCATTAGTACTCTATTATATTTATGCAACTATCTGTCACCTAGAAGCATCTAATAGATAATTCTATCATAAAAATGATTTTCCTACACATGCCACTACTTCATATTAAAAGAAAGAGTAAAGGAAATCACTTACGAAACATGGATAATTCATGACAGAAAACTTGGTTTAAAACAAAGAAAATCTACTAGAAAGTGTTTACAACAATTACAAGAGAATGAAGAACACAATACTCAGCTTTTTCCTTCTGAAAGAAAGAAGAAGATCTCTCCACCAAAGTTTCCCACTGATCCATGTGACGCTCGTACATCGCTTACATAAATATCTCAAAATCCCTCACCAATCTCTCCATAAGATGTAAAAATTTACATCTTCATAACTCTAAATGACTAAAATGACTAAGGGGGAAGAAAGAGACTATAGGGTGCCATTTTTTCTGAAGGAGTGGCCTCCTATTTATAGGCTTCAAGGGTTGCCTTGAGGCACCTCTTCAAAACATGTCCAAATTCAATGAATCTTCTAGAAGGTCTGTCTGGCGCCTAGGCGCCGGAATCTGGCGCCTAGGCGCCGGATACCACGTCCAGTTTTCGCACCTCTTCACTTTGGCTCGCACCTCTTTGTGATTTAAACCGCTCCACTGCATCTAGATTTATTGTATCACATGTCCTATATATTAGGAATAACTTTCAGGCTTCTAGAAGGTCTAGAAACTACTTAACACCGTCAAAATAACTTCCAAAGTCGTCAAAATCCCGTCCAATAACCGTTTCTGGATGATTCTGGCGCCTAGGCCTTGATTCTGGCGCCTAGGTGTCGTTTTCTCGTCGTCACTGGCGCCTGGGCGCCGGGTTTGGCACCAGGCGCCACCCTGTGCGCAGCTCCACCATTTTGCTCCGTTTGGCTCCGTTTCAACTTCATTTCGCCCCATGTCAGTTGTGTTGCATTCCTAACATCTTCACCTACAAGATAGACATAAAAACAACCTTTCTCAAAAGTATAATTTCATTCAAAAACATGTGAGAAATATAAAAGATATTAAGCATAGAAAGACATATCAATATGTGCTAAGTTAGAATTTGTTTTTCTTGCTCATTTTGGCTCAAAATTGCATAGTTTTTGCTTCATTTTCTCTAAAATCATATTTTTATACTTGAAAACAAAAATATGCAAAATTATGCAATATACCTTCCTTTATAGTGTAATATCATTAAAAATATGCATAAATTGGGCATGAAATGAACACTAAAAATAGGTGCTTTTTTCATGAATCATTGTTCATGGATCAATTTATGGGCTTGAACATCCTTCTACAATTTTTGCACTCTGCAGTCAGTACCAAGTTTCATATGAAGCCTGGGAGAAGGTACTTCTGCCTTGGAAACCTTTAGATCCAACTGATATGTTTCCTACACTTGATGATGATAACGATATAGCTATTATTGTGGATCAAACATCTCAGAGTTCTTTTTCAAATAGGCCCTTGACTGAAAAAATAGATATGATCTTATGGAGAATCAAAGGACTGCAAAAAGAGGTAGAAAATGTGATGACTTCAATTAATAACATCTCTGACTTATTTGATCATATTGACTGGAGGATGAAAGAACATTTCGATCATTCTAGACATCTTGAAGCTAGTTTCATGCGACTTATGAGAAAAAAAAGGATGATAGGAGAAGATTCTTCTGAAGAGTTTCCTTAAAGACCCTTCTACAATCTTTTCGTTCATTTACATTCAATGGATGATATCAGAGATGAGTTTAGCACTGATTCTGACGAGTAGAAGAAGTTTGTAGCTGCTTATGTGTTGAGCTAGTTTGGATTTAAATTTGTGTGATTTGCACTTGTGTTATTTCAGATTTCAATATTTGATCTCAGTATAGATGAGATTATGCATAGATTGTTTGTTTTCAGCGTTTTGAGTGTTGTGGTTTGGATTGTGATGCTGAATTTGATGTATTAAGGTTGAGAAAAAAACCTTTTTATAATATATTGTGTACGAATATTGTAAACACTTGGATTATATATAAATTGTGATGTTTGTGTTGTGTAAATCTTTTTGAAATAAAATAATATCTAATCACAATAAAATATGTTTAAATCGATTGATTGGACATTAACGAGGCCTAAAATGAATTAAAAATACAAAAATTTAAAATTTAAAAAAAATTGAAAAGGCCCGCCGACGGCGCCCTTGCACCGCCGACGGCGGCTTTTTCCAGAAAATTGAGCCTACTTGAATTAAGAAGCCCGCCGACGGTGAGATTTTTCCCGCCGACGGTGAGGACCCAAAAAACACCTTTATTTGATCGGTCAACTACCACTATTCATCATACCCTACCTCTAAACTCTGAAAAAAAAATCGACCTAGTGCTTGAGAGATCTTGGATTTGGAGCGTTTTCAACCCATTTTGATGTCGGATTTCATCTTCCCTTGGTAAGAGCTTCACTCCCATGCAAAAAATTTTTATTTTCACCGTGTATTTCTTTCACATTTAGGAATTTTGGAAAAATAAAAAATGTGGAGAAAATAGTTGGAAGAAATTCATGGAATTCATTTTAGATTACTTTAAGTCACCTTTGGAAGCCATTCTAGTGTTGTTTTGGAATTTAGTTGAGATTTTTGTAAATTTGATAGATCGAGAAATGGCTCTACGACAAAAGAGGTGACTCGACTTTGACGAGACTCGATTTGCAAACACTAAGGCTCAGTCAAGGTACAACTATATCATCAAAGCAAAAAAATGTATTCAGGACAAAGTTTTCAAGAACCCGGGAGGAGAAGTGGAACAGATTACTAAAGAGCGAAATTGGGAAAATTTTTCTTATTCGACGAACAGAGCTGCAGTAGAAGTTGTAAAGGAGTTTTACGCCAACCTGTCCCAGATAGAGGACGTGCCTATAAAGGTCAGAGGAATTTTAGTTTATTTTAATGTTGCTCGGATAAATTCTTTCTACGAAGTGCAAGATCCTTATACTAGCGATTATGAGACATTTGGAAAATGGAAGGTCCGCTGGAGAATGTGATTGACTTTCTCACTGATGGGAAAGAACTTGGAAAATGAAGCAGCATGAACGGGTAAACTTCCCTCTTTCTATGATGAATGCTACCTCTAAGGCTTGGCACTATTTTATTTGCTCTACTTTATTACCTACTTATCATTATAGTGAAGTTTCGAGGGATAGAGCAGTTTTGAATTTTTGTATTCAGAACAACAGAAGTATAAATCTGGGAAATATTATTTATAGAAACATATTAACCATTGCAAAAAGTGAAACAGGAGGAGGACTGGGACATCCTGGTCTGATATATGCACTTTGCTAGTTGTCTGGAATAGAGGCTAGAGATGATGAGGAATGGGTTCATCCTATGAAACCCATTACAAAGGCTAATATAAAGACTTATGAATCCCACAAAGGATGGAGATCTGGGACAACGAGCTTTGCACCTTCGACTAGTAGGGATATTCCCTCTACTAGTTATGACCCTCCTGCCTATAGTTCTCCTACACTCCATGACTTGATGAATGAACTGACTCTGCAGCGAAAACGTTTTGAGAAGTTTGTTGAAAGGTTGAAGCATATAGATCAGAGGATTGGAGGATTAGAGCGGAGGCACGATTATGATAGTGAATATCTCCAGAGGCATTCTGAGTTTGAAATAGCTTGCTATGATGCTGAGAATCGCTATAGGAGAGCAGAGCTTGATGTGTCCGGAGTGCCCTCATTATACACACTACCAGCCCAATCCACCTGTTGACCAAGGAGATGAGGATATTGGATGGGATTTTGATATTTGATCTTAGATTCTGTGATTAAATGCTTTTATTATGTGTGTGTGTATGTTTTATTTGATTTAGTATTTCTGATATGTATTTGTATTTTTAATTATTATGTTGTTGATATTATTTAAATTAGTTACAGCTTCTTAGTTTTTATTATTGCAGACCGTGATTGTAACTCTAAAAGTGAAATTAGTAAACTGTTTGTGGTTGTTTTTGTGAAATGTGCTTAGTACTTTAATTTATAGAGTAATTAATTGTGATATGTATTGTGTACTTATTTCAAAATTTTCTTACCCAGCAAATTCTCTAATGTTATATGTGTGTAGAAAGTTCTTAACAGTACAAGTTAATTAAGTGATGAGATGTGAAAAAAACCTGTAAAAACTTCAAAAAAAGGAAAATACCTAAAGCACGAAGGTATGATTTAAATTTACAGTATTTTTTCTTTCCACCAATATGATTAGATAAAAAACTTAAGTTTGGGGGAGGGAAAAACTAGATTAACTATTAAATGTTCTCAATTAAAAATATTCAAAAATTATTATAAAAATGATTTTCTGTAGTGAATTTAATTCAGTAAACTAGAATTAATTTATTTAACCATTATAGAAGGTTAAAAGAAATATTTTTAGTGATTAAATTAATTTTGTGGATTACGATATTTGGAATAAGAGAATAAGAATATAGTTAACTATTTAAAGTAAGGAAAATTATATTTTGAAATATTAAATTCTTAAGTATTTAGTTGAGAAAGAAAAGATTGGAACTCAATGATGTAAAAACGATAAAATATATATAAGGTAAGGAAATGTTTCAAGTTTCAAATTTAGGAAGGAGAAAGTGAAGTTCAAAATCATTAACAGACTATCCAGATACAGTAATCCTCACTTGAAAAAGAAAAAGAAGGATTGAAAAATAATCCCTGAAAAGAAAAGAAAAAAATATAGGATTGAAATGCAATCCAAATAAAAAGAAAAAGTAAGTGAGGAGAAGCTTGAGGAGATGTCTTATCAAAAATTGGCTTCATTTGAATCAACCTAAAGGGTATACTCAATTACATTTCTGAACTTATATATAGATTAGTATTTTTACTAAGTAGTGTTTTCATGAATTTCCTATCATCTGAATATCCTAAGTTATTTAATATTGCAACATATAGTCATTCATGAAATGAATAGAAGACTAGAACTCTTAAACTTGATGACTAGATAGCCTTACATCCATAGAGTTAATTTAATTTTCTGAAAATCTTTCTAATAAGCGTTACTATAATATTTATTTAAATCAAATTCATAGTATTTCCAAATTAAAGCTTTACTACAAATAATCATTACTTTTATATGGTATCAAGATTACTTAAGGACAAGTAATAGTTAAGTTTGGGGGATTTTGACCAAAGAAAAATATATTGAGAAATTCATACCGATTTTACATTCATTTTGATGATATTGCAGTTTAAAGAAAGGTATTTTCTATGTTTTGTTGTAGGAATGAAGATTAATAGACAATGGAGCAAACATATGCGAAAAGGAGCGAATCTGGATCAAAAAGGACCAAAAGAGACATAAGTTGATCTTGGCCGCCGACGGCGAGGAATAGGCCGCCGACGGTGCATTTTTCTAGAGAATACAAACAATATTATAAGGGAGCCCACCGACGGCGAGATCGAGCCCACCGACAGCGAGCCTTAGAGTTGGCCCATGTTCTAGAAGCCCGCCGACGGCGCCAACGAGCCCGCCGATGGTGAGAAGGTCGGTTTAGGCAAAGATTCATCGAATGTGGACGCCTTTTGAAGAGGTGCTTAAGCAACCTTTGGAAATTTTTCTACCTCTTTAAAAAGAGACAAATTTAGGCTAAAAAGGGGAGTCCATGGAGTCCAAGGAGAGTTTGTGTGTGTCCTAGAGAGTTCAAAAAGAGTTAGTACAGTGTCTTTGAAGAGTCTAATAGAGAGTAAGTTTAGTTGAGTGTGTTGTACAGGAAGGAAGAGTCAGAGGAACTTCAAGGAGTCTGCTTGGGGAGAAATTTGAGATAAGTTGTGTTTACTATTTTTTAACTTTGATTTTATATATAAAATCCAAGTTTTGTGTAATTCTTCCTAAGCATTCTAAGTAGTCTTCTCTGTCTTTCTCCTTGTTTTGAGATTTTCTGAAATGGAAAATTGAATTAGTTGTGCCTAAAATATTCAATAAAAATTGTGATAATCTTTTACTTAAATCTTACTTTACTTTCAATTTGACCAATAGATCTGTTAAAATATGTTGATTTCATAACTAAAGTAAAGATTACATCTGAGATTTTGGGAGGTCAAAGTCCTTGAAATGAGGGTGCAAATAAATAGGGAAATATTAGTTATCGGGTGTAGAATTGGAGATTTTAGAGTGACAGACTAAAATCCTCAGTCGGTCATATCGTTTGGGTGTTGAAGTGTAGATGTTAGTCCCCAGGCGAGGGGAATGTGAGAGCTCTGAAGTGAGAGCCGGTATCCTCCCGCCTAGCCGCAGATTCAGTAACCAAGCATAGGATTAGTCAATGTTCTTTATGTCTGAACCAAAGGGTAAAAAATAGGAATGCTCCCATTTGGCACAATATAATTCTAACTAATTTAATTATTCGTTCACTTAATTCTCTTAACAAGGGGGAGGATACTTTTTTATATTGCAACTTTCCATTCAACATTAGTAGTAGAATTTATTATAATTGTTCTTTATTTACGTTTACTAAATAGTTATTTCAACTGTTGTAATTAGTTCGTAATCTCTAAACTTCCCTGTAAGATCAATATCTAGGACTTCATTAGAGCCCTGTATTACTTGAACGATACATATACTTGCGTTGATAAGGGGTAACCTTGATATTATATATATTATCAAAAGGTAATAATCCTTCAGATCCAGAACTACGCATAAAAATAAATTAAAATCTTTTTGGTAATTTTATTTTTATATATTTTTTTTATGTTTTATATTTTTTTAAAAGAAATAAAAGTGTATAAATTATATTTAATTTGAAAAATGTAAAAATTGTCTTTTTAACTTTCTTACTTATTTTTCTTATCTTCCCCAGCAACGGCGCCAAAAACTAGAACACTGCCTAATGGGGCTTTATATATATACTTTCAAATGCAAGAATTTGATACCACTGCTAGAAGATTTAATCCCCGGCAAACGGTGACAAAAACTTGATGTAACCCGACTTTTACTTATGTAAGAATTTATAAATTTATATTTAGATTTTTATAATAATTATTGTAAAACTCACAATTTCAAATGCAAGTATACGTATCATTTCAAGTAATACAGGGTTCTAGTGGAGTCCTGTTTATCGATCCCACAGGGAAGCTTTTGAAAAAATTAAGATATATTCTAAGATTTTTCAAATTAAAAGCAATTATTATTTTTATTTCTTTTCAAAGTTTAGATTTTAAACAAAGGTTTTTACTTAAATTTCTACTAAAAGCAAGTAAGCAGTAATAAAATAAAGATTAATGCATGTATAAATAAAACAACTTTCTCCTTTTCAACTAATCTAAGATTTTTAGAATAATTATCATTTATGGAGAATTTAGATTATGGTATTATGCTAAATAGAAGCATTTCTATTCTTTACCCTTTGGTCCAGGCATAAAGAACATTGACTAATTGACACGCCTAAATTATATACATTTTTTCCAATATCATTTTACTCATATTTTATGATATTACACTTTAAAGGAAGGTATTTTATATTTTTTTGGTTTTAGGTACAAGAAATGGTGATTGGAGCAAAAAGAAGCAAAAACGGTGCAATTTGGAGCAAAAACGAGCAAGAAATGAAATTCTGCCCTGACACCTTTCGATAAGTCTTTTGATGCTTAATCTCTTTTACACTTCTTGCATATTTTTGAATGAGATTACACTTTAAAAAAAGGTTGTTTTTATGCTTATTTTGTAGGGCTATCTGTTACGAACGCAATGCAACTGAAATGGGGCGAAACGGAGCCAAACGGAGCGAAACGGTGGAGTTGCGCAGCAGTCTGCTCGCCGAGGGCGGCCTCGATCTCGCCGACGGTGAGATTTTCTAGAGAACACCGAAAAATGCCCAAAAACCTCGCCGACAGCGGCCTAGAACCCGCCTACAGCGCCCGGGAAGGTTCTAGACCGACTTTTGGCGGTTTTGGGCCAAAATTCAACGTATTTGGACGCTTTTTCAAAGGATTGCTTAAGGGAACTCTTAGAAATTCGTCCATACTCTTTAAAATAGCGAATATATGTTAGAAAAGTGTAGAGGAAAGTAGAGAAAAAGAGAGGAATGTTTCGGATTCTTAGATTAAGAGTAGAAATGTAGATTTCTACCCTTTTGGAGAGATTAGAGAAGAGATTTTAAGAGAATTTGTAAGGGATTGCACTAGCATTGCATGGATCGACGGGAGACTTTGTGGGAGAGATCTTCATTTTTCTTTCAAGGGGAAAAAGCTAAGTATTGTTCCTCATTATCTTATGATTTTGTAAACACTTACGTAGTGGATTTGCTTTGGTTAAATGAAGTTTTCATTGTGTTTTATTCATGCTTTTTGACGTATCTCTCTTACTCTTTCTTTTTCTTTGAAAATAGTGACATGAGAAGATTATGCCATTATTTTCATTTTACTTTTCTTTTGTAATAAGTAGAAATCATGTTTAGGATTTTATGATGCATGATAGAAGTAAATTTAATTATAAATGTGATGGTTTTTACTTGCACTTCATTTACATTACAAAAAGAGCTCGTTGTAGTGTTAAAATTTGTTGTAATTGCATCGACCTGAAAGGGCGGTGTAATTCTCAACAAAGTGGAACCACATTCAAATTCCATGGATAATGAAGTTCATGGAGTTGAGTGCAAATAAATAGGGAAATAATATTAATCGGGCGTAGAATTGGAGATTTTAGAGTGACAGACTAAAATCCTCAATTTGGTCCTATCGTTTGCTTGCTGAAGTGTAGATGTTATCCCTCAAGCGAAGGGAATGTGGGAGCTCCGAAGTGAAAGCCGGTATCCTCACAGCCTAGCCGCAGATTCAGTAACCAAGCATAGGATTAGTCAATGTTCTTTATTCCTGGACCAAAGGGTAAAGAATAGGATTGCTCCTATTTGGCACATACAATATTTAATGCATCTCATTCCTATACATTATCCATTTCATTACATAAGAATAGTAGTTTTTATTACCTCAAAATTCTCCAAACCAATTCCTCCAAAAAAGGGTTATCTTTAGAATTATTATTTGCATTTAGTTATAGTTACTATTACATTTAACACTTGCATTTAGGAGTAGTTGCTAGATAAAACAAAATTTTATTCGACATTCCAAACTAAGGATTATTAGTAGTAGACCAATATTTGACTAAAGACCTCTTACTTCACTTCCTCGTGGGATCGATACTGGGGTTTTTAAAGAAAACTCTATATTACTTGAAGCGATACCTATACTTGTGTAGTACCCCTAGTGTGTAAAATATTTTCTAATTTTTATATCATTTAAGAATTTGCACACTAGCTGCTATTTATAAATTGGGTCAAGTTTTTTGTCATCTTTTGGATGTTAATTTACTACGCAATTGCCGATCGGGTCAAGTTTTTGGCGTCGTTGTTGGGGAAGCTTCGGTAAGAACTTTAGGAGAATTTTAGTTAAAGTAATTAGGCTTAGACTTGAAAAACTGTAGTGTCGTAAAAATTATTTTTGTGTGAAAAGTGTTTTTATATAAAAAAGTATTAAAAAAAATTGTTTATATCAAAAATAAGGTGTTTGTGAAAATGTTTTGTTGTGCTGAATATATTTCATCTATTATTTGTTTAATTATTAATGTATTATTTGTTATGTTACGTATGCAAAACAAAGGATCTACAGGACTTGTACCTTATGATCCCGAGTTTGAAAAAATAAAAAAAATAAAAATACAAAAAGGACTCGAAAAACTAGAAATGGAAATGGAAAATTTTCAAGATAATAACTTGGAAAATCATCATACTTCATTAAGGGATTACGTAAATCCTACGATAGATGAAATTCACTTAAGTATACAAAACTCTATTGTAGAAGCTGACTCGTTTGAAATAAATCCTGAGATTATCCAACTGGTGCAGAACAATCAGTTTGGGGGAACTCCTTTGGAGGATCCCTATTTACACTTATCAAATTTTCTAGAACTTTGTGCTACATTTCATTATAACGGTATGTCAGACGATGCTATTATACTAAGGCTTTTTCCTTTCTCACTAAGGGATAAGGCTAAAATGTGTTTATACTCATTAGCACCTGGTTCTATTAAAAATTGGGAGGAGTTAACTCAGAAATTCCTAGCTAAGTATTTTCCACCTTCAAGGACTACTAAACTTAGAAACGATATTATCTCATTCTGTCAATATGAAGGTGAATCATTATACGAAGCCTGGGAAAGATTTAAGAAACTCCTAAGAAAGTGTCCACACCATGCTCTGCCCGATTGCTTAATCATTCGAACTTTTTATAATGGGTTAGTAGGATCCCTTAGGTCTATAATTGATGCTACCACTGGTGGATCATTAATGTCAAAACCATTTGATGAAGCATATGAGTTAATTAAAAAAATGGCTAGAAATGAATTTCAATGGCCCTCTACAAAGGAAAATCAAAATTATGTAGCCAGTGTTCATGATACTGATGCGATTGCAATTCTTTCATCTCAGGTTGCCGCAATATCAAGGAAGTTAGACCAATTTGGAATGAACCAACCTCAATTTACTCCTATAAGTGAGGAAATTTCATTAGGGCGTATGATTGATTCTAACTTATTATATGAGACTTTAAATACCATAAACAACCAGTATTCTAACTTTTACAACCCAGGTTGGGAGAACCATCCTAAATTTAATTGGAATCATACTATTGATGGTGAAACCAACAATGGGAAAATAATCATGCGAATCGTAATGGGAGTTGGAATAATCAGGGGAACACAAACTATGGACCTTCATATCCACCGAACTCTAACAATGATCAACAATTTGAGGATAAGAAGATGTCTATGGAAGAAGTGGTATTGCAAATGGGAAACCAGTTGCAAAGTCAAAATGCTGCGATTAGAAACATAGAGAATCAACTGGGAGAAATTGCTAATTCACTTAGCAATAGACCCCAAGGAACACTTCCTAGAAACATTGAGATCAACCCTAAAGAGAACACTAATGAACAAGTAGAAACTGTCCAATTAAAAAGTGGAAGAGAGATAGAGGATGTGGTTAGAAAAGAGAAAGATGTTGTGAGATAAACAAAGGAAACTAAAAGACCTAAAGAGCATGTTTCTAAAGATCTGGAAGAATTAATATCACCAACTAAAATCCGTTTGGAAAAGACCACCACCTTCATTTCCTCAAAGACTTAGACAGCATGAATTGGATAAAAAATTTTCAAAGTTCATGAAAGTACTTAAGAAGTTAACGATAAATATTCCTTTCACTGAATCTTTGGAGCAGATGCCAAGTTATGCAAAGTTTATAAAGGATATATTAAACAAGAAAAGGAAACTTGGGGATTACGAGACAGTTGCACTAAGTGAGGAGTGCAGCGCTAAGCTTCAGAAAAATTTTCCTCTGAAATTTAAAAATCCTTGTAGCTTTACAATTCCATGTGAAAATAGAAAAAGATTATGTGGAAAAGCTTTATGTGATTTAGGAGTTAGGATTAATTTGATGCCTCTATCTATATTTAGAAGGTTAGGTTTAGTCGATATTTCTCCCACTACTATAACCCTTACATTAGGCGATCGATCTATCATTTATCCAAAAGGCGTTATAGAAGACGTGCTTATTAAAGTGGATAAATTTATCTTTCCTTTGGACTTTATTGTATTAGATATGGAGGAAGATAAAGAAATTCTAATTATTTTATGGAGACCTTTCCTTGTTACTAGACAAGCTATGATAGATGTGCAAAAAGGAGAGTTGATTATGAATATTAATGACCAGGAAGTAACTTTTGATGTATTAAAGACTATGAAATATCCAGCTAAGAGAAAAGATGATGAATGTTTTTAGATGGATGAAATTGATTATTTAAGTAAAGACCATTTCAAAGAAAGTATTGAGAGCAAGTTAACAAATGAGGTTGAAATAGACTTTCAAGATGATTCAAAAAAGTTATTTAAAGAAGACAGTATGTTTGTTCAGGAGAGGCGTAAAATGATGAATGCTACCAAAAATAGTATATTTTAATTCCATTTGTTGAAAAATCTCATGAACTTAAGATGGATGTACCCCCATACAATTTTAAAGCCTATCTATTTAGGGAATTCATCTACACATCCAGTCTTTATATCTTTAGATGCAACTCAATCACAAGAAAAACCTGAATTGAATGATGAGCAAGATAAAATTATTGAACTAGGACTTGGAAGAGAATTTGAGGATATATTTCAAAAGAACTTTGAGTTGAGAAAAGAGGATAAGGATATTGGAAGACCATTGGAAGAAATTCCTAAGGAATTAGAAAAATCTATTTCTTCAACTAAGATAGATCCTCCATCATTTAATAATTATAAAGGGAAAGAATTGGAAGATAATTTGAAAAAGAAGAGTGACATAGAAGAATTTGATCTTGAATTTGAATTATCTAAAGAGAATCTGATCCAAAATTTGGGAGATATTGAATTATCTTATAAAGATCCATTTTTTATAAATTTCAAGGATGATATTAATATGCGGATTGAGAAAATCAATAGAAGAATATTGGATCTAGAAATAAATACGAGGAATTATGATATAAATCCATCTGAAAAGGAAGAGTTGAATGAAAAATTACAATTTGAGGATTTTATAGGAATCCCTGGATCTGAAAAGATTGAGCGATTGATCGAGGATTACTTAGGAATTTTGATCCAGGAGGAATCATTTGTCGGGCTAACGACGTTAAACCAAGCGCTTTATGGGAGGCAACCCATAGTTATCAGTGTGCTTTGATTTAGTGTGCTTGAGAGTCATGATTGTTAGTGTTATTTTGTGTTTGATTTAGAGTGCATAGACTTGATCTTTATGTGTCATTATGGATTGATAAATTTGATTGTTGATTGGTAGATGTTGGGATTGTTAGTTGTTTGATTTGATATTTGTGTGTCTTGAGGGAAGTGATTGCTAAACTTCTTATTATGGCTAGACTTGATCTCTTGTAGTAGTTGGATTAATGAGTCCACTGTGACTTGGGTCTCACCCAGACTTGAGTTTTACAAGAGAAATCATGAATTTCAAACATTGATAGTTCCATCTTAATTTGTTCTTCCTTTCTACAACTTTGTTTTCATTAGGTAGGAGTCACGAACCTATTTGATGAATACCATGTGGATGATCTTACACTATCTTTATAACTGTTAGAGGTGCTTAATTATAAGGATTAGGTGATGTCTGAGATTGGTGCCTAGGAGCCAATATATCTGGGGTAATCTTATCTTTCGAATTATAATCTATAAAACCATTTAAAATGCATTTTATTTATCTGTGTAGTGATTCCATTAGAAATTGAAGGTAACGTACTGAGATTGGATGAGTTAAAGGATGAATTAACCTCATTTATCATATGTGTTTTTATGTTTGTGTTACAACTTTATTTAGGTCTTGAAGAACATTTTTATATTCTCTTACTGATACATGTTATGCTAGTTAGACTTTTTTTTAGTTAATTTTATTCTGGCCTGATTAGTTTAGATTTACTTTCTGCTGCATATTGTTCTGTCCTAATGAATACTTGTAAATGGTTTTGATAGACATTTGTGATAGATAGAATTTTTAAATTGTTTTCTTCCTGCTTATATTTTCAGTACTGAATGCTATATATATGTTAAAAATTAAGTTTGAGGGTAGGAAGAAAATTAAAATCTTAATGTGAAAATATTTCCTTTTAGTGTAATTTTATTACAAGCATGTTTTAGGCTAGATTTACTTTCTCCTATAATCATTCTATCCTGATTATGCATGAATATAAAATTGATAGGATATTGTAGTAGTAAGTAGATTCAACATTTACTTTTTCTTCCTGCTACATTTTATGGAATTAATTGCAAAATATTTTAAAATTTAAATTTGGGGGGAAGAAAAATTTTTAAAATGTAACTTTATTTGTCCTCAGTAGCCTATATATTAATTTGATATCACTTTTAAAACGACTTGTGGTATGTGGTGTTACCTTTAGGTTACTATAATTTTTATTTTAGGAATGTTAGAAAAATAACTTAGCTGAAATCCTATGTGAAGAAACTATTCTAGAATTAAGATATTTTGTAGGAAACATTGGAAAAATGATTTTTCTATTTATGGTAGAAAGGAGTTGAATATTTGAAAAGCTAAAATTCTTAGATTTACACTTAATGAGAATTGAGCCTTTATTGAAAACGTTTTTCGAACTAATACTTACACTTATAAAAAGTGAGGGAAAGTTTTGAGTTTTGGATTTTAGAGAGAGGATAGTGAAATTCAAAATTATTAAAGGCCTATCCAGATATAGTAATCCTCCATAAAAAAAAGTAAAAAAAAAGGATTAAAAATGATCCCGAAAAGAAAAAAAAAGAAGTGAAAAAAAGGGGATTGAAAATGATCCCGAAAGAAAAAAAAGAAAAAAATATATAGAAAATAAGTGAGGAGAAGCTTGAGGAGAAGCCTAATCAAAAATTGGTTTCACTTGAATCTTTTTAAATGAAAAGACTTAAAAACAATCCTAAGCTTATTCTGATTTCAAAAGGTATTGGTTAAATTGATATAGATAAGGTGCTTAAATTTCATTTTTATACTTTCTATGAATCTTTAGTTTGACAATTTTCAATAACTTTTGAAATAAATAAAAAATCAGTATTCCTAAGTTGAATATGAGATATTCTTACACTCTAGTCCTAGGTTGATTTGCTAGAATTTCTCCTATGTTATACTATAATATTTCTTCGATGAAATTATAGAAAACTCTATTGAAACCCACAACCATAAGTCAACATATTTTATTTTTAAAGTTATAGTGTTACTTGAGGACAAGTAACGGTTAAGTTTGGAGGATTTTGATACGCCTAAAATACATACATTTTTTTCAATATCATTTTACTCATTTTTTATGACATTACACTTTAAAGGAAGGTATTTTGTATGTTTTTTGGTTTTAGGTACAAGAAATGGTGATTGGAGCAAAAAGAAGCAAAAACGGTGCAATTTGGAGCAAAAACGAGCAAGAAATGAAATTCTGCCTTGACAACTTTCGATAAGTCTTTTGATGCTTAATCTCTTTTACACTTCTTGCATATTTTTGAATGAGATTACACTTTAAAAAAAGTTTGTTTTTATGCTTATTTTGTAGGGCTATCTATTACGAACGCAATGCAACTGAAACGGAGCCAAACGGAGCGAAATAGTGGAGCTGCGCAGCAGTCTGCTCGTTGACGGCGGCCTCGATCTCGTCGACGGCGAGATTTTCCAGAGAACACCGAAAAATGCCCTAAAAGCTCTCCGACAGCGGCCTCAAACCCGCCGACAGCGCCTGGGAAGGTTCTAGACCGACTTTTGGTGATTTTGGGCCAAAATTCAACATATTTGGACGCTTTTTCGAAGGGGTGCTTAAGGGAACTCTTAAAAATTCGTCCATACTCTTTAAAATGGCGAATATGAAAAGTGTAGAGGAAAGTAGAGAATAAAGAGAGGAATGTTTAGGATTCTTAGATTAAGAGTAGAAATGTAAATTTATACCCTTTTGGAGAGATTGGAGAGGAGATTTTGAAAGAATTTGTAAGGGATTGCACTAGCATTGCATCGATCGACGGGAGACTTTGTGGGAGAGATCTTTGTCTTTCTTTCAAAGGGAAAAAGCTAAGTATTGTTCTTCATTATTTTATGATTTTGTAAACACTTGTGTATTGGATTTGCTTTGGTTAAATGAAGTTTCCATTGTGTTTTATTTGTGCTTTGTGACGTATCTCTCTTACTCTTTCTTCTTCTTTGAAAATAGTAACATGAGAAGATTATGCCATTATTTTCATTTTACTTTTCTTTTGTAATGAGTAGAAATCATGTTTAGGATTTTTTGATGCATTATAGAAGTAAATTTAATTATAAATGTGATGGTTTTTACTTGCACTTCATTTACATTACAAAAAGAGCTCATTATTGTGTTAAAATTCATTGTAATTGCATCGACCCGAAAGGGCGGTGTAATTCTCAACAAAGTGGAACCACATTCAAATTTCATGGATGGTGAAGTTCATGGAGTTGAGTGCAAATAAATAGGAAAATAATATTAATCGGGCGTAGAATTGGAGATTTTAGAGTGACAGAATAAAATCCTCAATTCGGTCTTATCATTTGGGTGCTGAAGTGTATATGTTAGCCCTCAGGCGAGGGGAACGTGGGAGCTCCGAAGTGAGAGCCGGTATCCTCCCAGCCTAGCCGCAGATTCAGTAACTAAGCATAGGATTAGTCAATGTTCTTTATTCCTGGACCAAAGGGTAATGAATAGGATTGCTCCTATTTGGCACATACAATATTTAATGCATCTCATTCCTATACATTATCCATTTCATTACATAAGAATAGTAGTTTTTATTACCTCAAAATTCTCCAAACCAATTCCTCCAAAAAAAAGGTTTATCTTTAGAGTTATTATTTGCATTTAGTTATAGTTACTATTACATTTAACACTTGCATTTAGGAGTATTTTCTAAATAAAACACAATTTTATTTGACATTCCAAACTAAGGATTATTAGTGGTAGACTAGAATTTGACTAAAGACCTCTTACTTCACTTCCTCGTGGGATCGATACTGGGGTTTTTAAAGAAAACTCTATATTACTTGAAGTGATACGTATACTTGCGTAGTACCCCTAGTGTGTAAAATATTTTCTAATTTTTATATCATTTAAGATTTTGCACAATAGTCGCTATTTATAAATCGGGTCAAGTTTTTTGTCATCTTTTGGAAGTTAATTTACTGCGTAATTGCGGGCCGGGTCACTAATCTATAGATCATTTCAGGATGTTTTATTAGTAGAATGGGTTAATCTAAGCTCACACTACTAGATGTCCAAGGGTGGCTATGGTCGGCCCTACTAGTGACCCGTTCCCTTTCTATAAACCAAATTATTAGAATTTAGTCTGTCACTCTAAAAACTAATTAATTCTACACCCAATAAATCATATCTTCCTATTTATTTGCACTTCACCTTAAATAACCCGCATAAAGCCTTCGATTACCCAAGGATTCATGTGATATCTACTAGTTAAGAACTCATCTCCGGATAGGTCTCAAAATTCTTCAACAGGTTTTAACAATTTAAATGGCCAGTTTAAAAATTAAACTAAGATCGTGTATTAATATCATCACAATTTTTATAAATATTTTAAGTTAAATTCTCCAACAAAATTTAATTATCTTATTATCTTTTCATATTTGAAAGGAGAAAGAAAACTAATTACTCAGAACACATTGAATTCACACAACAAAATATATTTATAAAACTTTGAACCAAGTTACAAATACTTATCTGGAATGTTCCTTCAAGTGATCCGTTGACTCCTACTGACTCCAATGCAATGATGAAAGACTTCAACAGCAACAACACTAATAATCTCACACTTAACACTCAAAATAAACTAAAAATAAACTCACTAAATACTAAAGAAGGTGGCTACCTAAAATGATTGGATGGCTATATGGTGCTTGGGGATTATAGGATGCTAAAAGAGGCTAAGGGGATAGAAGGGGCCGATTTTCTCTGTAGAATGGGCTCCTATTTATAGAGCTCTGAATTTGACCAGTGGTTTCTTAAGGCACCTCTTCAAAATTCATCCAAATATAATGTATCTTCTTGAAGGTAACTGTCGTGCCTCGGCGCCGGGATCTGGCGCCTAGGCGCCGGACTCCGTGACCAGGTTTTCGCACCTCTTCACTTTGGATCGCACCTCTTCGCGATTAAAACCGTTTCCCTGTGTCCAGATGCATTGTATCACATGTCCTATATATTAGAAGTAACTTCCAGTCCTCTAGAAGCTCTGATAACCGCTTAACACTATCAAAATAAATGCCTAAAGTCGTCAAAAATCTTGTCTGTTGTCGGCATATTTTTAGGTTGAGTGTGTTGTATTTTGAAAAGGGGTCGCCTACAGAAATTGTCGGCGAATTTTCATATTTTTAAATTTAATTTAAATATATATATATAATTTGGAAAGTAGCGTTTGATTTTTGAAAATGATTTTAAGTTTGAAAATTTTAAGATATGAAATCAAACCGATCTCACATCCCGAATAGCTTATGTAAACAAGCACCGCATCATAAACCGTATATCTATTCCGAAGAATAGACACACTGCTTGATGATGGGGCTCGGTTAAATAAACTAGAAGATTTGTGACATCCGTTTGGTCTGCGAACAATTTTATAAGCCGACAAGTTCCCCTACTTAATATAAAGAAATTAAGCAGGGTTTCTATTACCTGGGTTCTTAAAGTTCCCTATAAGGGCAAGCCCCTATAGTTAATTACATCTTAAATGACGGGAATCATTTAAGAAAACTCTCGATAATGATTAGTGGTTTTTCTCTCAAGAATTTCAAAGTTTAAGGTTTCAAAGGATTGAATTTTGGGATTTCAATAGGGAATGGATCAAGTTTGGAACAGTTAATTTCAGGAGTCCAAAGGAAGAAAAGTAGGAGAAGTTGAGGATCCAAGTACAATCTTGGCAACTTCCCAAACTATCCTATTGTTTGGCTTCAATTTGGGAGTTCATTTAATGTTTCATCTTGCCTATTTTAATTAATTAGGACTTATATTCGTATGACATGATCATACAAACAGCCTGGAAGATATGAGGGTTTATGTCGTACCGAACGAATACCTCGGAGTCCTAAGACCGGTTAGGGCTTAATTTGAATAACATGATTATGCAAATGCCTAACGAAAAGTTGAGGATTTATGTTGCACTAGGCAAACTACCTCGAAGTCCTATGGCTTGGTTATTTAATTCTAAGAAAGTTTTGTTGAAGTAGATCCGAGTTTTACTGATGACGATGGCCGAGCTGCCCACCATGCTCCGAGCTCCTTGTTGTTGCAGAGGTTTAGTTTTAGAATTCATAAATTAGGAGATGAGAGAAGTGTTTTGGTTTAGAGAAAATCTTAAAATCTAAGTGTTTTTTAATATTTTAATTAAAACAAATCTTAAAGTTGTTTAAACAAAACCGATTAAGATCCCACGGTTCCGTCATCCCGGCACCGTTATTTTCATCGAATTCACTTAGTTCAGATGAGTTTGTTAAACTAAACTGAATGAGTTCCACACTTTCATTTAGACCGTGGGAAATCCCGTTAGCAACACGTGGGTTACATCATCCGAGGTATTCCCGATCATTCAACGAGACGTTTTAGTTTAGTTGTAATTGTAGTTTTGTTGTTCGGTTTGTGATTAAATTTTGAGTTTTTTTATATTTTGGAATGTTGCGGCGGTGAATTTTATCTTGCAATGACTTTTAATTTAGTTTTGGTTTCAGTTCAGGGGCTATCCTAAAGGTTTTAGTTTTCATGCAACATTCTTATTTATCATGCAAGAATGCAAGAAAAAGTAAAGCGCAATGCATGTAAGTAAATTTCAATAAAGTAAATTGCAATAAAATAAAAGAGTACCTGGAGGGTCTTCCCCGTCATCCCAAGCTGCACTTAAAACACATGTTAAGGCATTTAAACATATTTTGCAAGAAATACCTAGGTAAAGCTAAAGGAAAGGGTTTTGGTTGTCTACCAAATTCCTAATCCTATAACTAATCATTTCCTATGACGTCTAGGTTGTTGGTTTGGTTTAAGGATGATTTTCTTCATTAAAGAACAATTAGATTCAATTGTTCTTCTAAAACATCCCGTCATATTGAGGAAGTGTTTAGGACGAGTCCTAAACATCTTTTCAAGACTTATGGGATCATTTTGAGTCCAAGTAAATTTAGTTGCACATATGATAATCATCCAGGAGTTTAGTTAAACTTTGTCTCTTGCTTAGTGAACTTGGGTATTTGATTACCTGATGAATGAAGTGACATTTCACTTAATACTCTATTTAAGAGTTATAATAATTAAAGCCTTTAAGGGCAAGTTGGTTTATTGAGAATTTTAATCATCCTTAATTTAAAGTTTGAGTCAATGATTTAAAGTGATTTAATTTAATTATGAGGTTTTAATTAATAATTTTTTAAGTTTGGAATAGTGTTCAAATTATTTTAGATTTAATTTAAATCTTTACACTTTCAATTATCTTAGTATTTCAGATTGATGTTCATGTTTTAAATTTACTTAGATAGAAGGAGGTGTTGAAATTA
This sequence comes from Papilionanthe hookeriana x Papilionanthe teres, assembly GCA_022702705.1. Classification (NCBI taxonomy): domain Eukaryota; kingdom Viridiplantae; phylum Streptophyta; class Magnoliopsida; order Asparagales; family Orchidaceae; genus Papilionanthe; species Papilionanthe hookeriana x Papilionanthe teres. The sequence goes on along the minus strand of CM040430.1, from coordinate 80,619,558 downwards.
TTGATATATTTTGATTTAACTCTTAATGATTTCATTTAGGTTTGTTGTTAAGTGATTTTAATTTAATTTAATTTAATTTAATTTTAATTTAATTTAAATTTAATTTAATTTAATTTTATTTAATTTTAATTTAATTTTAATTTAATTTTAATTTAATTTTAATTTAATTTAATTTAATTTAATTTTAATTTAACTTTATTTAATTTTAATTTAATTTTAATTTAATTTTAATTTTAGTTTAATTTTAATTTTAATTTAATTTTAATTTGATTTAATTCTAGTTTCAATATTTTAAATTTAATTTAATTTAATTTTGGTTTCAATTGTTAATTTGGATTATTATTTTAATTTTTAATTAAGAACTAAATATTGTTAAAGTGGCTGATTTAGGGATTTTTAAATTAAAGAATAAATATCCTCTTAATAATATCCCTATTTTAATAATCCAAATTTTAAATATATTCTTCCCAAAATTTAAATCATTTAATTAATTAAGTTTCATTTTGATATTTTCAAAGTGTTTAATGTGTTTTTACCCCTTAATTTCCCTATGTTTCAATCATCCAAGAGAAAGTTAAAATCAAATATATTACCCCCCATTTTGATTAAACCTAAAGTTTTAATTAAGGGTTAAAATTTTCAATTACCTTTATTCCCTTTTAAGCTTATTTATTTCATAACTCACTAAATTGAGCTTAAATGAATTTGACATTTTTATGTCACCTCACTCACATGTCAATTAAGACATTAGAGGAGAAAATGTGATTTTTCTGAATTTAATTTACTTATATAATTATTTTTAGTAGAAAATAAGGGTTTTCAAAGAAAATTCAACAACATGACCAAGGAAAGGTTTCTATCTTTAAGAAAATTATGGGATGTTCCTAATAACTAGAGGACCACTTGGACCAAATTTTGTGATTTTTTGAATTATATTTTATTTATTATAATTATTTTGAGTTTTAGAGTATTAATTAATTTTAAAATAAAATAAAAGTTGAAAAATGGATTTTATATTTTTCTTAAATTTCTCTGACCTCAAGGAGTCTAGAGAAACAAATTTCTAATTTTCTAATTTTTCTTTGATTTATTAGAATTATTTTAGTGAAAAAGGTTGAAAATTCATTTTTTTAATATTAAAAATTACATTAAGCCTTTAAAATTCAATATCTTACCCTAGGGACTTAGGAAAAATATTTGGTTTGTTCCTAAATGATTAAGAGTCAAAATGTGACTTTTTTTTTATTTTAATTTTTTTTATGATTTTTATTATTTTTTAATTATTAAAATATTAAAATATTGTGAAAAATCAACTTTTTTAGAGAATTCCAATTTTAATTTTTCTGAACTCCCCTGATATCAGAGAAGCTCCAAAACCATTTTTGTGAATTTTTTAAAAGTATTTTTGGAGTTATGAATTTTTAAAGTTCCATTTTGCTTATGAGGCTTAATCAATCCATTTTGTGGGGTTAATCAAGTCCAATTGATTTCAAAATTTTATGTAAGGTTCCTCTGACCCTAAAGAGTAACGAAGAATTATTTTCAAGTCAATTTTATGTGTGGTTAACCCTAATTAATTCAAATTCAATTTTAGGGATTTAGGCCAATTAAGGTTATTATGAATGAATCAACTCAAAATATATTTTTCATAGGGTCCCCTGGTCCTAAAAAACATCACCAAATTTTCTTAGAATTTATTTCACAACATGCTAATTATTGAAATTAAAATATCTAAAACAGTGACATGAACTTGAAAAATCAATAACTTTTCACAGAGATGGCCTCTGACCTTGAAAAATTCAGGGAATGTTCCCAAGATCAGAGGCTTCAAAAGCCCTATGGTCTCATACCATGGTGAATTGTCTATGCAAATGGAAAATCAAAACATTGAAAACAGTAAATAAATTATTAAAAATAAAATACTCATCCAATTAACTTGATTTCTTTTTCACATTATTCTCCTCTGTTCACTGAGCAAGAGGGTATTTTTATTTTATTTTTGTGATTTTTTTATGCAAAGATATAATTTTTTTTAAGTTCTAATATTTAAATAATTCAAAAATACCCTAATTTTCTACTTATCCGACTCGGCGCCGCGTCAACCTACGGCGGATCGAAAGCCCACGCGTCGCTCTGTGATTCGGTGTTGCCATCTGACTCAGCGCTCCAGGGGCCCGCGATTCACGTAACATTCCGCTGTCCGGCTTGATCTCGACCATCCGCTCGATACACGCGCGATCCAACGGCTCCTGATCATCGTCTACAACTGGTGTGCACCCGTGACCATCCACACTCAAACCCTAATATCTCTCTCGATTCTCAATGGATTTTCGACTTCTTATACTCTATCGATTCGTCTTGAAGAGACGAACACATCTATACGGTTTTTAGGCTATGAAATTAACCCCAAAAAAATGGAGAGTTGTTGGAAGCTCGGGAGGAAGAATGAGTTCATACCTTTGCTCAGAGAAGTGAAGCTTCGATCTGTGGGTTGTGTCACCTTCGATTGAGTCCAAGCAAGCTCCAGATGAAGTCCCTGGCTCTGGGGAATTGTCTAAGTATGAAAGTGATCAAGGCCGATCACAAAGCTTGGAGGCTGGAAGCAATGGCCGGTCCGGTGAGGGGGCTTTTGTCTGGGAACTCCTCCTCTTTGTCCGAGTGAAGGTGTAGGGTCAATCAATTTGAAGATTGGCTCACCGTGGTGAAGTGTCCCGTTTTTGGGTGGATTTTCAACTCGAAATCGAGCTCGTTAATGAGGATTAGTGGCAAAGGAACACCGGGGATCAACTCGCTCCAGGTTAGGAGAAGGTCCCGGAGCAATTTTGGCAGAGTTTCCTTAAGGTCTGGTTCATCACCATGTTTGGCCGAGAGGTGAGTGGGTTTAAATAGAGGTGGCTGGAGGGCCTCACAGGGGGGTTTAATGGATTGGATCAACTACCTTGGCCAAGGGAAGTACAGCCACAGTGGCCATTAGGCATGGGACAGCTCAGAAAGTTCAAATTAAATTTTTGATTCAAATTAAGCCTCTCGGCCTGGTGGTTTCCGGCGGCTGTGGTGGCTGGCCGGCCAGGCATGGGTCACCCTCAGGGTCAGGGAGGTCAGTGCTTGAGTTTTGTGAGTTCAATTGGCAAATGCCAAGTGTAAAGGAGTTGAATCAAAGTGGAAGGGGGAAGGGATCATTTTGGGCTTGGTTTAGTCAAAGGCATGGATTTGGGTTTGGTGCACCCACCAAGGCCTGATTTGGGCTGAAGGGAATCATATGGCTCAACTGAATTGGAGTGGAGAAGTCTCCATCCCTGGTGAGGTGGCTAAGCATGGTTTAGTGTGTATCATGGATGAGGTTAAAAAGGCTTAAGGAAGGCTTAAGAAAGGGGCCCCTCCATTTGCAATAAATGACATGGTGAGATGTCAAGACTCTCATGGCTTCATATGGCTTGTAAATGGCTCACATTTGGCTTACATTTGGCTTGGAAAAGGTTGGCTTGTTTCATGAAAAATGGTTTTAGAAATTTTTGGCATTTAGGGGTAATTTGGCATGTGGCTTGATTTGTAATGGCTTGATTATTGATTTAGCACTTAGGGATGATTTCAATTAAAGGTATGATGAGAAGAATTTGTCATGTGGGCTTTGGATTGATTTTGGGCTTTTTTTTTTTGAAATCATTTTGGATGGGCTTTTAAAGTGGTTTAAGGAAGTGGGCTTTTGGATTTAAAGTAAATTTAGGATGAAAATTTTTGTAAAGGATTGTTCCAATAAATGTTGCAATTGGTTTAGGCATGTGTCATGAGTGGTTTGGAACAAGTTTAAATTGATTTTGAATTGTATTGGGTTGAATTTGGGCTTTTTTGGTAAAAGGGCCAAGGTGGGTTGGGCTAACTTGGGCTAAGGTTGGCTAAGGTTGGATTTGATGTAAAATTAATGTTGGGAAATGTTTATGGGAGTGTTACAAAAAGTTTTCAATTTTGGTTGGGTTCTAATTTTGGGATTTGGGCCCATTTGGGTTAGGTTTGGGCTTAGATCAATTTAAGAGATTTTGGATTTGGGTTAGGTTTGGGTGGAGTTTAGGTTCAAATTTATGGCAAATCAAGTTAGTATTTCTTTTCTCTTTTTTTTTATATAAGGATATTTTTCAATCCTCTATTTATTTATTTATTTATTTGTGAGGATTACTATTTTTGGATAGCCTGTTAATGATTTTGAACTTCACTATCCTTAACTTATAACTAAAAACTTATACATTTTTTTACTTAATAAATATGACATTCTTAATAAGTATTTTTCAAAAATTATTTCAATCTTTTCTTTTTCAAGTAATAATCTTGATTCCTTAGTATTTCTAAAATACAATTCTCTTTACTATAAATAGAAAAATTCTTAATCTTATTATTCTTTAAGTTAAATAATTTTATTCTTAAAATCAATCAAAATTATTGAAATTTTAGTTAAGTTTACTAAATTATTTATAAATTCAAAATTTTAAGTAATCTTAAATAGATTTTTCATTCCATATGTTATGTTAATATTTTTTAAAAAAAATACTAGTTCATTAAGGACAAATAATATTTAAATTTAAAAAATGTTTTCCGTTCCCCCAAACTTCAGCTTTAGTATATAAAGTGAATCATAAAATTTTCTACAGCATGAGAGAAAGAAATAAACAGGAATTTATCTTGGTACAAAAATGATGTAGTAAGGAAAAATTCATTTCTAATCCTACACATTGTTTAATCGGTATATAACAGAAATAATTAAGCATATATAGAAAAGTTTAAAGAGCAGGAGTTAATTTCTAAATATTTTTTATATTTTTATTTTTAGAACAAGTAAAATTACTAACTATTCATGAATACTAAACAGTAGGCTGAAACAGAAATAAACATTTATTATAGAAAATAAAAAATTCATTCATATTTCAATCTTAAACACATAACACATCAAATGCTCTAAAATAGTCTCAATATCAAAAGTCCACCTAAGTTACTTAAACAAATCGACACTGGCAAACAACAATACAATCCGACTAATCAGTACTAACAAACAAGAAATAAATTAAAACAAAATCACACATCTCAAGAGGTAAATCAAGCTATTAGTCACTGTCTGTAGCCTCGTCATCGTCATCACCAAAAGAAAATTCCATATCCTTAGGATCAACATACGCTGAAAATCCAAGACAGGTAGCAAACTGAACTTCATGCTCACCCTTCAGGAATGTAACTAAAGACTCAGAATACTCAGCATCATAATCACTCTTCCTTTGGGTATACTCGGAAAGATGATAGATCTTCTTATCGATCGTATCTACTCTACAATGAGTTAGAAATAACTCATTCTGCTGCTCCAAAACTGATCATGCATGGATTCCCATAAACTAAATGGTGGCTCAGCAGTAGAAGTAGAAGGTCTAGAAGTAGAAGCTCTACCAGAAGCAGGTAATGAACTAGAAGGTGCAGTAGAACTCTTACCTTGAAGTCGATCATAGATGTTGACGCTTTCTCTTCCTATGGGCTTTGTAGATTTGAGCTTTTCCTCAGAAAGCTCAGTAACTACTCCAGCACTTTCACACAGAGAATATATCAAAGATGAAAATCTAAGTCCAACAGAAGTGCTAGAACGAGCTGTGGCTTTTACAGAATCGTAAATGATACTCCCTACATCAATCGCTTCATCTCTTGTATGCAGTAGTTGAGGATAGCTCTGCTTTTGGTAACCTCGCTCAAATGATTGGATGGAAGGAGATGAGCAGAAATAAAGTAGTGTCATGCCTTTGAAACACCATTAAGCTTAGAAGATGGAAAATTTACCCTTTTTCCATTCTGGATCTTCCAAGCTCCAGTACCATCGGTCAGGTAAGCAATAATCATATCTAAATCTCCCTCAGATGGAGATAATCCTGAGTAATAGCACTCAATGTTCGGCGGCATGCCGTAGAAAATGTTGATACGCTCTGGAATGAATCCTACTCCAACTCCTCTCAGTAAAATCTCATACTCTTCAGCATCCACGAAATTGGCATAAAACTCCCTAACAACAGGGATAACAGCAACAACAGTAAAAGAGCAGAATCGTTGCCAGTTGAGTGCAACGATCGTATCCTCAACCATTCCTCCCGGATTGTAAAAACTTTGTTCCAAGATAAACTTCCTGGTCATAGCAAAATCGTTGTACCAAAAATGTGCAGCAGCAGTGACAAACTTGCTACGATCAAAATTTTCTCGTTCCTTTCCTCGCTTAAATTTGGGTGCCATCTAAATGTTAAAAAAAAAGTTCAAAATAAATTCATAGGATCAAAGGAAATAAACTAATTTAAGCTTTTCAAACTTGAAAGAGCTTAAAAATCCATAGATTAAGCTCTAAAAATCATTTTTTTTCAAAATTTAGGTTTTCTTTAAAGAGAGAATAATCCATGGTGAAAATCGAAAATAATTGGTTTAGAATGTAGATCTGACATTGGGATGAAGAAATCGAGTGATTTCAAGCTCAAAAACTTGAAAATTCGGCCTCAAATGGGATCTCTAGAGTTTTCACGAAAACCAGATGAAAGGGAAGCTTAGGCGTCAAAAATGGCTTGGGGTGTTTAAGAAGATGAAGTTTCAGGTTCAGGCCGAACCGGCGTCTAGGCGCCGAATTCTAGCTCCTAGGCGCCAGACTCACCTTTCCAAAAATTCTATTTAAATTTTATATTTTCCACCAAAACTTATAAAATTCGACTCCTAATTACTCTTATGAGAGTATTAATCCAATTTATATCCTCCCAACATTTCCACAATCAATTTAAAATGATAACTTAGATCCATATTTCAAACTCAAAATATATTCAAACTCTTCAATTCCAATTCATAATTTTCATTCCAAACTCAATAAATTCCAGAATAAGACTATAACAAGGATCATCATTCTATAAACAACACAAACAACATAAAGTCAAAGCAAATTTCCAGTCCAACAACACACATTGAACAATTAAGCAAACACACAAATTAGATAATCGACACACTAGAACTTGACTCAATCACACCTAGAACACATAAGAGATCTTTTCAACACCGATCTTTAATTTCCATCTCTTTCACAATGAAGTTCGTTAGGACCGCCGAGATAGAAAACCAACGCCCTTGGAAATTCCAAAGTCGTCTTTTCATCGATCCACTTGTTCTTCGCGTACATTGCTACTTGAGCGTCTTGATAGGCCGCCATATGATCAAATTGAAGTTTTGTTTGCCATTCCATGTGCTCAATTTGATGATACATTTCATGCAAACGATTCCCAATGCTTTGAAGTTTCATTTCAATCTTTTTCAATCGACTAAACAATCTCTCCATTCTAACTGCAATAAAACCATTAAAATAAGGTTGAGAATCTTTGGGGGATTTGTCTCTTACCTAATTTACATGATTTCCTCTATCCATTGCTTCCAAACTCCTCTTAACACCTCTAAAATGGATTGCTCTGATCGAAATTAAGGTTTCTATGTGATTGGGGATGAAGACAGGGTAATTTATAAAGAGATTTCGTGTGAAAAAGTGAAGATGTTTGGATTTTACAAGATCTGTAACCGAGGCACTTAGGCACCGGAATCTGGCTCTTAGGCACCGGAATCTGGTGCTTAGGCGCCGGATCATCGATACGCACAGGCTATTCTGGCGCTTAGGCTCCAACTTTTGTATCTTCTAGAAGGTAACTATCGCACCTAGGCGCCGGGATCTGGCGCCTAGGCGCCGGACTCCGTGACCAGGTCTTCGCACCTCTTAACTTTGGATCGCACCTCTTTGCAATTAAAACTGTTTCCCTGTGTCCAGATGCATTGTATCACATATCTTATATATTAGGAGTAACTTCCAGTCTTCTAGAAGCTCTGATAACCGCTTAACGCCGTCAAAATAACTGCCTAAAGTCGTCAAAAATCTTATTTGCGTTTGTATAGAACTGGCGCCTAGGCGCCAGGCCTATAATTTTGATATCTTTGCTCTTTAAGCTCCATTTTTGCTTATTTTTGCTCCTTATTCCTTCTTGAACTCTTTTTTTATCACCTAAATCCAAAAACATAAAAATACCTTTCTTTAAAGCATAATATCCTTAAGAATTGAATCATAAATGAGGCATAAAAATGGGTATTTTTAAAGTGGGTCATTGTGCCAAATAGGAACATACCTATTCTTTACCCTTTGGTCCAGGCATAAAGAACATTGACTAATCCTATGCTTGGTTACTGATTTTGCGGCTAGGCTGGGAGGATACCGGCTCTCACTTCGGAGCTCCCACGTTCCCTTCACCTGAGGGCTAACAATCTACACATCAGCACCCAAACGATAGGACCAAATTGAGGATTTTAACCTGTCACTCTAAAATCTCTAATTCTACGCCCGATTAATATTATTTCCCTATTTATTTGCACTTCTCCTTTCAAGGATTTACCTGTCTACCTTGTAAAGAGAATTTTGATACATACTAGTTAAGAATCCTTAGCCCACTGTCAGGTCTTAAGAAATCTTCGCAGGTTTTAACAATGCAAATGGCCAGTTCGTATAGTAAAGTAAATTCAGGTATAGTATCATCACAACTTCTTTTATAATAAGTTTGATAGACTAATTTATATAATCATTTCACAAAAACATCAAAACTAGGAGAAAAATAGAAAAACTACTCATAATTCATGAAGAGGATGCAATAAAACTTGGATTTCATATAATAAAGTAAAGTTCAACAAACTAAAGTAAATAAACACAACTAATCTCAAATTCCTCCCGAAGCAAACTCCTTGAAGTTCCTCTAAATCCTTTCCTTTATTTACAGTACTCGGAATTCTCCTTCGAAACGGCAATGCAGAAGAAATCTCTCACTTCCCTTCCACTCTTACAATCCTTCGAAAAATGTCTCACAAAATCTCTATTTGAACTCACTACTCACTAAATAATAACACTAAAATAACACTATGGACTCTCTAGTAAACACAAAGAATACACTTTGTGACACTTAAAGACACAAAGATAACCCTTTTTGTGATACCTAGGAAACCGCTTTTTCAGCCTAAAATGGTTCTTTTTAAAGTTGTAGAAGAGTCTCTAAGGCTTTTGGAGGCACCCCTTCGAAAATCGTCCACATTCGACTTAATTCTGGAAAGAACCGTCGACCCCGTCGTAGGCGGCCTCTAGCTCGCCGTTGGCGGCCTTCTAGAAACTGTGCATTAAACAGGCCCCGCCGTCGGCAGCCTCGATCCTCGCCGTCAGCGGCCTTCCTTGGAATATATTCTGAACTCTCGGGAAAATCACGGCGTCGGCGCCATCGACCTCGCCGTCGACGCCCTAAGTCAAATTTGCATAATTTGATCCTTTTCTCTTCAAATTCGCTCCATTTTGCATATTTTCGCTCTTTTGTCTTTAAATCTTCATACATGCAAAAAAAACACCAAAAATACCCTTCTTTAAAGTGTAATATCATAAAAATCAGTACAAAGTAGGCATGAAAATCTTGACCTTTTTTCCTTGGGTCAAAATCCCCCAAATTTTAACTATTACTTGTCCCCAAGTAATTTTTAGTACTACATAAAAGTTATGATTCTATGTTATAAAGTTTTAATTCAGAAATACTATAATTTGGATTTAAATAAATATTATAGCAAGAATTCTTAGAAAAATTTTCAAATAATTAGATTAATTTTGTAGGTATAGGATTATTTAGTCATCAAGTCTGAGAGTTTTAGTTTTCTATTCATTTCAAGAATAACTATATGTTGCAATATTAATTCACTCAGAATATTCAGAAGATAGGAAATTCATGAGGAAACTACAAGTAAGAAACTAGTCATAAATATAAGTTCAGAAATGCTTTTAGTTTTCCTTTTAGGTTAATACAAGTGAAGTCAATTTTCGATAAGGCATTTCCTCAAGCTTCTCCTCACTTACTTTTTCTTTTCTTTTCTTTTGGATTGTTTTTCAATCCTTTTCTTTTTTTTTTCTTTTACTTTTTCTTTTTCTAGTGAGGATCACTATTTTTTGATAGTCTGTTAATAATTTTGAACTTCACTTTTCTTTTCCTAAATTTGAAACTTTCAAACATTCATTACCTTATATGTACTTCATATTTTTTACATTATTGAATCTCAATCTTTTCTTTCTCAACTAAATTCCTAAGATTCTTAATATTTCAAAATATAGTTTTCTTTACTTTAAATAGTTAACTACAGTCTTATCCTTTTATACCAAATATCTTAATCTACAAGATTAATTTTTATTAACAAAAATATTTCTTTGAATCCTCTACAATATTTAGATAAAACATAGTTATCGGAATTAAATCTTATCACAAAAATCATATTAATAATTTTTGAAAATATGTTAATTGAGAACATATAATAGTTAAGAATTTTCTTCCCTCCCCCAAACTTAAAGTTTTCTATAAATATAAATAGTACATGGTGGTAAGAAAAAGTCTAAATATTAAATTCATACCTTTGCACTTTAGGCATTTTTGTCTTTTTGAAATTTGCAGGTTCTTCACAAAATTTTTAACTTCAATTGCCCTGTAATATTAAAATCCTTTCTACACACATAACAATTTAGAAAACTTGTTGGGGTAATGAAATTTAAAAACAAGTATATAAAACTAAACATTAAAACAAAAATAACTAATTACTCTACACAGGACGTGTAAATTTCACAACACAACACAAACAGTTACTAATTTAAACTCAATAGTTACAATTACAATTACTATCACAGATATGCAGAAATGAAAACACAAACTACTAACTAAACACATATCACAGTAGATAAAGCACAGTCCAAAATACAATCAATAAAAGTACAAGTACTACAACGAAAACTAAAACAAACACAAACACATACAACACATCACTATCAAATCATCAAGCATCGAAATCCCACACAATGTCTTCATCACCCTGGTCAGCAGGAGGATTGGGCTGATACTGAGTATACCAGGGGCATTCTGGAAAAGTGACATCAGGCTCTCCTCTGTAGTATCTAGCCTAAGCATCATAATATGCCATCTCAAAATCAGAGTGCCTCTGAAGATACTCACTATCATGATCATGTCTTCGCTCTAATCCTTCAATCCTGTGATCGATTCTTTCTAATCTTTCATCTAATTTCTCAAAACTTTTCCTCTGCAGGGTGATGGCATTCATCAGATCATATAAGGTAGGGGGACTGGAGGCAGGAGGGTCATAGCTAGTAGAAGGGATATCTCTAATAGTAGCAGGTGCCTTGCTCCTACTCCCTGTTTTCCATTTCTCATGGGATTCATAAGTCTTTATACTTGCTTTACTAATGGGTTTCATTGGATAAACCCACTCCTCATCATCCCTCGCCTTAACTCCAGATAGTTGACAAAGTGCATAAATGAGGCCAGGATGCCCTAAATATCCACTTGTCTCACTCTTTGTAGTGGCCATAATATTCTTATACATTATCTTCCCCACATTAATGCTTCTATTGTTCTGAATGCAGAAATTAAGAACAGCCCTCTCTCTAGAGACTTCACTATGATGGTAAGTGGGTAGCAGAATAGAACAGATGAAATAATGTCATGTCTTAGCAGTGTCATTTATCATGGACAATGGAAAGTTAATCCGTTCACGATTTTTCATTTTCCAAACTCCTTTCCCATCAGTGAAAAAGTCGATAACATCATTCAACGGACCTTCCATTGTTCCAAAAGTTTCGTACTCGTTAGAATAATAGTAGTGAAGCTCGTAAAAAGAGTTAATGCGATTGGCGCTAAAGTCAACAGAAAATCCGCTTACTTGGACAGGTGCGTCCTCAATTTGAACAGCATCGCAATCCATACCACAACACTCAAAATGCTGAAAACATAACATTTCACACTTAATCTCATCTATACTGAGATTATTAAGCAAATAAAGTAATCAAACACACAAACATAAAATCATTGTTCAAATCAAACTCAACATAATCAAGTAATCAAGTCTTATAATCAAGTCTACTACTCTCCAAAACTAGTGCTGGTCTCTCCTCCGATATCTCCCACCGTTTGAATATGGACAAATAGGTTGTAAAAAGGTCGGAATGGGAATTCTTCAATTGAATCTTCATTGATCAGTCCCATCCTTCTCATCAATCGCACCAAACTCGCTTCAAATTGCCCAGTGTGATCAAAATGTTCTTTCATTTTCCAATCGATGTGATCGAAGAAATCAGACATGTTGTTAACTGTGCTCGTTAAGTTTTGTACCTGATTTTCCAGATTCTTGATTCTATGCAAGAGCATCGGTGTTTTGTCCGCTACTAAAGGTTGAACAGGAACAGAATTCTGCGATGCTTGATCCATGGAAGCTCCAAAAAAATACTCTGCTTTAGCCAATTGTGTAACGCCATAATTTGGAAGACTACTTAAAGGCTAATTCCGGCAAGAGCGACAATTTTTTATCGTTTTAGATCGAAGCTCGTCTCTTCCAGTTCAATGAAAGCAGCTTTTAAAAGAAATTTGGTGGACATTAGCCATGACTTGTACCAGAAAGGGTCTCTTGTCTCAAGCAAATTTTGCGCCGTCTATGTTGCTTGGACATGGACAGTCGTCTGACATGTCATTATAATAAAAATTTTATATATATATATATATATATTAGCCTTACTTATTAATTAATACCATATATTTTCTAAAAAACTTTTAAGAAAAAATTTAATTCACAAACTTAAGATAAGTGTGACTCTCTTGTATTTTAGTATTTTTTAAATCAGACAAGTTAGAGATGTGTCCAACACATATTTGAGGGGTGTTGGGCGAGTGTCAGTGTCTAAAAAATGTCAGTGTCCGAGAAGCGTCCGACACTCCACATTATTTATTTAAAAAGTGTCCGTGAACCATGATTTATCGTCGAAACTGAAATACTGAATATAATATATTTTCATAAGACCCTTCAATGAAAAATGACACTTTAAAAAAGAAAATAGGTAATGCAGTCATCTTGTTGTGATTTGGAGAAAAAAAACAAATGTTAAAATTGTCTGTAAACTGGAACATATCATTTTCTCTTAATTATTAATATTAAATTTATTAATCATTTAACATCATTTTAGACCATATTAATCATATTATTTCATTTTTAAAAGTAATTAGGAAAGGGGATATGCTTTATCTCATAAATTCATCGCTTGATTATTACTGAGTATGTTCGTGAGTACTGCAGTATTTGAGATAAATTTATATGGTGACATTATTTATATTTTGCGGCATTTACCTACATACCGCACAATCCTTGTGTATTTACATATCTAACGCCTAGAACTTTAGATTTATATTCATATCACTCAAAAATTTAACGTCAATTCGAAAATTCAACCATAAATGTTATTTTCTTAAACGCGAGATATAGCTTTCCATGTATAAATTTATGACATCAACATGTCATAAACATAATATCAAATTTTAGACGTTAGATATGTAAATATATAAGAATTGTGTGCTATGTATGTAAATTATCTTTATGTTTTTTCTTTGAAATAAATTTGGATCGGAATATTCTGGTTTAAAACTAATTATGGTAGATTTTTTCAGTCACTGGATTTGCATTAAATTAGGTATTATATACAATAATCAATTAACTCTTATATTAAACCAATTTTAAATTAAATTTAATAACTAAAATTTCCACCAGAAATTTTTTCGTAATGCACGCTTTAAAAATACTATTATTATCTTGCTGGAATATAAAAAAAAAAATAATACTAATAATAGTTTCTTTAATGGCAATTCACGTGCAACAATTTGAGACCTCACGTAATTTATCGCACTAATAACAATTTACTATTAATTTACTGCATCAGATTAAGTAGATCTGGTGTAACATTGATTAATATATTCAATATCAATACACAACTCTCTAAAATGAATTTCTCAAACATTGAAAGAACATATTGATAATCAAAATTCAAAAAGAAAAAACATTACAACTAAAAAACATTAAAAAATCAGCATATTCTGAGTAAATTTATTAACTTTGAATCATATTTATCTAAAACTAAATCTCCCTCAAATTATATTGCTTATTTTGCTCCTCAAGTCCCTGTGTAACGGAGTGTAGTACTCTCCGCATGACTACGAAGTATTAAGAGGATCGGTCCATTCGGCTTTACATGCAACATCAACATCAATGTTATTGCTTACAAATCTTTGCCGCATCAAAATTTAAGGTTATCCAGTTAGGAGCATTCCAACTTCTCCAACCTAACGCATAGATCTTCACAAAAATATTGAGTTCTGATTCTCCACCAGCTTCCATCCGACAACCATTGATAGATAATCGTTTATCGACTGGGTCGCTCTCACCGTCATCCTTTAAAATCTGCTTTGGAAACCATAATTTGAACTCTATCAATTTGATCATTGGAGGTCTTTCGTCGAGCATGTAGAGCTTTAATTTGTTGAGGGCATAAATGCGGCCGTTACCAGCGAGAATGATATCTATTATGCCTTTACTTGCTTCCATGAAAACTCTCCACTTTTGGCCGCTTCCATGCCTGCAAACTATAAACCTTTTGTCTATGATATATGGGTTTTCGTTGAATATTTCAACAATGCAAGCCACTGCAATGCCTGCGCTTACACTCGAAGAGACGACCACCTTACGAATTATTAATTGGGATATATTGCGATCAGTAGGTTTGAGCATATGATAAGATATGAGTGGAAATATGAGTTCACGATTCAATACGGGGTTGAAGAGAAAAATATTTTTGTGGTTGCTTGATATAAATACTAGCCATCCATTGGAAGCGCAAAAAAAAGACATTTGAGAAGATGTGAAAAATGGTAGGGAGATAGAGCGATTGATACTCATATTCTTCTCGTTATCATGGAAGTTGTTAAACTTTGTAAAGCAAATGACATTATTCTGTATCCAAGGCTAATCTTGTAGCGTGGGAGATGGTTGGGGATCGGAATGATAGAACGCCAATAGGAACAGACTGTGCGAAAGGAGATGAGATCAGCGCGATGATGAAGCTCTAGCTTATCTCTGATTTGTAGTAATATGTCAATGGGGAGTTCGGACCATGATGAAGAATCTGACGAAGAAGTTGACATTGAAAAAGAAGAAGAAGGAGGAGGCGAGGAGGAAGAGGAATCGTTCAACGTTGAGGTGGAGTTTTTAAATGTTGTTGCTTGAAAGTTGGAAGGATTAGCAGAGACAGAAATTGCAATGAGACGAATTTATAAGATAAGAGAAGGACACGTTTCTATTATAAGCTTCTTAAAACGGCTATTTATGACAAGGATGAAATCAAATTATTTTTCTTTCAAAATTTAGTTGAAATTGAATGAACCCGAATCATCCCAACGTGTTTTTTATATGATAATGTTTCCTTTTTCTTGATTTATATTTTATATAATCGAAAGGAAATAGTATTTATTTCCAAATCTGCAACGTATGTTGAGATATCTGATTATTTGATAAATAATCTATCAAGATATTATGATATATTTATGTTAAGATGTGATAATTTTAGAAAGATTTACATATGTGTACTTTAAGATTTTAATTTTAGTTATACTCATGCATGATACCAAAAAAATAGTTATCTTGAGGATAATTTTATATATTTAATTTAAATAGATGAATTTCTTTTTTAATTAAATGTATTATTTGGGATAAAATAAATTTTTACTTGAAAATATTATTACATAGAAAATAATAGGATATTTTGGAATCTGGTTCACGTGATTCAGGTAAGTAAAATTCTCCAACTTCCCTATTGGATAATTAATGCACAAAATTATTTTCGTATTGGAAAATTTACATATATGAATATTTACATATCGAACACCTAAACTTTAAATTTATATACATACCACTCAATTTCTATGTATTTACATATCTAACACCTGAACTTTAAATTTTACATACCTATGCTTAAAAGATGTATTTCAAATTTTGAAAATTAGAAATAATAATATAGCAAAAATTAAAATATGATATGAAAATTTTGGGTGGTATAAATGTAAAAAAGTAAAGTTTATATTTTAGATGTTTATATAGATAAGAAATTCGTCTATAGAAATTCGTGTATAGATTTAAAAAAAAAAAAAAAAAAAAAAGCGCTTTATTTTGTATACTTCAAATATATATTTATATTACAATTTGTTTATTTTTCTTATATTTGAGCAAATCAAAATACAGAATAAAATAATGAGATAAAATTATAATTAGTTTGGAGGTGCAAATTTATTTATTAATTGTTTTGCATATAATTATTTATTAGGTTTTAAATAAATATTTTATATTTAATTTGAGTTTCTCATAAAATTGTACTTTCATGAAATTATGTTTAATGTAAAAATTTATATTAAAAAGTAAAATTATTTTTTTAATAAAATAATATAAAATATATTAAAATATTTGTAATAATATTTAATTAATCAATGATGATGAAATATAAGTCTTAATTTTAAGTTATGTGATTTTTTTAACTAATTTATTTTATAATAAATTTAACAATCATTTTTCAGCTTTGACACACAATTTTTATGTATTTAGATATCTAAGAATGCATATTTACATACATATCTCTCAAAATCATTAATATTATATTAAAAGAGCATTATCATTATTTTTTAATAATTAAAATACATATTTTTATGATATGATGTCGATGTGTTATAAATATAAATATCAAATTTTAGGATGTAAAATTTGTTCTTTTTAAGGGAAGTTTTTATACGTGCCACTCAATTCTTATTTATTTACACATTATTTTTTTATTTATACTAATCCAAAATTTTCATATCACATAAAAATATCATCATTTAAATATTAAAAAAAAGTGAAATATACATTTTCAAACATAGATAAAATAACATGTGTGTAAGAATTGACGTTTAGGTGCTAGATATGTAAATACATAGGAATTGAGTGGTATGCATGTAAATCTTCTTATTTTAGGGTTTTGCACTTGTATACCACGAAAATCTTTCATAACTTTATGTGAAATGCACAAATCTTACAATATACCTCTGTACCATGGAAATCCTTAGCATTACATATTTCTCTCTCTTTCTCTCATGGAAAAATATTCTGTTCTAACATCCGCACCAATCACCAGCTGCTATATCCGCCGATGATGATGTATATGATGATGTCAGTAGTTAGGACACTACATGTCCGAAAGAAATATTTTCTCCTCTCCATGCCTCAATCGCTCCCATCCAAAAATCACTCATTGAAGAAATTGGCGTTAGGAAGAGGTGAAACCTGTCCCAATACTTTCGCATAATCTTTTGTCTTCTCTCTTCAGGCGTTACTAGCCTCACTTTTGCAGGCCTAAGGAGGGAAAATATTTACGTACGTAAGATGTACGCAACATACATACGTCATCCAATAGTGAGCAGCACGTATCTATAACTTTGTTAGTAACCTACAAATATGAGGAGGTTACGAAGAAGTTACGGTGTAGGTTACGTGGCGTTGTCGGTCGTTAAAGTTGTTCGTGATCATGAGGTGGTTTAAAATATATATAGTTTTGTAAAATAGGATTTTAATTTAATTTAATATATATGGGTTTTTGAAAATATATTTTAATTTTGAAGAATACGAAATCAAACTGATCTCATATAAACGTTAGTTTAAATAATCAGCGTTTCACCACAAGACATACGTATCTATCCCAAAGAATAGATGCATTGCTTGGAGTGAGACTTGATCAAATAAAACTAAAGAATTCATGATATCCGTTTGGTCCGCGAACCATCATTGATCGACAGCTTCCCTATCTAATATGAAAGAATTGGATAAGATTTATATTAATCTTGGGTCTTTAAGTTTCATATAAGGCAAAGCTCTTTAGTTAATTACATCTTAAATAACCGAGGCCACCTAAGAAAAATCTCGATATAAATCGGGAAATATTTATATTCATGACTTCCAAAGGTAAGGTTTTCAAAGAAAATGTGATAGTCGAAAATTCAATAGGTGAATGGCTTCGGAACATTTAATTTTATCAGAATCCAAATGAGAGAAGGCTAGGGCAAGGACATAGACCCAAAAAATCGTAATGTCTTCTCAAACTGTCCTATGGTTTGGCTTTGATTTAGGATATTTATTTGATGTTTCATCTTGTCAATTTTATTTTCTAGGACTTATGTTCACTTGATACCGATAATGTGAATAGCCTGGAAGATAGGAGGATTTCGTCATATCCGACGACAACTTCGAAACCTAAAACGAGTTAGGGTTTATGTTGCACAACATGGTTATGCAAGGGCTTAAAGAAATAAGGTGCGGATTTATGCTCGCACTGCTATGTCTACCTCGAAGTCCTATGACTTTTTGTTTTAATTTCTAAAGAGATTTACTGTTGAAGATAGCAGTGTTGCACACCGTGCATGCTCCGAGCTCCTCGTTGGAGCATGTTTAGTTTAAAGAAGTGTCAATTAGAGAGAAAAGAAAAGTATCATGTTCTGAGAATATTTAAATTGAGGGTCTTAATATTTTATTAGTGGGAACATTAAAGTTGGTTATAGCGATACCGGTTAAGGTCCCACAGTTCCATCATCCCAGTACCACCATTTTCATCGGATTCACTTAGTCCAAATGAATTTACTAAACTCAACTTAATGAGTTCCATACTTTCATTTAGATCATAAGAAACCCCGTTAGCAACACGTAGATTACCTCCTCCGAGGGATTCTCGATCATTCAACGAGACGTTTTGATTTAGTTGCAATTGTGATTTTTGTTTTGTTTGTGATTAAATCTTGAGTTTTTTTATATTTTAAATGTTGTGGCGGTGAATTTTATTTTGTCTTGATTTTTAAATTTGATTTTTTGTCTCAGTTAAGCTTTGGAAATTATTTTTTAATTAGGAAAATTATGTGGATGGTCCCTAAATGATTAGGAAACTAAATGTGATAATTTGGTGATTTTAAATATTTTTGTAATTTTTATTATTTTTTAATTATTTAAATATTTAAAATATGGTTAAAAATGAAAATTTTATTAAAACTCCAATTTTATTTTTCAAAAATTCCTCTAATCACAAAGAACTCCCAAAATCAATTTGACAAATTTTTTAGTTATATTTTAATTATTAAAATTAGTTTAATGTTCAATATTATCATTTCACTTAAAAAATTCATTTAGGTGGTTAAATGAACTCCAAATACCATGAAATTTTTATGGGGAGTTCTCTAACCTTTAAAGTTTAGTGGAGAATTGTTTTTTAAGCCATTTACACATTTGGTTTATTCTAATTAATTAAAAATTAGTTTTGAGTTAAGTTAAAGATTAAGTTATTTCTTAAGGATTTGGCCCATGAAAATTTATCCTAGGGTCCTCTGGTCAAAGGTAACCTACCATGATTTTTCTGGAATTTTCCAATTAACATGCTAATTATTGGAATTAATTTATCAAAACAGATGCAAAAACTTGAAAAAAATAGATCTTTTCATAGAGGTCTCCTCTGACCTTGGAAAAATCAGAGAAGATGCCCCATGGCAGAGGCTACAACATGCTAAAATGGCAAGCCATGGTGAAATGTCTAAGTGCATGGAGAATTCAAATACTACAGAAAATATTTAATTAATTAAAAATCATACATGCATCAAATAAACTTCAAACCATTTCCACATTATTCTCATCTGTTCACTGAGCAAGAAGGTATTTTTATTTTATTTTAATGATTTTTCTATGCCAAGTTATGGATTTTTAAAGTTTAGGTGATTTAAATAATTCAGAAAATATGGATTTTTCTACTTAACCACGTCATCATCGGCGGCGTCGAAGTGGCCACGCGGCGCTACAGAATTGGCTGGCGCTATCTGATTTGACGGTGCATTCATGGACCATTCCACTGTTTGACACAATCAGAGCCCTCCATTCATTACACGCGCAATTGAACGATTGCCCGTCTTCGTCCCCGTCTGGTGTGATCCAGTGACTGTCCACACTAAAACCCTAATTTCTCAGCCTAGGCTCAATGAAAACTCTTCGAGTTTGATCTTATGGACTCATCTAAGCATGAAAAACATATCCACACGGCTAATCATGGTTTAAATTAACCCTAATTACATGGAGAATTTAGAGAAGCTCGGGAAGAAGGAGAGTTCAATACCTTGGCTCTGAGAAGTGAAGCTTCAATCAAAGATGCTCTACACCTTGGTGAGGGTCCCAGGAGCTCAGTGATGAAGCTTCTTGCCCTGGTGAATTGCCTGGGTATGAAAGTGATCAGACCCGATTTGGAGCTTTAATGAAAGCCCCTGCTATTGTGGCCTGGTGATGGGGCTTTCCTTGGGGAATTCAAAATATTAGACCATATCTTCAGCTCAAAAGGGTTATTTATAGGTGGAAATTCAAAAAAATGATGAAAATTTCAAATTTTCAATAACATAAATTTGGGGCTAGCAAACCCGTAGGCGTGTCCATGCACATGCAGTTGTGTGACATTATGCAGAAACAGTTCATGAACCATTCTGCATGTTGGAATGGCTTCACAATTGCCCATAAGTGCACACGCCCACGTCACATGCAACCTCGCAATGTTATGTGTGTGTCCCCACAACACCCTACACATGCCCCGAGCTCCGCTCCTCAGCGCCCTGCTCACAACCACACTCTGTGCGCTTTAGTGCCACAAATGTGCCCTTACCACAAATGCACACATCAGTGCTTACATGTGCCCGAGCATGCACATGTGTACATGTGTCGCACCACTGCTATCATCATGCATGTTGTTGTATCCCTACATTCATTTGTACTATTTTAGGGGCCCCATTACACCCTTACACATGTAATCATACTCATTTTTTTATATGAATGTACATGCGTACTCATGCATGCATGCCTACACATCTAGGTGCCCAAACACTGCTACTGGACCACTGTTACTTGATCGCTGCCATTGTCAACCAGGACAACAAAAATATGATCAAAACTCCATAAAGCATCCATGGCAGCTAAAGTCTTCCCAGAGTATAATTTTTTGAAATATTTGAAGTTCTATATTTAGACAAAACAAACATCGCCTGAAAATAAGTTATCATTAAATTTTTATCAAGTCGGAATCTTGATGAACTTTTAATGAATAATCTTTCAAATTCAAATTTAAGAACATCTAGGCCCCAATTTCAACAAGTTTGTAGTCAAACATATCATCTCACAAGATGAATCAAATAATACCAAAATTGGTTAACTTCAGGTTCAATCAAGCCCATATCATTCCATTGATGCACATTTAGAACCTTTGTATCATCAAGTGAATATTAACTGAACTTCAAATTTGACATATTTATAGTCAAATCGAGTGCATTGACAAGAGAAATCCAACGAGCCTAAGATTACTAAATTTTGAGGTCGTTTAAGCACTCAAATCATTAAAAGCCAATAATATATGATCAAGGGAGATCAACATGGATAGTTAAGTCGGGTCGTTAGGAAAGTTATGTGTCAAAAGATCAAAATGCTCATTCATGCTCATTCACAAAAAGCTTATAAATACACATTCTTTCTTTGCTTGAAGAGGGAGGAGAAGAAGAGATGGAGCAGTTACATTACAGAGCCTGTTCTTTCGAAGACCTGATGACTAATTGTCGACTTTCATATCCACCGACCACCGACAACCACCACATGCTTGCATCACCTGCTATCACCGACCATCATTTGCCGGTGACCATTGCATACAATTATGCCAATCAGAATGCAACTGTTGTCTCTAACACTTGTATTTTATTTGTGATGGATAAGAACAAGTGTAATTTTGAGTGTAAGATTGTAGTCACGCCTCTCATTGTTGTGAGGACACGCCATGTACTTACAAACACATGAGGTCAGGCTCGTAATATTTTCACTTTTAGGATCCTTTCATGTAAAAAATCTGTCTTCTCATGAGACTTTTCTTTTATCATGTGTTTGGGTTGGATATTTGTGCAACGCTAAGTTGTTACTATCATATATATATATATTTAAAAAAAATTATGCTAATAATATTTGATAAGGGCACTTGGAACTTAAATTCGTCTATTTTTTAAAAAGTATGCGTTAACCATTTAACTGTACAAAAGGAATAATAGCCAAACATTATTCTCCTAGAGTTTTCTATATGATTGATATCTATTTCATTAAAAGAAAAACAATTCTTACCGCTGCTTCCAAGGAAAAGATAATCATTTAAACCTTTCCTCCTCTCCATTATACCACATAGCCTCCAATTCGAACTGATTTGTCGATGAGGTTCATAAATGTTTCCACTTGAACACGTCCCCGTTACTTCAGTTAAACGCTTCATTATCGCTGAACCCTTCCCAAGCGATTTGACTCCCGGCCAACTATAGCAGTTCTCCCTCTCGCTTGCAGATGATAGCGTAGACGCAAAGCGTACCAACGATGTTCATGCTCTTACCGCTGCTTCGAGTAAGAGAAACCGGGCTGCATGATAGAGGAGAAGGGAGAAGAGGAGGAGGACGACCGTCGCTTGCGGTTGGAGGAGGAGAGGGGAGAAGTGAAGGAGGTCGACTGTCGGCCAAGGGAATTTCTAAACGAGTATGAATGAGGGGCATGGGAATAAAAAACAGATGAGGAAGCTGGGCCACGAGTCCCTGGGCGCGTTCAGGCGTTACAGTGAAATCACTGCGGCGACGAAACTACCTCAAATGGAAGATAAATGCGGCGCAATGCCGCGCAGCAGGAAAACTGCCACCCCAAACGCACCCTAAGTCATGATTTATTTCCAAAATTAAGATGCAACGATGTCTTCAACTTTTATCATGCAATTCATGCTAAAAATAAATTAGAGAAATTTACATGCAAAACACAATTCTCATGCATCGCTTTGATGTTTTATACTATGCATGACAATGTATACTTGACTTTCAAAAAGCAATAATAATGTAATTTTTTATGTGATCTTAAAAATGTGTTATGTAAATATTAAAATTTAGGTGTGAGATATGTATATAAAAATTATGTGATATGCTAACCATGTTTGAATATTTACTCACATGATAGTTACATTTTCTAGACTATTAAATATTATTAAGAAAATGCTAAAACTTGGATCCACTGCACTAGCAAAAATCAAAGTAAAAAACATGAATCAAACGAATCTTGACACTAAAACAAAATACATAACAGGCCATATAATTGCTTTATAAAAAATAATAAGTGGAAAACCATTACATCTAAAATATATCATAGAAATGTTTTATTATTTACAAGCATACGCTTTTTTCAAGAAATGTAAAAAGTTTACTTACATGGCTTCAGAAACATCAAGAAACAAACTTCACCAAGGCTTGAGAGCTTCTCAAATTTGTTACTATATCAATCAGGACCTCAACGGCATAAGTACTATGGATGTGAAAGTAATAATAAAAGCTTAAGACGCTTTATATCTCCTATATTTCAATCATAAGTACCTTGGGAAAAAAGTTGATATGCAGCATTGACACATTGTTTGATGGTATTATTGTCTCTTGAAGGCCTGATACAACAAAAACAAGACAATGTATTGTAAAATATCAAATCCATGGAAGGAATTATTAGGAACTAATAGTTTGGACTATGGCCAGTAAAACTCACATCAAAATTTTTTGATGCTTCCTTAATTTGTTCTGCTACTTCTTGCTTTGTCTGCTCAGCTGCAAAAAATGTAGAAGCACAGCTGGTTAAGCTATTAGTTCATTGATATGTCAATCATGTCTTATTGGGTGAGGTAAATATAATGTACTTACAAAGATGAGAATTGTACCTTTAATGGACAAATCCTGCAATGTTTTTGACGTCTTCACAGCAAATCTTTGAAATGATGGACTGTACAAGGGAGGAAAAGAGAAGAATCATCAAAGATTTGATTAATTTTGTAGTATTTGATATCTGTTGATCAATATCTCAAATGCAGGCACCTTTTGTTATGTTTTTGTGGCCTTTTTTTCCCCAAAAAAAACATTCGCATATTTGGTGAGTTGTTTCTGTAAATTATGTTTTTGAAAAGAAGTTAACGTGTTTACAAAATATAGATTTCATTTGACATCAATTTTTTTTTTTCGTTTTCTTTTTTTATTTTTGCCTTTATTTTTCAAAGCATGTTTAGTTAGTACAATTATTATACGTTCTTTATTTTTATATTGTTAGAAACAATTCACATTGATTTAAAAATCACCCAAAACACCTAAAAAGTATTATAAGTGTTCCAAGGATAACTACCATAACCGAGAATATTTTAATTCAAATCAAAACATAAACAGAACAAAATAATAAATAATAAATAATAAATAATAAACAAAAAATAAAATCGCAAACAGCCCCAGAATGCTTTCAATTATTTTCAAAAAACCAGTTACAAAATTAAGGAGAAAAATAACAAAAAAACAGAATAGAAACAAAAGAAATAGAAAACAACTAAAACTAAGGGCCAAATTGGCATCAATTATATTTTCTGTTTTGTTTTTAGTTTTACTTTTGCATTTGAGAAAACATGTGATTAGTAGAATTTTTTCATTTTGTTATTTTTCATTTCGATAAACAGATCACGTTGCTTTTAAAAATAATCAGTATTTTAAAATAACCACCACTGCCAAACATTTTTAATCCAAATCAACACATAAAAAAAAATTAAAAACAAAAAACAAAAGTGATCCCAAAGAGCATCTAAAAAAAGCAAATTTGCCTAGACTACTGAAGAATCTAAACAAAGTAACAAAATTTAAATTTACAAAAGAAAACGATTCAATGAAAAGTGTTAGCTTCCATAATAAAGTTGAATTCAATCTGCACAATGTTCAAACAGCACCCAAAAACAGAAAATTGATGGGTAATCCATATGTAATTCAAAAGGAAACAGGAATGAACACTTCCAGGGAAAAAAAAGTCCAGAATGGACAGCGAGGGGAACAACTAATATAGCTTCTAGAGCCCTTGATCCTTGGATAATTACCACTCCTGGTCATTAAACAACGCTCAATGAAGCAATTTTAAGTAATTAACATTAAGTACAACATATTGAAAATTAACAGAAAACATAAAAAATTGTGAAAACCCGGTAGATTCTATCACATCAACAAGATAAAGATTGATTAAAGTATCACGGATTTATTATGTAAGAAAGGGCTCCATTTATAGAACAATAGACAAATTCATAATCATCATAAATAGACTTGTCCCAACAGTTGGGACTCATAGAAGTAAGAAACAAGGAGAATTTAATAAATGATAAACAAAATTAATAAGAAATGCAGATTGAAACACTTGCAAATTTCAATTAGACAAATGCAAGGTGCCAATAATCCAATTGAATTGTCTATAAAATATTTGATAATTGCTGAGAAAATCATTACTAGAATATAGAGAGCTATCATGAGTCTCTATAGACAATATATTAACTTGATTTTATAGTAAAAAAATAAGGAGAAAGATAATAAAGAAAAGAAATCATCAAGTTGAGATAATCAGGCCATATCCAATTTCAGTCTTTTAATCAATATGAGCAAGTAACATGTACAAATATTTATCATTAGTTTGTACGTTTGAAACCATGGAGAACAAAATATTCTAGAATATAGAGAGCTATCATGGGTCTTCATAAACAATATATTAACTTGATACTATAGTAAAAAAATAAGGAGAAAGATAATAAAGAAAAGAAGTCATCAAGTTGAGTAATCAGGCCATATCCAATTGTAGTCATTGTTATCAATATGGGCAAGTAACATGTACAGATATTTATTAGAAGCTTGTACGTTTGAAACCATGGAGAAAAAAATCACCTAATCTAATCTAGCAATCCACTGAGCCTAAATAAATCAAGGTCCATAGAGAAACCCACTTGACTAAATAAATAGGAAGAAAACAAGAGCGCATAACAACTAACCTTGCACTCACATAAATAGCTGACAAATAAAAAATGCACATTTCTGACGAGGACAAAGAAGATTCTAGAGAACAAATTCATAAAATTTTATCTTATTATAAGTAAAATTCAAATAAAAAGCAAAAAATATCTCCAATGACAAGGCAATAGCTGAACTGCAATATGATTAAAAAACGCATAAAAATATAAGTTCTTTGCATGTTAAATGTAACAATTATTTCATTATGCAACCATAAAGAAACAAGCATACAAAAAGGCTCTTCAACCAAGATAAAAAAATATTTGCCTAACGTATGGAATACCTCAAGCTAGATAGAGGAATTAGTTGAGAAGACGGTTTCTTTATTTTCATTCTTATGGATTAAAAACAGTTTTGTATACAGTGAGAGACAAGATGAAGGGAAAAATCAGATTCTGAGACAAATCTTTCCCATATGTCTGGGAATGAAAAGTTCATTAGCATAAAAACTAAATCACATTCTCAAGTCAACAGTTTTTTCCAGTATCTAGGAAGATTAATAAAGAATAAGACACAACACAAAACCTCTAATATGATAAATGAGCACATTAATGTATCCAATCTTCCCTGCTTCTGCAAGTGTGCAAGACAAAAACTTGATCCCCTTTAGTAGAGAATGAAATTGGATTGGACTGAAAATTATCTACTGTAGCTTCAAGGGAATGAACGGAATAACCTGCTAACCAGATTAAGAAGCTATGGAGAAAAACAATCTACAGATAGAGGCCATAATTTTACGGCTTTAGAAGGACCAAGAAACTATTAAAAAGAGAGAATTTAATAAATACCCGTGGCGAAATCTTTAAAGCATTTTTAGGCAACATTCATAATAACGCAAGCGTTGAGGATCAGAGGATGTAAACAAAAGAGAACAAACATATTTTTGTGTTGTTCAAAATCAACTAGCATTAGCATAAATTTCCAGATTAAGAGTTTGAGAAACCATTAGCTACTATAAGAAATCTATTTCTTACAAGAAAATATTTCTCGCAAAAAATAAGTTGAATAAATAAAGAGGCAAATAACAGCATCAAGGTTCATCAACTAACAACTAAACTTCAATCCATCAAGCAAGAAACAAGAAAATTTCATCTTTGAATCAAAATCAAGTTTATCATTGTGAAATCTGAAGAAAAAAAAAAAACTATAGAAGTGTGCAAGCAACAAAATTACTTGTTGGCAGGGCCGGGCCTTCTGCGACCAATTGATTGACAGTGTAGCTAAAGACTCGGCCGAGAAAGTTCCTGCCTGCCATAGCGGAATATTAGACTCTCCTAGCCAAGAACAAGATTGAGGATCCGTTTAATAAGGCCAAGTTTCCCTATAAAGAAAACGAGGGAACCCTAGAAACACTGTTAGAAAAGGAACCCTAGAATAGCTGCGTTGTTTGAGAGAAAGTTAACCAGTGTGGTTTTATGTGCAAGCAATTGCTGACGCAAATTGATGTGGGCATCAAGGGCTGGCTATGCATCTCACCCAATTTTTATATATTTACACATGAGTATTCACATACTAACCATCCAAAATATTGAATGTAATATTTTAATCATTCAAATTTTAAATATAATATATTAATTTTTTTTTTTCATTACATCCACCCTTCTTTACGCACTAGTGAAGGTTTTAAGTTATGTTGCACGGACGCGGACGCGGACGGGGACACGGATACGGGGACACGGACATGGGACATCTATTAATGAAAATATATGACACGGACATTTGTAGTGCACACCAATATAATAAAAATTGTTATTATATATATATATATATATATATATATATATATATATATATATATATATATATATATATATATATATATATATATATATTAAAAAATTAAAAAATAGAAAAATATAAATGAGAAAATCAGAAATTTAATAGCACTGACTTTTATGTTTGAAATCACTTCCCTATTTTAGTTGATATGAATTTTTATATTTTTTATTTTTTATTTGTAAAAATAAATTAAATAGTAATTTTAAATAGTTAAAATGTATAAAAATAAGTATAAATTATTTTGTATTACAACAAGATTTAAGTTCTTTTAATCAATTATAGATTAAAGGAAACAAAATGATCATTAGCTTCTTGGGCAAAAAATCCTTATTTAATTGCATATATAACACCTAAAATTTCATTTTTCTTCTATGACACTCAAATCTTTCATATCACATCTAATATATCATTATTTTCAATTTTAAAAAGTGAAAAACACAGTTTCATATATCCGTAAGAGGCATATATCAAAATATTAAAGTTAATATAAAAAAGACAGAAACATAATAGAACCAAAAGAAATAGAAAACAACTAAAACATGGGGCCAAATTGGCATCAATTAAATTTTCTTATTTTTTTTAATTTTTATTTATTTATTTATTTATTTATTTTTTGCTTTTGCTTTTGAAATCACGTGTGATTGATTCAATTTTTACATGTTCTAATTTTTCATTTTGAAAAACAAATCGCTACCTCTTAAAATACTCGATATTTTATAAATAACTTGAATAAAGAAAATGTAGCGCCCCAACGTCCAATGCAGGAAAATAGAAAATCAAGAATGGATAGCGAGGGGAACAATTCATATAGCTTCTAGAGCCCTTGATCCAGGGATAATTACCACTCCTGGGCATTAAACAACGCTCAATGAAGCAGTTTTAAGTAATTAACATTAAGTACAACATATGCAAACTAATAGAAAGCATAAACTGTCACCTCAACAAGGTAAAGGTTTAATAAATTATCACAAATTTAATATGTAAGAAATGGCTCCTTTTATAGAACTAAAGACGAATTCATAATCATCATCATTAGACCTATCCCAACAATTCCAGATTCATAGAAGTAAGAAACAAGGTGAATTCAATAAATGAAACAAAATTAACAAGAAATGCAGAATGAACACTTACAAATTAGAATTAGGCAAATTCAAGAGGGCCTAAGCCATACGAATTGTCTATAAAATATTTGATCAATGTGGAAAATCATTACTAGAATATAGAAAGCTATCAAGGGTCTTTATAAACAATATATAAACTTGATTCTATAGTAAGAAAAATAAGGAGAAAGATAATAAAGAAAAGAAGTCATCAAGTTGAGATAATCAGGCCATATCCCATTGTAGTCTTGTTATCAATGAGCAAGTAACATGTACAGATATTTATTAGAAGTTCGTACATTTGAAACCATTGAGAAAAAAATCACCTAATCTACTCTACCAATCCACTGAACCTAAATAAATCCAGATCCAAGAGAAACCCCCATTTAATAAATAAATAGGAAGAAAACAGGTGTTGCAAGTTAGACAAATGCACAGAACAACTAACCTTGCACTCACATAAATAGCTGACAAAAAAAAAATGCACATTTCTGACGAGGATAAAAAAGATTCTAGAGAACACATTCATAAAACTTTATCTTATTAAAAGTAAAATTCAAATAAAAAGCAATAATATCTTCAATGACAAGGCAATAGCTAAATTGCAATATGATTAAAAAATGCATAAAAATATAAGTTCTTTGCATGTTAAATGTAACAATTAATTCATTACGCATCTAAAGAAAGGAGCATACAAAAAGGCCCTTCAACCAAGATAAAAAACTTTTGCCTAACGTATGGAATACCTCAAGCTAGATAGAGGAATTAGTTGAGAAGACGGACTATTTTCATTCTTATGGATTAAAAACAGTTTTGTATACAGTGAGAAAAGATGAAGGGAAAAATCAGATTGTGAGTCAGATCTTTCCTATATATCTCTGGGAATGAAAAGTTCATTGGCATAAAACTAAATCACATTCTCAAGTCAACAGTTTTTTCCAGTATCAAGGAAAATTAACAAAGAATAAGACACAACACAAAACCTCTAATATGATAAATGAGCACAGTAATGTACCCAATCTTCCCTGCTTCTGCAAGTGTGCAGAAAAAAACTCAATCCCCTTTAGTAGAGAATGAAATTGGATTGGACTGAGAATTATCTATTGTAACTTCAAGGGAACGAGTTAGCCAAGCACAGAATAACCTGCTAAACAGATTAAGAAGCGTTGGAGAAAAACGATCTACAGACAGAGGCCATAATTTTACGGCTTTAGAAGGACCAAGAAACTATTAAAAATACAGAAAATTTATCATAAATACCCGTGGTGAAAAATGTTAAAGCATATTTAGGTAACCTTCATATTAATGCACGCGTCGAGGATCAGATCAGAGGATGTGAACAAAAGAGAACAGACAAATTTTTGTGTGGAACAGCATCAACGAGCACAAGCATAAATTTCCATATAAAGATTTTGATACCACTAGCTACTATAAGAAATCTATTTCTTACAAGAAAATAGTTCTAGTAAAAAATAAGTTAAATAAATAAAGAGGCAAGTAACATCATCAAGATTCATCAACTAACAACTATACTTCAATCCATCAATCAAGAAACAAGAAAATTTCATCTTTGAATCAAAATCAAGTTTATCAATGTTAAATCTGAAAAAAAATAAAAGAAGAAAAAGAAACTTTAGAAGTATGCAAGCAACAAAGAAATTGCTCGTTGGCGAGGCCTTAAATGACCAATTTATTGACAATGTAGCTAATCACTCGGCGAGAAAATTCCAGCCCGCAATAGCGGAATATTAGAGTCTCCTAGCCAAGAACAAGGTTGAGGATCTGTTTAATAAGGCCAAGTTTCCCTATAAAGAAAAC
This sequence comes from Papilionanthe hookeriana x Papilionanthe teres, assembly GCA_022702705.1. Lineage (NCBI taxonomy): Eukaryota > Viridiplantae > Streptophyta > Magnoliopsida > Asparagales > Orchidaceae > Papilionanthe > Papilionanthe hookeriana x Papilionanthe teres. The sequence continues at coordinate 80,589,008 of CM040430.1, read as the reverse complement.
AAGGGAACCCTAGAAACACTGTGAGAAAAGGAACCCTAGAATAGCAGCGTTGCTTGAGGGAAAGGTAACCGGTGTGGTTTTATGTGCAAGCAATTGCCGACGCAAATTAATGTAGGAACCCTAGAATAGCAGCGTTGCTTGAGGGAAAGGTAACCGGTGTGGTTTTATGTGCAAGCAATTGCCGGCGCAAATTGATTTAGGCATCAAGGGCTATGCATCTCACCCAATTTGTATATATTTACACATGAGTATCTACATACTAACCATCCAAAATATTGAATGTAATATTTTAATCATTCAAATTTTAAATATAATATATTAAATATTTTTTCATTACATCCACCCTTCTTTACCCACTAGTGAAGGTTTTAAGTTAAGTTGCACGGACACGACACGGACACGGACAAGGACACGGACACGAGACATCTATTAATGAAAATATATGACACGGACATTTGTAGTGCACACCATTATAATAAAAATTATTATTAGTATTATTATTATTATTATTATTATTATTATATATATATATATATATATATATATATATATATTAAATAAATAAAAATATAGAAAAATATAAATGAGAAAATCAGAAATTTAATAGCACTGACTTTTATGTTTGAGATCACTTCCCTATTTTAGTTGATATGATTTTTATATATTTTATTTTTTATTTTTAAAAATAAATTAAATTGTATTTTTAAATAGTTAAAATGTATAAAAATAAGCATAAATTATTTTGTATTACAACAAGATTTAAGTTCTTTTAATCAATTATTCATTAAAGGAAATAAAATGATCATTAGCTTCTTGGGCAAAAAATCCTTATTTATTTGCATATATAACATTTAAAATTTCATTTTTCTTCTGTGACACTCAAATCTTTCATATCACATCTAATATATCATTATTTTCAATTTTAAAAAGTGAAAAACACATTTTCATATATCTGTAAAATGGCATATATCTAAATATTAATATTAATATAAAAAAGACAGAAACATAATAGAACCAAAAGAAATAGAAAACAACTAAAACATAGGGCAAAATTGGCATCAATTATATTTTCTTATTTTTTTTAAAATTTTTATTTATTTATTTATTTATTTATTTATTGCTTTTGCTTTTGAAATCACGTGTGATTGGTTCAATTTTTAAATGTTCTAATTTTTCATTTTGAAAAACAAATCGCTTTTTAAAAAATAACTTGAATAAGGAAAATGTAGTGCCCCAACGTCCAATGCAAGAAAATAGAAATTCAAGAATGGATAGCGAGGGGAACAATTCATATAGCTTCTAGAGCCCTTGATCCAGGAATAATTACCACTCCTGGGCATTATACAACGCTCAATGAAGCAGTTTTAAGTAGTTAACATTAAGTACAACATATTGCAAACTAACAGAAAGCATAAACTATCACCTCAACAAGATAAAGGTTTAATAAATTATCACAGATTTAATATGTAAGAAATGGCTCCTTTTATAGAACTATATACGAATACATAATTATCATCATTAGACATATCCCAACAATTCCAGATTCATAGAAGTAAGAAACAAGGAGAATTCAATAAATGAAACAAAATTAATAAGAAATGCAGAATGAACACTTACAAATTAGAATTAGACAAATTCAAGAGGGCCTAAGCCATACGAATTGTCTATAAAATATTTGATCAATGTGGAGAAAATCATTACTAGAATATAGAGAGCTATCATGGATCTTTATAAAAAATATATTAACTTGGTTCTATAGTAAAAAAATAAGGAGAAAAATAATAAAGAAAAGAAGTCATCAAGTTGAGATAATCAGCCCATATCCAATTGTAGTCTTGTTATTAATATGAGCAAGTAACATGTACAGATATTTATTAGAAGTTCGTACATTTAAAACCATGGAGAAAAAAATCACCTAATCTACTCTAGCAATCCACTGAACCTAAATAAATCCAGATCCATAGAGAACCCCATTTAATAAATAAATACGAAGAAAAAAGGTGTTGCAAGTTAGACAAATGCACAGAACAACTAACCTTGCACTCACATAAATAGCTGACAAATAAAAAATGCACATTTCTGAGGAGGATAAAAAAGATTCTAGAGAACAAATTCATAAAACTTTATCTTATTAAAAGTAAAATTCAAATAAAAGCAAGTAATATCTTCAATGACAAGGCAATAGCTGAATTGCAATATGATTAAAAAATGCATAAAAATATAAGTTCTTTGAATGTTAAGTGTAACAATTAATTCATTGCGCATCTAAAGAAAGGAGCATACAAAAAGGCCCTTCAACCAAGATAAAAAACTTTTGCCTAACGTATGGAATACCTCAAGCTAGATAGCGGAACTAGTTGAGAAAACAGACTATTTTCATTCTTATGGATTAAAAACAGATTTGTATGCAGTGAGAGAAGATGAAAAGAAAAATCAGATTCTGAGTTGGATCTTTCCTATATATCTCTGGGAATCAAAAGTTCATTAGCATAAAACTAAATCACATTCTCAAGTCAACAGTTTTTTCCAATATCAAGGAAAATTAATAAAGAATATGACGACACAAAACCTCTAATATGATAAATGAGCACAGTAATGTACCCAATCTTCCCTGATTCTGCAAGTGTGCAGAAAAAACTCAATCCCCTTTAGTAGAGAATGAAATTGGATTGGACTGAGAATTATCTACTGTAGCTTCAAGGGAACGAGTTAGCCAAGCACGGAATAACCTGCTAACCAGATTAAGAAGCTTTGGAGAAAAACGATCTACAGATAGAGGCCATAATTTTAAGGCTTTAGAAGGACCAAGAAACTATTAAAAAGAGAGAAAATTTATCATAAGCACCCGTGGTGAAAAACGTTAAAGCATTTTTAGGTAACCTTCATATTAATGCACGTGTCGAGGATCAGAGGATGTGAACAAAAGAGAACAGACAAATTTTCGTGTGAAACAGCATCAACGAGCATAAGCATAAATTTCCATATTAAGATTTTGATACCACTAGCTACTATAAGAAAACAATTTCTTACAAAAAAATAGTTCTTGTAAAAAATAATTTAAATAAATAAAGAGGTAAGTAACAGCATCAAGATTCATCAACTAACAACTATACTTCAATCCATCAATCAAGAAACAAGAAAATTTCATCTTTGAATCAAAATCAAGTTTATCAATGTGAAATCTGAAAAAAAAAGAAAAAAAAAGAAACTTAAGAAGTATGCAAGCAACAAAGAAATTACTTGTTGGCGAGACCTTAAATGACCAATTTATTGACAATGTAGCTAATCACTCAGCCGAGAAAGTTCCAGCCCGCCATAGCGGAAAATTAGAGTCTCCTAGCCAAGAATAAGATTGAGGGTCTGTTTAATAAGTCCGAGTTTCCCTATAAAGAAAACGAGGGAACCCTAGAAGCACTGTTAGAAGAGGAACCCTAGAATAGCAGCGTTGCTTGAGAGAAAGGTAACCGGTGTGGTTTTATGCGCAAGCAATTGCCGGAGCAAATTGATGTGGGCATCAAGGGCTATGCATCTCACCTAATTTTTATATGTTTACACATGAGTATTTACATACTAACCATCCAAAATATTGAATGTAATATTTTAATCATTCAAATTTTAAATATAATATATTAAATATTTTTTTCATTACATCCACCCTTCTTTACCCACTAGTGAAGGTTTTAAGTTATGTTGCGCGGACACGGACACGGACACGAGCACAAATACGGGGATAAGGACATGGGATATCTATTAATGAAAATATGTCACGGAAACTTGTCGTACATGCTATTATAATAAAAATTATTAAATATATATATATATATATATAAATTAAATAAATAAAAATATAGAATAATATAAAAGAGACAATAAGAAATTTAATAACACTGACTTTTATGTTTGAGATCACTTCATTATTTTAGTTGATATGATTTCTATATATTTTATTTTTTATTTTTAAAATAAATTAAATTGTATTTTAAAATAATTAAAATGTATAAAAATAAGCATATATTATTTTGTATTACATCAAGAAATTAAAGTTCTCTTAATCAATTATTCATTAAAAGAAAGAAAAAGATAATTAGCTTCTTTGGCAAAAAAATCCTTAAGTATTTGCATATCTAATATCTAAAATTTCATTTTTATTCTATGACATCCAAATCATTCATATCACATCTAATATATCATTATTTTCAAATTTAAAAAGTGATAAACACATTTTCATATTTATATGTAAGACGGCATATATCTAAATATTAAAGTTAATATAAAAATAACAGAGAAACAAAATAGAACCAAAAAACATAGAAAATAACTAAAACATATGGCCAAATTGGCATCAATTATATTTTCTATATTTGTTTTTATTTCTGCTTTTTCATTTAAAATCACGTGTGATTAGTTCAATTTTTACATGTTCTATTTTTTTTATTTTGAAAACAAATCAAATTACCTTTTAAAATACTCGATCTTTAAAAAACAACTAGAATAAAGAAAATGTGGTGCCCCAACGTCCAATGCAGGAAAATAGAAAATCAAGAATGGATAGCGAGGGGAACAATTCATATAGCTTCTAGAGCCCTTGATCCAGGGATAATTACCATTCCTGGGCATTAAACAACGCTCAATGAAGCAGTTTTAAGTAATTAACATTAAGTACAACATATTGCAAACTAACAGAAAGCATAAATTATCACCTCGACAAGGTAAAGGTTTATTAAATTATCACAGATTTAATATGTAAGAAATGGCTCCTTTTATAGAACTATAGAAGAATTCATAATCATCATCATTAGACATATCCCAACATTTCGGGAATCATAGAAGTAAGAAACAAGGAGAATTCAATTAAATGAAACAATATGACTAAGAAATGCACAATTAACATTGATAAATTGGATATAGACAAATTCAAGAAGGCATAAGTCATACGAATTGTCAATAAAATATTTGATCAATGCGGAGAAAAACATGACTAGAATATGGAGAGCTATCACGGGTCTTTATAAACGATATATTAACTTGATTCTATAGTAAAAAAAATAAAGAGAAAGATAATAAAGAACAGAAATCATCAATTTGAGATAATCAGGCCATATCCAATTGGAGTCTTGTTATCAATATGAGCAACATGTACAGATATTTATTAGAAGTTTGTACATTTGAAACCATGGAGAACAAAATCTTCTAATCTAATCTAGCAATCCACTAAACCTAAATAAATCAAGATCCATAGAGAAAACTCCGTTATTAAATAAATAGTGAAGAAAACATGGCGTTGCAAGTGAGGCTATAATGCACGGAACACCTAACCTTGCACTCACAGAAACAGCTGACCCAAAAAAATGCACATTTCTGACAAGGACAAAGAAGATTATAGAGAACATATTATTAAAAATTTATCTTATTAAAGGTAAAATTCAAATAAAAAGCAAATAATATCTTCAATGACAAGGTAATAGCTGAACTGCAACATGATTAAAAAATACATAAAATTATTAGTTCTTTTGCATGTTAAGTGTAACAATTAATTCATTATGCATCCATAAAGAAGCGGGCATATAAAACAGCCCTTCAACCAAGATAAAAAACTTCTGCCTAACGAATGGAATATCTCAAGCTGATAAAGCAATGAGTTGGGAAGGCCGTTTCTTTATTTTCATCCTTACAAAACAACAACAACAAAGCCTTTGTCCCAATACATGGGATCGGCTACATGAATCCTTTTTCTCCATTGCGTCCTATTTAGTGTCGTATTTTCATTTAGTTCTAATAAATTAAGATCATTTTTTATACAATAAGCCCAAGACTTCATAGATCTACCTCTGCCTTAACATAAATTGATTCTAAAACATATATTCTCCTAATTAGATCATCAGATGATCAACATTTAATGTGACCAAGCCATCTAAGACGACTCTCTAATTTTATCCATCACAGGAGCTGCACCAACCCTATCACGAATATATTCATTTCGCATCTTCTCTCTAAGTGTAAAGCATTTATCCGCCTAATCATTCTCATCTCAGCAACACTTAACTTAGAATTATGCTTCTCTTTTAAAGGCCAACATACGACGCCATAGAGCATTGCGGATCTCATCACCATCTTATAAAATTTTCCTTTCAGTCTAAGCGGTACTTTTCTATCACACAAAAGGCTCGAAGCATTCCTCCACTTCAACCAACCAACTTGAATTCTACTATTAAATCCCAATGTATATCACCATCACTTTGAACTACAAATCCGAGATATCTAAATCATTCACACCTTTTAATATTTTGATCACCCAAAGTTACACTTGTGTCACTAGTGCTATCGCCACTAAAATTACATTCCATGTATTTTCATCCTTGTGAATTAAAAATAGTTTTGTAGAATGTAAGGAGAGATGAAGAGGAATATCATATTTTGAGTCAGATCATTCCATATATCTCTTTCCTTAGCATAAAACTAAGCGCCTGTTTGGGACCCCGTTGCTGCGGCTTTTACATCATGAAGAAACAGAAGCAATATTTGGTTGGTTCCCCTTTTATCGCCAGCGACGCATCGAGTCGAACATGGAAACGGAAGAGGGGGGGTGTGGTCCGCGACTAAAGCTCTGTTGCGAAGTTCTTTTGACATTCACGTCCCTTCAATTTTTTGCTAATCCCACTTAATATCCTCGCATATACCCTCATCACTCCTCCTTTCTCACCCGTATCACTAGAACTGAAACCTGGTTCCATTCCCCTCCCTTAGTTCGGCGCTGACGACTTCCTGCAACCTTCTGGTGAAATTTTCCTCTATGATTTTTTTTTAGCTTCATTCGCACCCAACTTCTGCGTTTCTTGTTTCCTCTGTGAAAATTTTGACGTTCTAAACATATTGTATATGCTTTGATACAAAGTTGAGGTTTGCAAGATAGATTAGTTAACAGCATCCTTACCTGTTCTAGTCCATCAATAGAAGCGATGGAATAAAATATAAATGAGCAATGCTCACTTATTTATTTCAAATTTCTTTGTTGGTTTATTGTTTGAATAGTTATTTGAGCACTGATTTTCAATTTTTCTGACAAATTATGTTGATAGAATTGTTTGCTCTTCCTCATCATCACTGTCGAGTAATATTTTGGAGGGAGAATGTTGAGCACTACTTCTTTACTTTACTTTATATGATACCTTTACAAGTAGAATTGCATATGCTTTGCAGCACAATTGAAGTTTGTATGATAGATAAGTTATCATAATCCTTGTTTTGATCAGTCAATAAAAGCAATGGTATGAAATATGTGTGAACAATGTTCACCTTTTTGTTTCAGATTTCTTTGTTATTTTAGTTTATTTTCATAGATATGTGAGAACTTGTTTTCAGTTTTTCTGATAATATATGTTGCCCGAATTGCATGCACTTGCTCCGGCTTAGCGTGGAGTAATATCTTGGAGGGAGAATGTTGACAGATGCTTCTTTTTTTAGTTTATCTGAGACATTTATAAATAGAATTGCATATGATTAGCTGCACATTTAAAATTTAAATGATATATGAGTTTGCAGTGTTATTACCTATCATGATCAATCAGTTGAAGCAATGGGTTGAAATATATATGAGTAATATTCATCTGTTTGTTTCAGATATCTTCGTTGTTTTATTTTATTTGGATAGTTATATCAGCATTGGTTTTCAGGTTTTCTAACAAATTATGTTTGTCTGAATTGCTTAGAATGTTGAGCATTATTTCTTTCTTTAACTTTATCTGAAACTTTTATAAATAGAATTGCAAATAATTTACTGCACATTTCAAAGTTTGCATAATAGATAAATTAGCAAGATCAATACATGTCCTGATCAACCAGCAGAAGAAATGAGGTGAAAAATATATGAACAATACTCATTTGTTTGTTTCAGTTATCTTGTTGGTTTATTTTTTTTTTAATAGTTATATCAACAATTATTTTCATTTTTTCTGATAAACTATCATGGTCCAATTGCTCTGAATGTTGAGCACTGTTTCTTTTTTTTAATTTTTTATGGCTCAGACTTTTATAAATAGAATTGCATATACTTTGATGTACATTTGAAGTATGCATGAAAGATAGGTTAGCAGCATCGTTATCTATTTTGATACTTTTACAAGTAGAATTGCATATGCTTTGCAGCACAATTGAAGTTTATATGATAGATAAATTACTAGAAGCCTTACTTATTTTGATCAATCAATAAAAACAATGGGATGAAATATATATGAGCAATGTTCATCTTTTTGTTTTAAATTTCTTTTTTATTTTAGTTTATTTCGATAGATATGTAAGCACTTGTTTTCAGTTTTTTTGAAAAATTATGTTGCCCGAATTGCATGCACTTGCCTCCGGCTTAGTGTGCAGTAATATCTTGCGGAGAGAATGTTGACAGATGCTTCTTTTTTAGCATATCTGAGACATTTATAAATAGAATTGCATATAATTTGTTGTACATTTAAAATTTGCATGATATATGAGTTAGCATTGTTATTACCTATCAATATCAATCAGTTGAAGCAATGGGTTGAAATTTATATGAGTAATGCTCATTTATTTGTTTCAGATATCTTCGCTGGTTTATTTTACTTGGATAGTTATATCAGCATTTGTTTTTAGTTTTTTTGACAAATTATGTTGTCTGAATTACTTAGAATATTGAGCATTATTTCTTTCTTTAACTTTATCTGAAACTTTTATAAAAAGAACTACAAATGATTTACTGCACATTTGAAAGTTTCCAATGATATATAAGTTAGCAAGATTTACATGTCCTGATCAATCAGCAGAAACAATGAGGTGAAAAATATATGAGCAATGCTCATCTGTTTGTTTCAGTTATCTTTGTTGGTTTATTTTGTTTGAATAATTATATCAGCAGTTATTTTCAGTTTTTCTGATAAATTATCATGGTCAAATTGCTCAGAATGTTGAGCACTGTTTCTTTTTTTCAGTTTTGTACAACTCAGACTTTTATAAATAGAAGTACATATGCTTTGATGTACATTTGAAGTATGCATGATAGATAAGTTAGCAGCATCATTATATATTCTAATAAATCAGCAGCAGCAATGAGATGAATTATATATGAGCAATGTTCATATGTTTGTTTCAGATTTCTTTGTTGGTTAATTTTATTTAGATAGTTATATGGGCACTGGTTTTGAGTTTTTCTGGCAAATTATGCTGGCTGAATTGTTTGCACTAGCTTCCTCATTGTTGAGTAATATTTTTGGGAGAAAACATTGAGCATTATTTCTTTTTTTTGTAATTTTCTTTTGCTAAAACTTTTATAAATAGAATTGCATATGCTTTGTTGCACATTCGATATTTGCAATGTAGATAAGTTAGCAGGATCCTGATATGTTCTTATCAATCAGTAGTAACAATGGGAGAAATATATATGAGCAATGTGCATCTATTTTTTCAAATTTCTTTATGTTTTATTTTATTTGGATAGATATGTGAGCACTGCTTTTAAGTTTTTCTAACAAATTATGCTAGAAGAATTGCTTGCTCTTGCCTCCTCAATGCGAGTAATATCTTGGGGAGAGAATATTGAACATTATTTCCTCTTTTTTCACAGTTTTCTTTTGTTTAGAGTTCCAAGAATAGAATTGCATATGCTCTGTCAAACATTTGAAGTTCGCAGATCATACAGTATAAGCTATGGAATGTTAGTACATTTCAGTATTATTCATCTGCTTCATTCATAAATTTATATGTACCTACCATGCATATGCATTCGTTGAGGATATATGTCGAATAAGATATCAAATGGGGGATGGCATTCAAATGCTATTTAAAGAAGGGTTGAATCGATCACAACTTGTTAATTTTAAATTGACAACGTTCTTTTCCCATAGATACTATCTGTCACCAGAGAACATGTTTGAGTGCTTATTCGATTTGAGAAAATGGTGATTATGGATGGTGTCTTCTTTGGTTAAGAGATCTCATTAAGTTCTAATTGTTGTCTCAATGATCTGAATTGGCTAGCTCGATAGAAACATAAAATTAGTTATGGTATCTTATCTAACATGTATTCTGAGTGTTCGTATTAGTGTTTGGATATGCATAACAAGTACACCAAAAATTATGAAATGAACAGATGAACAATGCTCATATATATTTTATGTCATTGCTTCTACTAATTGATTGAGACATGTAAGAATGCTACTAACTTATCCGTCATGCAATTTTCAAATGTGCAGCAAAGCATATGCAATTCTATTTATAAAAGTCTCAGCAAAAACTATAAAAATAGAAACAGCACCCAACATTCTCCCCTAAAAATATTACTCTACACTGAAGATGAGGCAAGACCAAGCAATTCGACCAGCATAATTTTTCAGAAAAACTGAAGACCAGCAGTACTCACATATCCATCCAAACAAAATAAAACAATAAGGAAATCTAAAACAAACAAATGAGCATTGTTTGGTTTGCATAGATGATTTATATGATCATATTATTTCAGATGTTTTGTCGACCCATTAGTTGCCTGATTTTCATTTACGATTGGGCTTTTGGAATGCGATTTGGTGGACACATTTCACATTTCTTGTGAAATGATTAGTTGACCGATGATGAAAAAAACATAACAAAGAGCTCACCGATTACCAAATGTGAATGTGAAGAAAAAATGGCCATGCTAATTTAATATAAATATTGTCTAGTATTTATGCCAACATAACACAATTGGTGATCATGGATGGAGCTATCTTTGACATTTATGAACTGATTCTGAGCTCTACTTTTATTTTTTATTTAACATATTCTTGCTTAGGTTCATGTAATGTTGTTTTACATGTCAAATTATAATGATACGTTCTTTTTTTACTTAGAAATCAGATGGGTAAACAAAAAGAAGGTGGGATATCCACTATTTGGGATAGAGAGAAAGATAATTTTCTTTGATTTATGCTTAAAACAGATAGAGAAAAAACAATAGACAAACAACACATTTAAATAAGAAAGATTGGCAAAATATAACCGAACTCTTTCAAGAAAGAACTGATAGACTGTACGACAAAACATTTCTTTTTTTATTTAGATATCAAAAGATTAACAAAAAGAATGTGAGAGATCCGCTATTTGGGATAGGAGAAAAGATAATTTTCAATGATTTATGCTTAAAAGATGTAGAAAAAAGCAATAGACTAACAACACATTTCAATAAAGAAGATTGGCAAAATATAACTAAAATCTCTCAAGAAAGAACTTGTAGACTGTACGACAAACTCAGCTTAAAAATAAATGAGATATGCTTAAAAAGGATTGAAGTTGTGAAAGGAGCTCAAGAGAGGGGTCACTGGTTTAGGATGGGATCTCATTAGAATAACAGTTGATGAGTGGTGTTAAGAGAATATTTCAATAAGTAGAAATATCTAAAATTCCATATTTGTTAATTTAAATTTATGCATCTTAGAAGGTCAATTTATCAATTGTAGGTTTTACTAAATGCAATGAAATTTAAACTTGCTAGCATTCACCCGGAGCTAAAGGAAAAGCTAAATACTATGTTTCTTGGTGTTGTAGCAACAGGGGTCAACGTCTGGGCCACAACAAAAGAGCCCACCCCTAATTTGGATGAGCTTGAATGTGCTCATTCGAACGAGATCTACGAGGAACAACCGGAACAAATGGAGCAAGGGAAGTTCAGTCACTCCAAGCGACATGCACCCTCAACACAAAAAAGGGAAAAAGAGAATTTGCAGCAGCTCATTTATCCTAACAGATATCACAGCTGGTGACAAACTACACCAGCATTACTTCGAGTGCGCACACTACCCTTCATGCATAACCAAAATGACAGATGTTGTCAAGATATTGGACTCGATTTTTGAAATTTTATTATTGTCCCTGAAACAGAACTTTTGTAGACTGCGACTACTTCTGGTGGGTTGAATCACTAACGAGGTACCTCCAGACCATTATCGGTCGAGGAGAGATACAGGGATGGAAAGATTGTCCTGAAGACTTGATCATCAGGATTTCAAGTCAAACATTATTTTAGGCTTGCAAATTACCGTTGTTGTTCTCATTATTGTAGTTATTTACTTCAAATAGTTGATCTTTTTTACGTGGTATAGTATTTTGGATTGGATTGTCATTTTTTTAACAGTAGGAACTCTTTCTATTATTCAATTCTAAATATTCTGAAAATTGTACTTATTTCAATATATTACGTATGTAAAGGCAAAAGTGTTTTTCAGCAGAAACAGCAGCAACACAGCAAATCTCCCAAACAAGCACATACTTCTTCATTAGCATCTTTCTGATAGCTCCTGAAAAGCTACTTCTCCATAAATCAGCTTTACAACAGCTCCTTGAAAAAGCACCAGCCGCTCCAAACGTACCCTAAACCACATTCTCAAGTCAACAGTTCTCTGCAGTTTCTAAGAAGATTAATAAAGTAGACAACAAACAAAAAACCTCTAATATGATAAATGAGCACATTAATGTACCCAATCTCCCCTGCTTCTGCAAGTGTGCAGATAAAAACTAACTCCCCTTTAGTAGAGGTTGAATTGGAGTAGACTGGGAACTATATACTGTAGCTTCAAGGGAACGAGTTAGCCACGCATGGAGTAGCTTGCTAACCAGATTAAGAAGCTTTGCAGAAAAACACCATGCAGATAGAGGCCGTAATTCTACTGCTTTCGAAGGACCAAGCAACTATCAATAAGAAGGAAAATTATCATAAATACCTATGGCGTAAGAAGTTAAAAGCATTTTTAGGCAACCTTCATAACAATTTTTGTGGTTCAACCTCAACTACCATAAGCATAATTTTCGAATTAAGATTTCGATACCACCAGCTACTAAAAGAACACCATTTCTTACAAAAAAATATTTCTTGTAAAAAAGTTGGATAAATAAGGAGGCATGTTACAGCATCAAGAATCATCAACTAACAACTAATCTTCAATCCATCAAAAAAGAAACAAGAAATTTTCTTCTTTGAATCAAAATCAAGTTTAACATAGTGAAATCCGAAAAAAGGAACTTCAGAAGTATGGAAGCAACGAAGAAATTACTTGTTGGCGAGGCCTTCAACAACCAATTCATTGACGACGTAGCTAATGACTCGACCGAGAAAGTTCCCGCCCGCCATAGCGGCCGATTAGAGTCTCCAAGCCAAGAACAAGAATACGATTTAGGATGTGCTTATAAGGCCCAGTTTCCCAATAAAGGAAACGAGGAAACCCTAGAAACACTTTTAGAAAAGGAACCCTAGAATGACAACGCTGCTTGGGAGAAATATAAAGGTGTGGCTTAATACGCGAGCAATTGCCAGCGCGAATTGATTCTGCATCAACGGCTCAGATCCTCGTAGCATCCGTACTCCAATTAAAATTCTTAAATATGGGCCTATATAAAAAAAAAAAAATGTCTTTTTAGTGCATGACCTAACCCAAACCTCACAGAAAATAAAATGTTAGGATCATTGCATCAAAAAGAAAACCGTCGCATAGGACTTGAGCATTGTTCTTTCTCATTCGTCGTCGGTTAGAGTTACCATTGCCTGAATTACGTAGCTAGGGTTCGCACTGTCGTTCGTCGGTCAAAAAGTATTTGAACTCCCTCTTTACAACAATTGAAGAGAAAAATGTTATTGATGTGTCTAAGAAAATAGAAACTGAAGAGCGTAATAAAAAAAGAAGCCAATGAGCATAAGAAGAATGACACCAAAGAGCTTAAGAGTCATCATACGTCATCCAGGTAATTTTGTTTGTAGTTGTACTTGCATTCAAAAGTCTATTATAATTGAGATAAGCATTGCATTGTATAGTATTTTCGTGCATATTTCAAATAAGCCACTATATCACCAAAATAAAAACCAAAATCACTCAATAATAACATCATAGTATGAGCTAACATAACACTTTCACCCAATAACACCAAGATAATACGATAATAACAAACAAAAAACAAACACTGAAATAATACCCAAATAGTATCATAATAGAATTGCACATCAATAACAACATAGTATTAGTTAAATAATACCAAACTAACACCACAGTAACACCAAAATGATACCAAAATAATAAAAAGAAGAACACCAAAAAAACACCATAATAATACCAGAATAACATCATGATATCACTAAAACTCTAATACATAAACCCTAAACATCTTAATAAGTTCTCAATAACACCTAAATAACACCATAATAATACCAAAAATCAATTTGGTTAGTATTATGTTATTATGTGATATTTTGTTGTTGTATTCGTGTATTTAATATATAGATAATGAAATGGCTATATTTTTTGCATTATCCTTCTCTTGTAGGATTATAAACACAAGGTCATTCAATTGTAGATGTCGTTCATCCTTAGTAAGAGAAGTTCTTTGATAAGGTCAGGTCTGTCATATCCAAGGAGATCAGGAATAAGTTGAATGTATTTAATGTAAATCAATTTTTTGATCTCCCTTCGTTTCCAAGACAGTGTTTTAACACTGCAAATATTAGAATGTTGGGACTATGAACGAATGGTATTCAGAATGGGCGGGAAAGAGCTAAGAATAATCTCTGATGAAGTTGTCATGCTGACAGGCATGCCTAATAGATGAGAAGTAGCAAATTGGAAAAAAAAATTCATCTTGTGGTGTGGATGCCCGACAAATAAAGACTGACATATTGAACGTTTCAACCAGAGAGTGTTATACTCTTTTTGATGAATTATTTTTGAAGTTTTTGTTATCAAGTTTATTTTTTCCTTATAGTACTTTTAGTGTTCCCATAGAGCTTTACTCCTTTGGATGAGAATGTACAGACTTTATCCTCCTTTAATTGGTTTACTGCAGTATGTGATTTCCTCATTGATCAAATTAATGTAGTAGCCATTAAAATAAGGCGAAATTGGCCTTTGGGATATATCAATGGTTTTTATTCTCCTAACGGTTATTGTCCTCTATAAACCTTATAAAACTTTCTTTTTTTATCAAAGCATATTATGACTTATCTTTTTACACAGCTATGATTTTATAAGCACACATTTTTTGTCACTCATGCCGCTCCTGAGGCCATACCTTGAATGTTGAGGTAGCCCACAAATGTAAGTTGGAACTCGTAGCAAATTCATACAGCCTTTAAGAGGCTCAACACTGTACATGTAGGTCATTTATATCACTAGCTAACATTCTCACTTTTTGGAAAATTAGCTGTTTAATTTATGTTGTATTCATGTGTTATTAGAGCCGGTTACATTTATGTGTTATAATGTGATGTTCTTGTTGTATTTTGGTGTTATTGTACTATCATGTATGTGCTATGATGACATTATATATTTATGATGGCGATGTTTTTGTTATGTTATTATTATGTTATTATATTGTTATTGTGGTGTTTCAAAGAGATTTTTATTGTAGGTTTTGTTGAGGACTAATTATGTGCTATTCTTGGTGTTATTATGTTATTTCGGTGGTTTTATTTATGTTGTATTGAGGCATTTTAGCGAGGTGCTACTCTGATATTGTTATTTCTGATTTTATTTAGGTGTTATTACTAGTGTTATTTAAGTGTTATTTAGGTGTTATTCCTAGTGTAATTCAGGTGTTTTGTTAGGTGTTAACCCTAATTTATTAGGTGTTATTTAGGTGTTATTTATGCGTTATTTATGCGTTATTTAGGTCGTTCTTTTTCAGTTTTATTTGTTGACCTCACTTTTATGAGGACCTCAAACTAATACCCACAGACAAGACATGTCTTGAGCCATCTACAGTGGCTCAAGATCCCCAGACACCTCTTTAAATACCTAATGTTCACTATGATCATTAAATTCATACTTCAGGAGAGAGTATACCAATATTGTCCTCTTTTAACTCATCTAGGGGTTCTTAAACCCTAAAAATTGAATTGACCCCACTGACCTTTTTGGATCAAACCATGATAAGATCCCAAAATGATCAGATCAGCAGTGATAAATCCTGATTTGGTCAACTCTATGATCAAATTGGTCAAACTTTGTCAAAATGGTCAATTTTGTACCCAATGACCACCCTATGGAACATTTGGTCCCTAAGATCAAATTGGTCAAACTTGGTCAAAATAGTCAATTTTGGACCTAATGACTACCCCATGGACCATTTGGTCAATCTTAAGACCAAATTGGTTAAATTTGGTCAAAATGATCAATTTTGGACATAATGACCACCCTATGAACCATTTGGTCAACCCTAAGATCAAATTGGTCAAACTTAGCAAAAAAAGTCAATTTTGAATCAAATGACTATCCCATGAACCATTTAGTCAACCTAGTTACCAAATTGGTCAAGCTTGACCTCTTGATCAACTCAAGACACCAAAATGATCAAACATGGCCATTTGGTCAACCCAGACACTAAAATGGGTCAAACCAAACCATTTGATCAAACCAAGCTATCCAATAGCCCTCCATGACTCACTCAACCATCAAATGTTCAAGTAAGTCACCCTCGTCAACCATGGACCTAAATTAGTCAACCTTGGTCAAACTTAGTCAACTTTAACATTTTTTTAGCAAATTTTGGTATTTTAATCAATTTATTTTATTCTCTTAATTAATTAATCACTTAATTAATTAAAGAGAGTAAAATTAAAAATAATTAGACTTAGGATTTAAGTATAAAAACATGGCTTAAGACCATGACAAGACAAACCCATTGCAATCCTAATATATACTTTGCACTTAAATCTCAAATTCAACTCATGAAAAAATACTAATGGGTCATCCATGACTCGTGAGACCTATCATAGCATGCCATGACCCATGAGCCACAATCTCTGACCAAAATCAAAGGTTATCATGAAATCATTATGAGGGGAGAGAGGAGGTGTCATTCTTCATGAAATTATTGAAGGAAAACATTGTCAAGTCATCACTCACCTCACTCTTCATCCAATGGAAGAAAAGTCATTATCCTTAACATAATTGAGCTCATCATGACCTAAACATAGGAATGAGGGAAAAGCAGCATATGTGTCATTCTTCCCTAAATTCAAAGTATGACTTGGATGCTTAAATGAACTAAGTTAGCCAATGGAATGAAGCCAAAAAAGCATAGTCAAATCCTTGTTTTACTGAAAGCTCTTCATGGATATCACCGAGGGAAATTCATCCATGGTTATCTTCAGCCAGGAAACTATGCACAATCATCATAAGGTTGTTACCTTCTTCCCGAAGTAAACCAAGGCTCAACCATGGCCATTCATGGATATATATAAAGCTAACCCCAGAGCTCTCACAGAAGAGAGAGACCCACCTATAGTCCCCAATTCCAAAAGCCTTCAACATCAAACTTGTTCTCTAACCCCTAAGGAGTTGATTCCCCATAGATTCAGCTCCTGAAACCCACTGACCTGCTTCAATTTTATGCCCTAAAAACATGACAGATTTTTGTGTCAACATAAAATTATTCCAAACCCCAAATTAATCGCTCCTACACCATCCCTGGGTTGCATGAGAAAGTTTCTAATCAAAATTGGTTTTTCCCGTAAGCTCTAACCCATTCCAAGACCAAGCCGTAAACCCATTTCAGTGAAATCATACCCTGACCTGATTTCACTTCATATTGAGCTTGTCAGGAGCTTCGCAATGATCTAACAAACATTCGTTTCAAGCTTGATAGAGGATAGTCCTCATTAAGATTAGGCATGTCCATTTTAACCTAATTTTTGCTCGAGTTTGGATCTTTATGAAGAAGATCATTTCAAAACACTCACAACACTGTATTGATGTAATTGTCTCCTTAAGATGAAGCTTTAGAAACAAAATTCATTAAAATCCATTAAGATTTGATAGAGATCTTAGGGTTTAAAAATGAATGGTATGCGGGTTATAACATATTGGGGATGATGACTGGATGTCATCCATTTTCATGTATTGGAAATGGACAGCTGTGATTAAACTAGACTGTGGTTTCATCCATATGAAATAGATGAAACAGCGGGTCACATGGTCACCCGTGTATAAAGTCCAGTCAATCATAGTGTCATGTGTTACTTCCACAGATCCGAGGATCGCGCCGGCGCTTGAGATTTAATTAAATTAGAAAATACACGAAATCTTTGAAAAAACTTATCTTGACAATAAGAAATCATAAAATATGACAAAAAATACTCCTAGATTTAGGAGAACAAGGAGAAAATTATAAAAACAAATATTAGAATTAATGAATTATATTTAGTTTTTAATTAATTAATTACTCTCTGAAGTAATTTAATTATTAAACATTAATTATAAATCTAAAAAATTTGAAATTTTTACAGATTGATCCTCTCATCCTTAGGGATATTCTTTGATTTTTCCAAGTTTAGGGGAAGTCTCTAGCATGAGATATCCAATTTTCACACTTATTTTGTGATTATTTTCAAAAATGATTACAATAATTAGAAAATTGGAAAAGATAATTTAAAAATGATTAGAAATCTTAGGGTGATGAATTTGCACACCAAAATGACATTATTTTAATCTTTGAAAAATTACAAATGACATTTTAGCCTTTTAGGGTAAAATTTGTAATTTGAAAAATTATAAATTAAGGTCTAAACTTTTTATCTTTTATAAAAATGATAATTAGGATTAACTAAACCCCAATATCTAACTTCAAATCACTTTAAACCTAAGCTGATTCCCCAGGTTTTAGTTAGGTTAGGTTTAAATATAACTTAAACTTAAACCCTAATTAAGTTTAATCATATTAAACCTTAATAACATTAGGTTTAAGTCAAATCAAACCCTAAATAGGTCAAATCCTTTATTATACCTAATTAACATGATTAACCTTAATAAAATTAGGTTTAATTAACCCTAAACCATAATTAGACCTAACCCTAATTAGGTATAATTAATATAATTAAACCTTAATAAAATTAGGTTTAATTAACCCTAAACCATATTTAACCCTAACCCTAATTAGATCTAATTAATCCAATTAAACCTTACTTAAATTTGGTTTAATTAACTCTAAAACATAATTAAGCTCAACTCTAATTAGGTTTAATTAATCCAATTAAACCTCACCTAAATTATGTTTAAGTAACTCTAAACCATAATTAATTTTAACCCTAACTAGGTCTAATTATTCTAATTAAACCTTACTTAAAGATGGTTTACTTAATCTTAAACCACAGTTAGACCTAACTCTAATTAGGTCTAATTAATCCAATTAAACCTCACCTAAATTAGGTTTAACTAACTTTAAACCATAATTAGAACTAACTCTAATTTAGTATAATTAATCCAATTAAACCTTACCTAAATTAGGTTTAATTAATCCTAAACCAGGATTAGACCTAACCTTAATTAGGTCTAATTAATCCAATTAAACCTTACCTAAATTAAGTTTAATTAATTGTAAACTATAATTAGACCTAATCCTAATTAGATCTAATTAATCTAATTAAACCTTACCTAAATTAGGTTTAATTAAACTTAAACCATAATTAAGCCTAACCCTAATTAGGTCTAATTAATTCAATTAAAACTTACCTAAATAAGTTTAATTAACTCTAAAAGATAGTTAGGCCTAACTCTAATTAGGTTTAATTAATCCAATTAAACTTTACCTAAATAAAGTTTAATTAACCTAAACCATAATTAGGCCTAACCTTAACTAGGTCTAATAAATCTAATTAAACCTTAATAAAATTAGGTTTAACTAACCCTAAGCCATAATTAGGTTAAGGCCTAATTAGGTCTAAATAGTCCAATTAAACCTTACTTAAATTAGGTTTAATTAACTCTAAACCATAATTAGACCTAACCCTATCTGTGTCTAATTAATGAAATTAAACCTTACTTAAATTAGGTTTAATTAATCTTAAACTATAATTAGTCCTAACCCAATATATGTCTAATTAATCCAATTAAACCTTACCTAATTTTAGGTTTAATTAACTCTAAATTATAATTAGGCCTCACCATAATTAGGTCTAATTAATCAAATTGAAGCTTACCAAAATTAGGTATAATTAATCCTAAACCATAATTAAACCTAACTCTAATTATGTTTAATTAATTCAATTAAACTTTACCTAAATTAGGTTTAATTAATCCTAAACCATAATTAGACCTAAACCTTATTAGGTTTAATTAATCCAATTAAACCCTATCTAAATTAGGTTTAATTAAATATAATCCATAATTAGGCCTTACCCTAATTAGGTCTAATTTATCCATTTAAACCTCACATAAATTAGGTTTAATTAATCCTAAACCATAATTAGGCCAAAGCCTAATTAGGTCTATAATCCAATTAAATCTTACCTAAATTAGGTTTAATTAATTCTAAACCATAATTAGACCTAACTCTAATTAGGTCTAATTAATCTAATTAAACCTAACCTAAATTAGGTTTAATTAACTCTAAACCATAATTAGGTTTAATCCTTTATTATGTCTAATTAATCAAGTTAAACCATACTTAAATTAGGTTTGGTTAACTCTAAACCATAATTAGGCCTAACCCTAATTAGGTCTAATTAATGCAATTAAACATTACCTAAATTAGGTTTAATTAATCCTAAACCATAATTAGACTTAACCCAAATTAGGTCTAATTAATCAAATTAAACCTAACATAAATTATGTTTAATTAACTCTAAATCATAATTAAGCCTAACCCTAATTAGATCTAATTAATCTAATTAAACCTTACCTAAATTAGGTTCAATAAATCCAAAACAATAGTTTGGTAACCTTAATTAGGTCTAATTAATTCAATTAAACCTTATCTAAATTAGGTTTAATTAACCTAAACCATAATTAGTCGTAACCCTAATTAGTTCTAACTAATCCAATTAAACCTTACCTAAATTAGGTCTAATTAATCCTAAACCATAATTAGACCAACCCTAATTAGGTCTAATTAATCCCATTAAACCTTACTTAAATTAAGTTTAATTAACTCTAAACCATAATTAGGCCTAACTCTAATTAGGTATAGATTTAATAAACCCTAAATCATAATTAGGGCAAGCCTAATTAGGCTAATTAATCCAGTTAAATCTTACCTAAATTGAATCTAAATAAATCACACCTTAGATTTTTACTTAAATTAAAAATCCAAGACATATCGAACTTTCGATTATACCTAAATTGAATCTAAATAAATCAAACTTTAGATTCTACCTAAATTGAATCTAAAATAAATCAAACTTTAAATTCAACCAAAATTGAATCTAAAATACATCATACCTTAAATTTTTACTTAAATTAAATTATTCTAAGACATATCGAACTTTAGATTCTACCTAAATTGAATCTAAATAAATTGAACTTTAGATTCTACCTAAATTGAATCTAAAAATTAAACTTTAGATTCTACTTAAATTAAATCTAAATAAATCAAACCTTAGATTCTATCTAAATTGAATCTAAGTAATATCAACCCCTTTAACTTTACCTGAAGCTTAGGTTTAATCCAAATTGAATCTAATGGACATTATACCTTCGATTCTAACTAAATTGAATCTAAGCAAAATTGAACTTTAAGTTTTACTTGAATCACTTTATGTTTTGGATATTACATAAATACATGAGGTTCTATCAGCATTGAATCTAAATCATCTTATAAGTTAGGTTCTACCTAAATTGAGCCTAAATCACATTCTATTTTAGATTCTACCTAAATTGAATCTAAGTAATATCAAA
This sequence comes from Papilionanthe hookeriana x Papilionanthe teres, assembly GCA_022702705.1. NCBI lineage: Eukaryota > Viridiplantae > Streptophyta > Magnoliopsida > Asparagales > Orchidaceae > Papilionanthe > Papilionanthe hookeriana x Papilionanthe teres. The sequence goes on along the minus strand of CM040430.1, from coordinate 80,567,361 downwards.
CATTAGCTTCTACTTAAATTGAACCTAAATTATTCTATAACCACAAACTTAACAATCTTGATCGAAACATTCAAAATGAAATAATTAACAAAATAACTGAATTTAATCGATTAATAAATTGTAAGCAATGTAAAATATTTCAACTTTTAAAATCCGACAAAAACATTAAAACTTAAATGAAACTCTAGTCAACAAAGATCACCGAACGCAACTTGAAACACAAAACGAAGATTTCTTGAATGATGTAATATAGGGTTTTCGACAAGAGTCTTCCAGTCTTGGTTTAAAAACATTTCGAACGAAGTAGATTAAGTCATCTGATGACCTTGGGACGATAGAGCCACGAACATCTTGACTGGGTTGTCTAAAAATTAAAAATCAACAATTTAAGAAATAAAATCAACATTATTTCATTTACAGAACTGATATTGTTTTCCTTGCAGGTTGAAGATAAGTTTCATTTTAGATTTATTTTGCATGTTATTAGGATGTGCTAACTCTATTTTGTAGGGTGACATTCTGAAGACGGGGCAATAAACAATAAAACAAAACCAAGTAAATAACAAAATAAAACCAAAACAACAACAAAATAAAAACAAAACGACAACAAAACAAAACCAAAATGACAACAAAACAAAAGCAAAATGACAACAAAATAAAACAAAAACGACAACAAAATAAAATAAAACGGTAATAATAAAACAAAGACATCAAAACAAAATAAAACAAAAATTTTAGGGTTGTACGTGACACTTAGAAACATATTACCCTTAGGATCAAACATTGACGTTTCTTTCCTTAATCTTAATACTTAAAGTTAATCAAGAGTTTACTTAGATAATCCTAACTGTCTAAAATATAATTAACTATAGGAGTTTACTCCTATAGGAGAGTAAAAAATACATAATAAGTATCATACCTAAGATCTCTTGTTATTAGATTTTCCATGCGGCCGTCTTATACAGGGATCTTCGGAATAAGGCATTATAGAGTTTTTCTCCGTAATGTTCACCACAATCCTGAAATTTCTTTTTTTTATTGTTTTCTATTTTCATTAGCCATTTTCCTTTCTTTTCCAAGCTTCTTAATATGCAAGAATCATTTATATGATCTAAAAGAATAAGATTACTTGGAGAATATGGTGATATGATAGATAAACAGAGTGGTGACTCCTTAACACCGACATTGACAGACATCCGACATTCATAACGACATGTGAGAATTGACGGCCCCGGTGGCGATGAGCCTCCCGGATGCCATCAAGAGAGTGGCGACTCTGTTGGGGAATTTCTTTCTCCTCGTCTCTCGTTAAATCACTCATTCTCTAAAGTTGTTCCATCTTTTGATAGATAAGATCATTTCTTTTAAATCTAACTCTTTAAAGAGTTACTACTGACATTTCATAACGACAAGACAAATCTTATAAAATAATTAATTCCCAGTTTATAAAATAAGTCTATTCTGACATTTTATTCTCCTGAATTTCCAGAAAAACTGCAATGAATTCTCTAGATTCAGTCTTTTCCTACATTCAAGATCTTAACTCACTAACTAACGAAGCTGCTTACTTTTACCAGAATGACTTTGGATTATTTAATGAAACTGAAATTTTATTAAGTAGTCAGTGTTGACCTCATTTTTGATGAGGTCTTCTCTTCTTCTCTTTAGTACTTAGGATCTAGCCTTAGGCTTTTCCTTTGACTATCTTAGAGGACTAGAATTGAGACCCACCACCTAGAATTTCAAACCACTTCTAAACTCCCTGCAAACTCCACAAACTTGACTACGGACCCCTAATCACCTGAGGGTTGAAATCGAGTGTGGAAGTTTAAAGGATGAGTTCCTATAGGACTCTTTGGCCTTAGGACCGACACAGGTGGCCCAGTGCAGTGAAAGGGCTGACTTACACACACACTACACTCATACACTACACTTCCATGCACCTCCCGAAAATACACCCATACCCAACTTGACTTCCCGACTCATGTAGGTGATTCACATGGATGGTCCTTAACCCCTAAGCCCTCGGTAAGAGGGTTAGGAACAACATAGTGAATGCCTCAAATGAGTCCCTTCATGGCTCATGTGGGCTTGATATGACTTCATGGCTCAACCAAAATGGTTTTATTCCACTTACATCCACCCAATATTCAATTTTCCAAATTTTCAATTTTTGACCCCCGGGACCTACACCCGCTTAACCTACCAAATGCCTTTGAAACTACCCAAATTTCTCAAAAATTTCCAAATTACCCAAAATTCTCCAAAATCAATCCCAAACATTTCCACATCACTTAAATTGATCATCCATAACCAAAAATGCCAAAAATTCCAAAATACCCCCAATACCCTCCAAATACCCAAAATACCCCTCTTGACCCAAAAATCCAAAAATTCAGAAAATTCCCAGAAAATTCCAGAAAATCCCAAATATTCCCAATTTCATTTTGTTCAACTACACCATGGGCCAATTTTGTCAATTTACCCCACTTTTATCAAAACCCCCAATTTGACCCATTTTAACCCAAAGTAAACCCAATGTCAAACCAAATCTACCCACTTGACCCCAATTTTGGTCCAATTCAATTCTAAACTTCAATTCAACATCCCCAACACCAATCTAGACCCAATCCAAGCCCAATTTGAGTGGCATTGGGATCCAATTTCACTTTTGGCCTTAAAGCCCGATTTGGACCTATGACCCAAACCTAACCCAAACTCACCCAATTCAACTCCAATTAACCCTAAATCTTTTCCAAACCTTCCTTAACATCCCCATAAACAAAACACTAACATGATTTGCCCAAAATTTAGACCCAAACCCCACTCAAATTCAACCCAAAATCAAAAAGCCCAATTTTGACCTAAACCTAAACCTAGCCCAGAATGAGCCCAAATCCCAAAATCAAAACCTAACCAAAGCCAAAACCTCTTTGAAACACTCCCATAAACATTTCCCAACATTAATTTTACATCAATTTCAACTCTAGCCCAACTTTGGCCCATGGTAACCCATTTTGGCCCACCTTAGCCTCTTTACCAAAAGGCCGTATCCAACCCAATTCAAACCCAAATCACCTCAAACTTGTTTCAAACCACTCATGAAGCATCCCTAAACCAAACTCAACAATTATTTGGCCCAAGCCTTTACCAAAATTTCATCCCAAAATCCATTTTAAAATTCAAAAGCCCACTTTCCTAAACCATTTTAAAAGCCCATCCTTTACCACATCCAAAGGCCCAAAATTGGTCCCAAAGCCCATATGACATTTCCCCTCATCATACTTTCAATTAAACTCAATACCTAAGTCCTAAATCCATCATCAAATCATTCCAAATCAAGTTCCATACAAATTTCCATCAAATTACCAAAAAATTCCTAAAACCCTTTTCATGAAACAAGTCAACCTTTTCCCAAGCCAAATGGAGCCATGAACAAGCCATCCTCAAGCCACATGAAGCCATGAGGGCTTTGACTTGTCATTAGTCCATTTATGGCAAGAAGAGGGGGCCCTTTCCTAATCCTTCTTAAACCTTTTTTTTACCTTAAGCATGTTACACACTAAACCATGCTTAGCCACCTCACCATGGATGGAGACTTCACCACTCCATGGCAGTGACCCAAGTGACTCTTTTCGGCCCAAGACCGGACCTTGGGTGGTGCACCTAGCCCAAAAGGATGGGTTGACCCAAACCTAGCCAAAATGGCCTCTTCCCCATTCCATTCCAAGCCATCTCCTTTACACTTGGCCATTGCCAATTGCTTGCCAAACACCTGACCACGACCCACTTGACCACGAGGGTGACCCTTACTGCCGGCCGACCACCCGGTCGCCGGAAAACACCATGGCCGAAAGCTCACATGTGAGCCAACATTGAAATTCTCCATTGCTGACTTGTCCCAACCCGAATGGATAGCATGGCTGTTCTTCCCTTGACCTAAGCGGTGATCCCAACCATTAAACCCCACAGGAGAGCCTCCAGCCATGCCTATTTAAACACCACCCCCTCACGGCCATGAAAAGAGAGTTGCACAAACCTTGCCAAAACTGCGCCAAAATTGTTCCGGACTCCTCCCCATACACGAGCACTTCATCCCCGAGTGAGATCCCCTGCCATTTCTTCTCTGTGAGCTCGATTTCGGAGTTGAAATTCCACCCAAAACCAGGGACACTTCTCCACGAGTGGACCAATCCCCAAATTGATTGGTTCTATACCTTCACCGGACCGAGGGAAGGTGTCCACCAGACAAAAGCCCCATCTCCGAGGCCACCCGGTTGCTCCGGACTCCAAGCTTTGTGATCGAGCTGTGGTCGAAGTCCAACCTAGACGATTCACCGGACCGGGAGACTTCATGCGGAGCTTCTCAGGATCCGATCGAAGGTGCAACAACTCTCGGATCGAAGCTTCACTTCTGCGAGCAAAGGTATGAACTCATTCTTTTTCCCGAGCTTACAGAGATTCTCCATTTCATTTGAGTAAATTTCGATGCATGTTTACCGTATGGATGTGTTCGTCTCTTCAAGACGAATCCATAGAGCATAAGAACACGAAAATCCATTGAGAATCGAGTGAGAAATTAGGGTTAGAAGGTTGACGGTCACGGGTGCACACCGGTCATAGACGATGACCGGGAGCGCGTTGGATCGCGCGTGTATCGAGCGGACGGATCGGATTGCGCCGGACCGGAGAACGTTACGTGAGCTGCGGGTCCGGGACGGGCGACTCGAGATGGCGGCGCCCAATCGCGGCGCGACACGTACCGCTTCGGAGAGGCTAAGGATGCGGCGGCGCCGCGTGGATAAGTAGAAAATTAGGGGTATTTTCTATTTATTTAATTCCCTAAACTTGGAAAATTCATAACTTTGTGTAGAAAAATCGGAAAAATAAAAGAAAAATACCCTCTTGCTCGGTGAACAGAGGAGAATAATGTGGAAAAGAAATCATTTAATTTCATCAAGTATTTTATTTTTAGTAATTTATTTACTCTCTGCATACATTTAATTCTCCATGCATTCATACAATTCACCATGGCATGAGACCATAGGGCTTTTGAAGCCTCCGAATTTGGGAACATTCCCGAATTTTCCAAAGTCGAGGCCATTCCTATGAAGAGTTATTGATTTTTCAAATTCATGTCACTGTTTTGAGTATTTTAATTCCAATAAATAGCATGTTGTGTAATAAATTCTAGGAAAATTTGGTGATGTTCCTTATGACCAGAGAACCCTAAGAAAAATAGGATTTGAGTTAATTCACTCAAATTAACCCTAATTGGCTTAAACACCCAAAATAGGACTCTAATTAATTAGAGTTAACCATAGATCAAATTGACTTGAAATCAATTCTCCACTGACCTTTAGGATCAGAGGAACCCACCATAAAAATTTGAGGTCAATTGGACTTGGTTAGCCCACTAATTGGGTTGATTAAGCCACTTAGTCATTTTAAACTTTAAAAATTCATAACTTTCAAAATATCTTTCAAAAATTCACCAAATTGGTTTTGGATTCTCTCTAATATCAGGGGAGTTTAAGAAAATTAAAATTTCAATTTTCTAAAAAAGTTAATTTTTAATATTATTTTAATATTTTTAATAATTAAAAAATAATAAAAATCACAAAAATAATAAAATTCACTAAAATGTCACATTTTGAATTTTAATCACTTAGGAACAAACCCCATATTTTTCTCAGGCTTATTTAGTGAGATATTAATTTTTAAAGCTCTAGGATAATTTTAAAATTAAAAAAATGTATTTTCTAGCATTTTCACTAAAATAATTATAATAAATCAAAGAAAAATTAGAAAATTGTAAAATTTGGTTCTCTGGAATCCTTGATATCAGAGAGAATTTTAAAAATTATAAAATTCATTTTTCAACATTTATTTTATTTTTAAATTAATTAACACTCTAAAACTTAAAATAATTATAATAAAAATAATATAATTCAAAAAATCACCAAAATTAGTCCAAGTGGTCCTCTGGTCATTAGGAATGTCCCCTAATTTCCTTAAGGACAGAAACTTTCCCTTGGTCATGTTATCAAATTTTCCTTGAAAATCTCTATTTTCTACTAAAAATAATTATATAAATAAATTAAATACAGAAAAATCACATTTTCTCCTCTCATGTCTTTATTGACATATGAGTGAAGTCACATAAAAATTTCAAGTTCATTTGAGTTCAATTTAGTGAGTTATAAAATTATTAAGCTTAAAGGGCAAAATGGTAATTAAATTTTAACCCTTAATTAAAACTTTAGGTTTAATAAAAAATTAACAAGTAAAATATTTGATCCTAATCTGATTTGGATGATTGAAATTTAATAATTGAAGGGTAGAAACCCATTAAGCAATTTAAAATGATTAAACTTTAATTAAATAATTGATTAAATTTGGAAGAATACTAAAATTGGAATTATTAAAATAGGGATATTATTAGGAAGAGATTTATTCTTTAATTTAAAAATCCCTAAATTAATCATTTCATTAATGTTTAACTCTTAATTAAAATGATAACTCAAACTTAAAATATTAAAAGACTTAATCATTAAACTAAAATTAAATCATTAAACTTTTTCAAAAATTTCAATTAAAATTAAATTAAATTAAATTAAAAATCAAATTAAATTAAGTAAATTAAATTAAAATTATATTAAATTAAATTAAGATTAAAAGTTGAATTAAATTAAATTAAATTAAATTAAATTAAATTAAATTAAATTAAATAAAATAAATTAAATTAAATTAAATTAAATTAAATTAAATTAAATAAATAAATTAAATTAAATTAAATAAACTAAATTAAATTAAATTAAATTAAATTAAATTAAATTAAATTAAAAATTAAATCAAATCGAAGCTAAATTGAATTAAATTAAATCAAATCAAATTGAATTAAGTTGAATTAAATTAAATCAAAATAAATTAAATTAAATTAAGTTAAATTAAATAACATCACTTAAGACATAAACCTAAAATAATTTGAACAACTATTCCAAACTTAAATCATTAATTTGAACTTAAATTTGAATCACAAACTATTAAATACTATTTTGCCCTTAGGAGCTTTTATTATCATAACTCCTAAATGGAATATCAAATGAAGTGACACTTCACTTATAAGGATATTCGAACATCCTGAGTTACTTGAGCAAGTTAACAAAACTTGAAAACCTCGGATGATCGATTCATTTACATAATTAAATTCATTTGGACTTAAAACAATCCTAGAAATATTGAAAAGATGTTTAAGATTCTTCTTAAGCACTTCCTCGATATGATAGGATATTTATAAGAACGATTGAACTTAGTTGTTCTTTGATGAAGAAAATCGTCTTCGAACCAAAACACAAAGAACACTAGACGTCATAGGAAATGACTAGTTATAGGATTATGAACATGGTAGAAAACCATAACCCTTACCTTAGCTTTACCTAGGAACTTGCTTAAATATTCTAGCTGTGTTTTAAGTGCGGCTTGGGATGACGGGAAGACCCTCCGGGTACGCTTTTATTTTATCATAATTCACTTTCACTGCAATTTATTTTATTGCGAAATGCACTTTACTTTTCTTGCATGTTAAACAACAGTTGCATGAAAACCTACACCTTTAGGACGAAAACCAAAACTGAAACCCATAACTAAATTAAAAGACACTACAAGATAAAATTCACCTCCACAACATTTCAAAATATAAGACAACTCAAAATTTAATCACAAACAGAACACAAAACTGTAATTACAACTAAATTAAAACGTCTCATTGAATGATCGGGAATACCTCGGATGATGTAACCCACGTATTGCTAACGGGATTTCCCACGGTCTAAATGAAAGTGCGGAACTCATTTAGTTGAGTTTAGCAAATTCATACGGACTAAGTGAATTCGATGAAAATAACGATGCTTGGGATGACGGAACCGTGGGATCTTAATCGGTTACGTTTAATCGATTTTAAGACTCGTTTTAATTAAAACATAAAGAACACTTGGAAATTAAGATTCCTCTAAACCAAACACTTCTCTCATCTCCGATTTATGACTTCTACAATTAAACCTCTGCAACAACAAGGAGCTCGGAGCATGGTGGGCGGCACGGCCATCGTCGTCGGCAAAACTTCCCTAGAATTAAACAACCAAGCCATAGGACTTCGAGGTAGTTTGCACTAGTGCGACATAAATCCTCGACTCTTCGTTAGGCATTTGCATTGCAAATTAAGCCCTAGCTAGGTCTTAGGATTTCCAAGGTAGTCGTCCGATACGACATAAACCCTCATATCTTCCAGGCTGTTTGTATGATTCTATCATATAAATATAAGCCCTAATTAATTAAAATTGACAAGATTAAAACATTAGATAAACATTAGGACTTTCCTAAATCCAAGCCAAACAATAGGATAGTCGGGAGATTATCGAAGTTTACTTCGAATCCGTAATTTCTCCTACTTTTCTTCCTTTGAATTCCTAAAATAAAATGTTCCAAATTTGATCCATTCCCTATTGAAATTCCAAAATTCAATCCCTTGAAAACTTAAACTTTGAAATTCTAGAGAGCGAGAATTATTGATTATTATCGAGAGTTTTCTTAGGTGATTCCCGTCACTTAAGATGTAATTAACTATAGGGGCTTGCCCTTATAGGGAACTTTAAGAACCCGGGTAATATAAACCTCTGTTTAATGTTTTTATATTAAGCGGGGAATTTGTCGGCTTATAAAATTGGTTCGCGGACCAAACGGATGTCACGAAATCTCCTAGTTTATTTAATCGAGCCCCATCATCGAAACGATGTGTCCATTCTTCGGGATAGATACACGGTTTGTGGTGCGGTGCTCGTTTATATAAACTATTTGGGATGTGAGATCGGTTTGATTTCATATCTTAAAACTTTTAAACTTAAAATTATTTTCAAAATCAAATATTACTTTTCAAATTATTTATTTAAATTAAAAATACGCCGGCAATTTCTGTAGGCGACCTCTTTTCAAAATAAAACTCATAACCTAAAAATAATGCCGACAGTCAGTCTTAAACTAGCATCTAATCCTTCAAAGAATTTAATCTGGACCCCTATGAAGACTTTCTTCTTTTTATAGAAGATTTACGTCAAGAGTTTCCCATAAAACACTTCACTTTTGAGGAAATGGAAGAAGAAGTTGATTGGAAAGGAAAAAAAATTGTATTGATCAAGAAAGAGATATTTTGTCACTATCTGTGTATGAGGTCATATATTGTTCCGAAACTGTTTCACTAACACGTACCCAATGAAGAAATAAAACTCGTTCTCTTAAAAGAAAAAAGAAGTGGAATGAAGACAATAATTTTGAAACATCTGATTTGAGGAGAATATTTTCGGGAACCCTTCTTCCTTAAAGGAAAACAAGTTTTATCCAATACCAATCGAGTATGAGGATAATACATTTCAATCAGTTCAAGAAGAAAATACTTCGTCAATACAAACTATATATTTTGTGTTTAAAAGACATACACGAAAAGATAGATGTTCAATCTCTCAAATTTTAGACAAAATGCGATCTGCAGTTTCTACAACCATGAAAAGAAAACTTCTTGCACAAGAGAATCCTATCTGTCAAGAAATGGATCAACAATTCCCATTGGAAAGTCAATACACACAAATACCAGTTAAACTCCGTTTGGGGCCAAGAGTAGAAGATATAACTATCTCAAAAGATAGAACAAAACATGATAAATTAATGTTAAAAGCAGAAGAGACATCTGCTAAAATGAAAGCTCTTGTCCAATTGTTACAAAATGGAGACAACACTTACTCACAGCACAATGATATACTTCATATAACATCTCGTCCTATGCTCAAAAAATAATGTATGGAAACATGGGCTGTCAGGAGGAATCTCTAATGTTGTGAGTAGTCCTGCAGATTGTTCTCTGGAGAAGACTAGTGAAAAATATCATGTTAAGTCATTTGGGGAAAGACTGAAAAAGTTAAAAACTGATATTAAGCAATTCTCAATAAGGATAAAGAAAATTTCTTCAAATAGTCAAAGTGAGAAATTTGCGGAAATAAATATGGCAGAGACATGAGCTACCTCTTCAGCACAAGAATTACGTGAAGAGAATGCGACAAAAGAATTACGAATAGTTATCCAATAATGAGATGAACAGATTAATTATCTCGAACAAAAAATTAAAGAAATGATGGCAGCTTTACAAAATCCGCCACAAATAACTCCATTACCTGCCATTAAAATTATTAGGCCAAAGGCAATACATATTCTTGATGATAGAAGAGAATAAATAGAATTGAAGAAAACTCTCAAAAGAAAAAGAATTGAGTAGAATTTCGGAAAGAGACATTGCACAACTTATAGAACACAAAATAAAATAAATAATGGCTAAGTTGAGGGCTAGATCATTAATTCCAAAGGGTAGACCCTATCCGGAGGAATTTGATTATGTCAAATATCCTGAAGGCTTTGTTCCACCTCTCTTCAAAATGTTTGACGGGACTAGTAACCCTCGTCATCATCTTGCACACTTCGGAGCGAGTTGCTGCAACTCGGGGGAGGGGGGGTAGTGATGCTCTTCTGTTTCGCCAATTCGTTAATAGCCTCACATGAGTTGCCTTCAATTGGTATGCAGAGCTTCACAATGGGTCCGTTAAAACTTTTGTGGAACTTAAATCTTTTTATTCAACGATTTTCTGGAGCACCACATCATATAACAGTTGGAGACTTAGTAGTGGAGAAATAAGAACTAGGGAAAACTCTTGTGGATTATATTTTACATTGGAGAAATCTCAGCATGAAATGTGAACCGTAACTCCAAGAACAACATGCAGTTGGAATTCTGCTTAAGAATATTCATGGTCATATAGCATTCATGCTTAAAGATTTATAATAAAGACATTTGAAAAACTGCTCAGTAAAGCTGTCAATCTTCAGAAAGAAGCTAAGCAAATGAGACAGAGAAGACAAAGCCGATTAAGACGTTCAAAAAGAAATCAGGAAATGTCTTAGCAATAGAAAAGGGTAAAAAAATAATACAAATGCAACTTGAACAAAAGAAACAACAGCAAAATGTGGGTCAACTGCAATTACAGTCACAGAAAGACAAGAAATCAATGTCCAAGAGAATAAACAAAGAATATCCATTCAAAATAGAAGTTGTAACAAAGATATTCCGTAGCTTTTTGAAAGTGTTGAAATTCAAATTGCCTGAAGCTAAAAGACTGAGAGAAGTTGATATGAAAGATCATCCTAACAATTGTAGTTATCATAAGATGCTCAGACATAAAATCGAAGAATGTTTTATCTTCAAAGACTGGTTGAAACGAAAGTTCAAAGAAGGGAATATGATCCTGAAAGAATATCTGAAAGAACCTAAAAAAGGTTCAGTCAATATGATTTTAGTGGATGAAGTTATTCCTAACAATCATCCTGATATTAAAGATAGAGAAAATACTGCTTAAGGTAAATCTTTTGAGAAAACCATTGCAAACTTACAAATTACAAAATCTTCCAAGAAAGAAAAGAAAAAGAAAAATAAAGAACCAAAAGGGTTAGAGGCATCTAGATATAGGGACTACTTTTCATTTTGTATATTCCAATTCCTATATTCCTTTACCATCTATTAGGATAGTTGTCTCGAACGAAGGGAGGAAATCCCTCGAGCCATTGACTTTGTATGACTTCCTTTTTATCCCTACTGCAAATAATAACACTTCAAGTTCTAATTACATTTTGTCTATTTCTGATGCCGCTTCTCAATATGATCAATCAAAATTTGATCCTGCAGATAATACTTAAAGTGTAAACAATCTTGATAAGCCCAATGACAATCAAAATGATATTGATAGCAATGACAATTTCGATAATGATGAAAATAAAGACGACACTGTTACACTGGAACTACAAGGAACACCAATTTCTATAGAATTGAAACTTTTCAACTTAGAGACAAAAGAGTCAGACGATAAACTGTAAGAAATAATTGAAGTCAACTTACGAAGTGGAAGAGTTCTACCTCCAAGAATGGCTCCTAAAAAAAAGAAAAACAAATAGTTGAACCGGAAGGGATCATTCCTCCAGTACATCAACAATTATGTGAAAGAAATGAAGACAGTCTTCATAACAAAGTGGACTATCTACTAGTCCATTTGTGAAAATCACCAGCAAAGTTGAGTATCTACAATGCCCTTATGCTTTCTAAAGAAATGAGGGAAACATAATAAAATCTCTTCCATAAAATTTTTTAGCTCAACTCACTAATACCACCTTAAATGAAGCATATTCACCAGAAAAATAGACTAAGATAACTTTTTCTGACAATGACTTGTTGCTCGGTACGACTGAACATGATTGTCCACTGTACATCACAGTTAATATAAATGACACTACACTTTTAAGGGTGCTTATTGACCATGGTGCCTCGATTAAAATTATGAATTTAAGAACTCTTACGTATTTGGACATTGACGCTTGCAAACTAACGAGGGATAAAATGATGTTATGAGGATTTAACCAACAAGGAGAAAAAGATTTAGGGTCAATTATATTGCTCTTAAAGATGGATAATTTGGTGATAATGACAAAATTCCATATCATTGATTCTGAAAATTCTTTCAATGCTTTACTTGACCGACCATAGCTTCATGAATATAAGATGCTTAATCCCTAAATATATACCCTTACATTTTAGATATGAAATTGTACTTTAATTATTTATAATATGGGATACTACACAAGTATACGTATCATTTATCAAGTAGTATGTTGTCAGCGCATAAAAAGTTCATGTGAGTTTTGGTTGGGGTTGCCCACTAGAAGCTGTCGGCCGCCGGAATCGAAATCCCGTCGCCCGCTTCGGAAGGAAAGTTTTAATTTAATTAAAAATTTAGTTTAGAAAAATATGAAGTCAAACTGATCTCATATTTTCTGAAGTTCAAATGAAAGAGCACTATACCTCAAACCTTGTATCTATCTCGAAGGATAGACACAAAATTTGAGGATGAGGCTCGATCAAATAAACTAAAGAAGTACATGACATCCGTTTGTTCTGTGAAACCATTTTATTTGCTGACAAGTTCTTCTATTTAATATGAAGAATTAAATAGGGTTTATATTAAGCTGGGTTCGGAAAAGTTCCTATAAGGGCAAGCCTCTATAGTTAAATACATCTTAGATAATTCGGATCACCTAAGAAAACTTTCGATACAAATCAGAAAATATATTCTTACGACTTCAAAAGGCTAAGGTTCTCTTAAACGAAATGTGATAGTCAGAATCCATAGGTGAGTGGTGTCAAGTTTTTAGAAAGAGTTGTTGTAGAATCCAAAGGAGGAAAGACTAGGAAAAGGCACAGATCCGAGAAGATTCTCGGTGACTTCCCAAGCTATCCTATTATGTGGCTCAATTTAGGGAAAAATTTAATTTATGGTTCATCCTGCCAATTTTAATTAAGTAGGACTTACATTCACTTGATGTCGATCATTTGAATGGCCTATAAGATGTGAGGGTTTAGGTCGTATTGGAATGACAACCTCGGAAACCTAGACGAGTTAGGGCTTATAGTACACCAGGTGCAAAGGCTTAAAAGATGAGGTGAGGGTTTATATTGCACTGGGCAAATACCTCGAAGTCCTATTGCTTGTTGTTATTACTAAGGAGAGAAGGTTGTTGTTGTATACTCATTGTTTGCCCTCTCGAACATGTCCTTCCACATCCTCGATCGTGCTGCCCTCGGTGTGTTGCCTCGAGCTCCCTGTTGTTGTTGCAAAAGTTTCAGTTTTAGAGGTGACAAATGTAAGGAGGGTAAGAGAAGTAGTGTGTTTTAGAATGTAGAAAATTGAGGTTGCTTAGTGTTTTATTTAAACAAATGTTAAAATTGATTATAACGCCACCAGTTAGGACCCCACGGCTCCTTCGTTCCGGTTACATTATTTCATCAGATTCTCTTAGTCCGGATGAATTTACTAAATCCAACTTAATGAATTCCGTACTTTCATTCAGACCGTGGGAGACCTTATCAGCAACACGTATGTTGTGTCGTCCAAGGAACTCCCGTTCATCCAAAGGGGTGATTTAATTTAGTTGAAGTTGCGATTTTATTTTGTTTGTGATTAAATCTTGAGTTGTCTTATATTTTAAAATGTTGTGAAGTGATTTATTTCATCCCAAGCATTTATATTTGCAGTAATGTAAAGTAATAAAATGTAAAGCAGGAAACTGTTCCAACCAGGTATATGTACTAAAAAGTAAAGCGGGTAAACTGAAACAGGCAAGTATGTGTGTAGTAATGTAAGGTAGGCAAACTGAAACAAGCAAGTATATGTGTACTAAAAAAGAAAATAAGAAGCCAAGCACATGTACTAAAAGTAGAGTAGGAAAGCCTAACAAATAGCTGTGTGTATGTGCCACAATGTGTGTAAGAAAGACTAAGTGTAAAACCTGTGTAGTAGACCAAAAGGAATAAAAAGAAAACCAAAAGTTTGCAAGAGGTAACGTCTCGTAGGAAATCCATGAAAACAAATCTATAAAGAAAAACAGTAGGAAATCCGTATAAAACAAATATATAAAGAAAATCTGTAGTAAATCTGAAGAAAGCAACGTAGGAAAAACCACAGAAAATAAAGGACTACAAGTCCAAAAAGACTGTAAGCGCGATGACGCAGAGGACTCAAAGCTGTAATGTATGTCCCACCTTAGGTACTGACTACTAGACTGACTTTCTGCAGAAGGCAGCCCTAACCCAATTCGAGTAGCCAACTGCGGACCTTTATAAATTTTTCATTCATTTCAATTTGGATGTCATGCAAGTAAGAAGTTGTAGATAAGTAGGTTGTTTTGTGGTGGAGGTAATTTTGTATTTATTTTTGAAAATATGTATGTGTACTTTTTGTAAAGTAATTCGATCCACAGGTTGACTATCCTAATTGAACTAGGACTGCTAACATTTTTAGACCGCTGACGGTAGAAACCCCAAGAACGGGTGAATAGTATCGGCAATTTCCTTTCTCTACCCTCTCCAGGGTCTCTGAGTCAGGAGATACTATTTTGTGATTCTCTCGGGTCGGTTCTCTATTGCAATTCTATCATTGTCCCCTCTCAACCACCGCACTTACAGCCTTGCTTGATGGTCCCACATATAGCAGAAAGCTATACATGCGCACTTATGTGTCCTACATAAGCACGTGAATTGAGCCAAAAAATAAGGTGAAAAACAAAGGACAAGTGGTCAAGGAAAAGAAAGAGAAGAAAATAATCCACCTAACATTATATCACAAAGGAGGTGAGTTATTTTCTCGAAATCAAAGTAAACATAAAACATGTCAAAACAGCTAAACCTCTCCCAACATGGTGCAGAGAGGTGACAGTGAGACATGTGAAGAAAATAAGCTAAACCCCTCTAACGTGGTGCAAGGGGTAGCTGCAAAGTGTCAAACCTCTCCAACATGGTGCAAGAGGTTATCATGTAAAGCATGTAGAGTAAAAGGGTCAAACCCTTGCAATAATGTTACTAAGGATTATCATGTAAAGTGTGTGATGTAGAAAAGTGTCAAATCCTTGCAATTGTAGTGCTAAGGATTATCATGTAATGCGTGTGATGTAAAAAAGTGTCAAATCCTTGCAATCATGGTGCTAAGGATTATCATGTAATGGATGTAAAGAAGTAAAGTAAAGTAGCGAAGTAATGTGAGGAAATGAGAAGGGTGTAGTGGTGTGGCAGGGTAGTGTAACATGTGAGATAGTGTGACATGTGTGGAGTAATGTAGTGATGTAATGAAGTGGTGTGTCATGTGAGATAATGTGGCATGTGAGGTAGTGTGAGATGTGAGGTAGTGTGGCATGTGAGGTAGGAGGTAATGTAGTATGTAAGGTGGGAGGTAATGTAGTATGTAAGGTAATGTAGTGTGTAAGACGTGGGGTAACATGGTGTGTAAAGTGATGTAATGTGTAAGATGTTGGGTGATGTGGTGTAAGAAATGTAAGAAGTAAAAACAAATTCCCCCATCATGGTGCGGGGGATAACTATAAAGTATGTGGAGCAAAAAAGTTGAGATATGTGAAATCAAAACCAAAAGCTAGGAAAGCAAGGGGGCAACATGACCAAAAAGGGATAAAAAATTTGAATCCGAACAAGAAAAATCCGGCAGCATAACAACATAAAAATTCAATTTTTCACACCCGCAATTTGCAATCCAAGAAGTACACAAGCTTATATATGTAGCAACATCCGACATTTTCCATCATTTCTCAAGCCTTTGAAGTAATTAAAGGAGTGTAAAGAGAGAGAAATCCCTCATTAACATGTAAGACTTAAGAGCATCCAAGCATATTAAGAAAGTAGAAGAGTGTAAAGAGAAAGACATCCCTCATTAGCATGTAAGATTTAGAGCCAACCAAGCTTGAATAGCATGTCCAAACTCTCTCTTTGAAGTGGTGAACATGCCACCTCTCCTCTTTTCTTCTCTTACTCAAAAGCAACTCATTTGGTACTCAACCATGCAAATTAAACATAGGGGCAGCAAAGAGAAGTCTTAAATACACTTACAAAATAGCTACCAATGCAGTTTTTCATGTAGGGACGGCAAGCACATTTCCAAAACCAATCCCAAAATGACATATAAGTGCAGATTTTTTCTTTGAAAATGCATGGTGATGATGTGAGACACCTCTATACTAATGTATAAGTGCAGATTTTGACATCTAGCAAGTGTAGGGTTAATGCAAATCAATTCCGGAATAAAGGGTGGGTGCAGATTTTTGTTTTAGCACGTGTAGGGATGATGTGAATCACTCCCAAAGTAGTGTGTGAGTGTGGAATTTGGTGTAGGTGGCATGTGGGGATGATGTGGAGTGAAAGTATTAAGTATTAAGTGTATGGGTCATGTATGTAACATGTAGGAGTGCTAAAACTTGGTGAGGTGAATGCATGTGGGGGGAAATTTTGTGAGTGTGACATGTAGGTATATTAAAATTTAGGAAGGTGAATGTGTATATAGAAATCTTCATGTAAGTGATGTGTTGAGTTTGTGAAATTTGATGTAGTGAATGTGTGTGAAGTTTTCATGTATGGAATGTATGGATTTTGTGAGATTTAGGGTGAAGTGAGTGTGAATGTGAATTTTTCATGTAAATGATGTGTAGATTTGGTGGAATTTAGGAATGTAAATGTGTATGTGAAGTTTCTCATGTAGGGAATGTAAAGTTTTCATGTATGGAATATGTGGATTTTGTGAAATTTAGAAAGACAGATGTAAATGTGAAGTTTTTCATGTATAGAATTTATGAATTTTGTGAAATTTAGGAAATGGATGTAAATGTGGAGTTTTTCATATAGGGAATTTATGGATTTTGTGAATGAGTACGTGTATAGAAAATTTTAGGGATGTGATCTTGTCTGAAATTGTGGGCTTAATGTTAGGTATGTGAATACATGTTGAAATTGATGAAAAACAAGTGGCCATGACTTCAAATTTGGATGTTTTATGTGTGAGTGTGCTCAAATCCAAAAATTGCACATTTTCACCCATTTGTTTAATGTGTGTTCCAACCAATGCAAAGCACTCTAGATGCTTGGAATAAGGTGGAATTTGTGTAATTTCAAAGCCCAAGTATCATATATGTATAAAGACTTGATGAAATGGATGTAAAACAAGCATGTATGGGCTCATTCATGAGTGTTTCAAAAGTGACCTATTTTGAATCCGAAAATGACAAAATTTTCACCAAGTGATTCACAAAGTGTGTTCATGAGTGCAAGGCACCATTGAATTCTCACAATTTCATATGACAAGTGTAAATAGAGGGGTAACAAGTTTACATAAGGTGCAATAAGGCAAGTGACTTTAAAGTCATATGCAGTTTGCAAGACTTTCAATCATAAAGGCACCCTAAGGAAACAAGTAGTGAGTGTATGAAACCTACACATGCTTGCCAACCAAAATATCATTTTATGTATGTGATAAGGTGAAATGTGTATGAAAAAACAAGGCCTAGATGTTGTGTATGTAAAAGACAAGTGAAATAAGTAAATAGGGGCACATATACCTTCAAATTTGAGGTGCCAAATGTGGTGTCATCTTGAAATCCGAAAATTGCATGAAATAAACAAGTGTTTTCATGGTTTCAAAATGTAAAGCCCCAAGCCTTAAAACATGCTTGATAAGCCATACAACACATGCTAGACTTTCCAAATGAAACATGCTTAGTTTAGGAAAACATGAGTAAAGCATGCACACTACTCTTTATTTTGAACAAAAAGATAAGAGGCTAAACTTTCCCATATTTCATAAAGAAAAATAAAACTTCGCATGATTTTGATTTTTGAAAAAGAGAGGTCCATATATTTAGCCCATAAGTAATACAAACAAGAGAGGAACCCCATACTACAAAGCCTACATGATGAGCCCAAGCCTTTCAACAAGTAAGCATGTTCTTTCCCTCATTTCTCTTTTTTTCTTTTTTTGTTTTGTTTTAAGGAACAATAATGAGAAAAGGAGGAAGAAAAAAAAATCATGAAACCATCCTCCAAAGTATGCCAACAAAAGAGTCTTAGCATATATGCTCTTCCAAATGCTTCTTATTGAGTCATAAAGAGACATAAGCAAATAAGATAGAACATGCCACATGAAGAAGAACATGCCACATGAAGCTTACATCTTCAAAATCATCATTTCAAAGCTCACAATAGAGGCCACATGTACTTGGTGCCTCTTTCATGAAATAATTAGCAAGGGAGCATGTGATGAAAGTAGAGAAATGAGAAGGAGAAGCATGAATGACTAGCCACATTTCTTCATCAAGAAATAAGAAAATTTCTTAAAAGGAGCAAACCACATGTAACAAAAGCATGTTCACTTTTTCAAACACATCTCTTTGAACATAAAGAGGCATAAATCCACTAAAGCATGTTATGTAAGACTACTATTTCAAGATTTGATGTAAAGAAGTATAAAGCATGTCCTTACCTCAAAACTTCCACCATAAGTTTCAAAGAGAACTTACCATGTGGAGGCTACTCCAAAACCTCACAAAAACACCAATACATGTGAAAACCCTCTAAATCTTTGCATGCAAAGAAAAAGACTCCAAGTAGATGAAAATTGCTAAGACTTTAGCAGGTAAAGAGAAATCTCCAAATATATGTGTAAATTGCTAAGTCATAGCATGTAAAGAGAAGTTTCAAATATGTGTAGATTGCTAAATCTTTAACTTGTAAAGTGAACTCTCATGCATATGAAAAATTTCTAAGCTTTTACATGTAAAGGAAAATGTTTTAAATGTAAGTGAAATTTGCTAAATTTTTAGCATGTAAGCATATAAATCTCTAAAACAAAAGGGGATGAAAAAGTGAGCCTTTAAGGATGTAATCTTCATGGGTCAAAGGCTAGAGCAAACCAACATAGGCAAGGGGAATGTGAGAGCAACAATTTTCGAAGCTTTGATGATAAGTAAGACACAAAATACCCAAGTCGCGAACCAAATAGCATAAGGACAGCCTTCCCCTCCTCTTGGTGAATTTTGGTCAAGCCAAAAAGAGGCAAAAAAAAAAAAAATGATTCCGGCAATGCCGAAATCGCTAAATAACTAATTGCATTAAATCTTAATCATTATGAAACTCTTTCCCCAAGCAATTAGGCAACATATAAGGCAAGAAAGAGGTGTATTTCTTCAAGGATTGAACCAAACATCATAAGCATAAGGAAGGAGACCTAGCCTAAGCATAAAGGAGAATGAGATTTTCACCTTAATGTTGGATCAAGCAATCAAAAGGCAGCACCCTCCTTCCTTCCTCTAAAATTTGGCCAACCTTAAAACAAGAAGAAAAAGGGCTATTTTATAGCCAAGGGAGAAGGAAGAAGAAGCCTGAAACTTACCCATGGCTAATACCCAATGGTAGGAAGAAGATGCAGCCCTTTACCCATCTTTAGAGAAGATAGAGATGATGGAAATCTAGGGGAGAAGTGACAAAGCATGTAGGAAGTGATGGAGTGCTGCCATGGATGGGATTGAAGCCAGGAGATTCCCCCATGGCAGCTTTTGCAAGGAGAGGAGAAGGCCACGCCAATTTTGGCGCAAGGAGGAGATTCGACCAGCAAAAAATCACGTATGGAGGAGGAGAGGCGCATGGCTAGGGCTCAGGCAAGGATGATTTGCAAAATAGAGGGGGAGGCGTGCTTGAGTTAGGCGTTGGCTAGGGTTTAGGTTAAGTTTAGGTGGCAATTTTATAAATTTTTAATTAAAATCTTGTCGATTTCGAGCTGATTTTGTCGTATGTCAAAAGTATAACAAATTTTATATCGATTCCTTCTATTTTTGACTTTCCGGACGCAACGGCGCAGTGCATTTCGAAATCCAAGGTCGTTCAGGCAACTTCATTGTCAAAATAGGCCAAAAACGTCGAATCCGATTCGTCTCAAAATTCTGACTCGTCATCGATCAAAATAAAAAAAAGAAGTTCAATTTCAAGAAGTTGTGGGGTGTCGGAAGATTCTATGAATTTTTGGGAATTTTCAGAAATTGTTTGGAAATTTGGGAAATTCTGTCCCGGGAGGGGCATTTTGGTCATTTCCGGGAAATTTTGGGAAAATGTCCGAAATGCCAAATTAACGACACGGGGCAGTGTAAAATGAAATTTGTAATTGAATGATAGTGTCTGGGAGCGTTTCTGACCAATGTGGAGGGGTTTGTGGGGCCCGAAATGTCATTCAAGTAGTTACTATTTAAGCCGCGAGGGGTCCGCCGGTAGCTCAAAAGTATGACATGTTTATAGTCAAACTTCTCAGTTCGACAAGAGGAACACTCTGGAACAATTTTTGGGAACCCCAGGTGACTCTGAGGAATTTTGGATTTTGGGCCCTTTTTCAAGGGCAATCTGGTAATTTTGGGGTAAAAAATGAAATTTTAGGAAAAGTGAGGTATTGTCAGACCATGAAGAATGGAATCATTCTGGATGGGCTAAGGGCTAAGGAAAGCCTCCTTTGGTCCTCTATGTGGTGATTTTAGCTCTTTTGGCCATAGGCTTAAGGCTAGTTGGACCACTCACATGAGTTTCCAAAGGGTCCAAAGATCGAAGTGAAATGTATTTGATTTAGGATGTGAGTGTAGAATGTAATGTGTAAATGCGAATGTCAGTGTGACACAGGCTCCCCGAGGGCTAATCTAAAGCTTAGTCACTTATAGGGATTTCACTTAGACTTCCTTATGCTTGGTCTCTTTCACCCAAAACCTGGAGGTTAGGCCTTAAACACATGAAAATTCAAAGTGAAGTAAGAAAAGTTTGAATTTCTATAGGGAGGGTTTCATTGCTAGTCTTCTAAGAAAAGTCACTAGGAAGTCTTATGGTTAGAAATTAGGCAATCTATACAGAAAATAAACCTCAATCAAAAGTGAGGTCAACAAATGGACCCCCAATAGGTGTGGTGTGCGGGAAGAGCACACCGCACGTATTGGTGTTGACCGATGAGATCAACCAAACTAACACGACTATCTGAGTGTAAGATGCAGATAGAAAGAAGTATCCAGTGAGGAAGTATCCACTGGGGATTGAACTTCCACTGGGGAAAGGTGGGTGAAAATCCTTCAAAATAAAGATGTGAGTTCATGACTCCACATCCTGAAGGGGATCCAGTCCGAGCGATAGTTTAGAGTTTGATGAAAATTTGGAGTTCAAGAATTTGAATTTTGATTTGAAGTAAGTTTGAGATTTTGATTTTGAGGTTTTAACTTGTTGATTTTGGAATTTTGAGATTTTGATTTTTTTGATTTTAGCTTGTTGATTTTTTTTAAAATTTTAATTTTGAAGGTTAAAGGTAACTGAGCGACCTCACCTCGCTCCCGAAGAGTGTATCGTGTAGAAAACTTGTGGAAACTGTAGGGAAAGTGAGAGAGAGTAAAGAGTAAATGTAAGGAATCGAACGATTCTGCGCCGATCTTGGAATTTATGACATGTAGGAAAGTATGAAAATTTTAAGGAATCAGACGTTCTCGTACCGATCCTAGTATGTGTGACTTGTAGGAAGTGCAGAAATTTTATGGAAATTGTATGACCTGTAGGATATGCGGAAAAGTAGAGTAAGGAATCAGATGATCAGGTACCGATCCTAGAATGTGTGACTTGTAGGAAATGCGAAATTTGTATGGAAATGTATGACTTGTAGGAAATGCAGAAAAGTAGAGTAAGGAATCAGATAATCACGTATCGATCCTAGAATGTGTGACTTGTAGGTAGTGTAGAAATTGTATGGAAATGTATGACTTGTAGGAAATACAGAAAAGTAGAGTAAGGAATCAAATGATCACGTACCGATCCTAGAATGTGTGACTTGTAGGTAGTGTGGAAATTGTATGAAAATGTATGACTTGTAGGAAATGTGGAAAAGTAGAGTAAGGAATCAGATGATCACGAACCGATCCTGGAATGTGTGACTTGTAGGAAATGCAGAAATTGTAGGGAAATGTATGACTTGTAGGAAATGTGGAAAAGTAGAGTAAGGAATCAGACGGTCGCGTGTTGATCCTAGAATGTGTGACTTGTAGGAAATGCAGAAATTATATGGAAATGTATGACTTGTAGGAAGTACGAGAAATGTATGGAACTATATGACTTGTAGGATATGCGGAAGAGGTAGAGTAAGAAATCAGATGATCGCGTACCGACCCTAGAATGTGTGACTTGTAGGAAGTGTGGAAATCATATGGAATGTAAAGTAATGTAAGGTAACTTAAGGAATTAGACGACCCTGCACCGATCATAGAATGTATGATATGTAGGAAAAAATATGAAAATGTAGGGAAATGTAAAGTATGTAAGGAATCAGACGACCCTGCACGGATCCCAGAAAGTATGAAATGTTGGAAAAAGTATGGAAATGCATGAAAATGTAGGAAAATGTAATCAATCTTGGTGGAATTTGAGTAGAAATCATGCAACTTGTGCAAGAGGTATGGACACTTGTAGGATTCCTCGAATCTGAATAGACTTGAAATCTTTGAAGAGTGATGATGTGTGAGATATGAGAATTTATGAAGCGCTCTATTCAGAATGCAGAGGTTTTGAAACGAACGAGAGGTGTAGAATTTTGAAGAGAGAACTTAAGTTTCGAGTTTGTTTAAGTTTTCTTAATTTGAATTTTATTTTCCTTTCGTTGATGTGTTTCACTTTGATTTATTCGTAGATGTTTTGATTTCAATTTTCTTTTGTTTAGTTCATTCACGAGTTTTTCTTTTAACTTTGGTTCATGTTATAATTTCTTGTACATGTTCGTTTATTATTATTTGTATCGTTCTTTGTTCGCTTTAATTTGAGATCCAAGTATGGCCCTGCGGCTTATTAACCATCGCACACAAAAGGAGACATTCTGAAAACAGAAATCTTCATTCATTTCACTGAAGAAATATTTTGGTACAACTGATCAAATGCTTGATAAGTATCACAAAAAGCGATCGAGTACGGACATCTGCATGTAGTAAGTTGAAATATCCATCTAATTGACGTTGAAGTAGTACTAACTGTTGTAAACTGATGTAGAAACTGGTGAAAATTTGTCAATGTTTGGTATGCCTCCGAAACAAAAGTTCCCTTGCGATCACCCAGAGGTACTGCCGTCACAGCGGTAATGGGCGGTAGCTTTCTAGCTCTGGATCTGGTTTGTAGTAAAACGGTGTCTTGTCTTCGTCCATCCGTCTGAATGTGACTGAAATTCTTCGTCCCTGAACCCCTGGGATGTAGTACTTGGCTAGGTCTGCTCCGTTTCCTTGGAGCACCAAAACTGATCCAATTGGTAGGGCGATCTTTACTGTGCCCTTGAATTCTCCTGCTCCAACGATCTCTATCTCTCGACCAAACAAAATTTTGCATTCACTGATGAATGAAACTGTGCAGAATGGTCTGACAAAGTCATGGTGATTGATATGAGGTGGGATGCAGTCCCCATCCTCATAAATATTTATGATGGAGCTGTTAGGAATACAGTCTGCCGACAGAATATGCCATTAAATCATCCTTTTGATCATCTATTTAATCTCTGGCTGTATTTCATCCACCTCATCATGCTGTAGGATCTCTGGGGGATTGCCTTGTCTGTCTTTTGTGAAGTTGTAGTAGCAGCCACACTGTATGTGACTTTGCCTTTGCCTCTTTTCCATTTCCTGGGTTCCGAATAAGTCTTTCTTTTCAAAAACCCTTCTCTGCCCATATCTTGGAGAGCCCAAACACAGGCCAGGATCATTTGCTCATCTTTCTCCGAAAATACATTGGCGTATAACTCCAGGCCTTCCAAAATGTTAACTGCTTTTCCCTGGATGATGTTGTAGTGCTGGAATGTGTCTTTTCTAACCTTTCTGATCTTTGTCATAATGTAATTTGGTATCGGTGACAGCGGCGGTAGCAGGACATACTCTGGTATGTAGGGCTCAATGTCAGGTCGCTCTTTCAGCTACCTTCTCAGTGTAGAGGTGGCATATGCTTCATAAGTCCCATATTCCTCCAATTGTAGCACATTGCAGTCCGGACATACTGAGAATGCCCCTGAAGTAGTCAACTGTCGAGGGAAGTCTGAGCTGCACGTCGGGCATCCTGTGAAAATTTCTTCCATCAAGTCCTGTACTGGCTTTAGTTCTTCGGTGAGCTCCGCATTTGTGTGAGTCCTTGGCAGACTTTCTTCTATCTCTTTCATCTCAGGTTCGTAGGGAACTTCTTCTGGCACTAGTGGCAACTCAGTGGCTAACTGTCGGGCCTGCCTCCTCTCCATCCTGTCTAGGAGACGGCGTTTGCGGCGATTTGTATTCCTTCTCTTAGTACGTCCCAATGGCACATCCGAGTGTTTCTCAACTGAAGCTACAACTAGATCACCTCTCAGAGTGGTGATCATGGACGAAAGTTGACCTTGTCTGTTGTCAAGTAAATGTGAATCGACAAATCCTCCAGTTCCACAGTGCCCCGAGGACTATCCTTCTTCCTGAAGTGCGAGGTTTAAGCCATTCTTAGAAGCAAATACCGACTTTCTTCCTGACATTTCCTGCACAAGAACGACAGGAGAGATGTCAGTGGTTGGTATTTTTCGCAAACAAGAACAATATCAAAATCCATTTTAATGAGTTTTAAGTTATGTGATTCTAAATTATGTCAATGTGATTATGTTATTCAATGTAATCCCATGGAATTTATAATTAAAAAATTTCTCATGAATGTTTGTGGAAGGAGATTTTATTTTATTTTATTTTGAAGTTATTCAAAAATTTTTAAACCCATTCACAGATACTGGCCACATAGCTTCATCAGAACAAAAGTCCTTTAACATTTTTACGTCGCGTAGTATTTCTTTAGGTATCGTCCTTTTATTGGCAACATAGGCCTTTCCCCTTGCGAATCCACCAACTGGTAAGCTCCTCCGGAGTAAACTTCCTCCACAACGAATGGTCCTTCCCAAGTCGGTTTGAATTTCCCACCTATCTTGTGATGTGCAAGAATAGGTTTTCTGAGTACTAGTACGAGGTCACCAACTTTGAACGATCTCGGGCGGACTAATTTATCGTTAGCCTGAGTCATCTTTGCTTGATAGAGTTCCAAATTCTGTTGTGTGAGTAGTCTCTTCCCTTCAAGGCTTTCTAATTCTGCTAGTTGGAGCCTGAAATTGTCTTTTGTAGTGATTTGATCTGCAATGGCGATTCTGAGCGATGGTAACTGTATTTCTAGCAGAAGGACTGCTTCAGACCCGCATACTAGAGAGTAGGGTGTGGACCGAGTCAACCGTCCTGACTGTCGTCCTGTATGCCCAGAGCACTTCCAGTAATTTCTCGTGCCATTGTCTTTTGTTGTCGTTGAGCGTTTTCTTCAAAATCTGTACCAGTGTTTTGTTGAATGCTTCTGCCAGTCCGTTAGCTTTGGGATAATAGATCGTAGAGTATCTCCAATCTATTCCGTGACATCTGACAAAATTATTGATTTTGGTGCTTTTGAAGGCGGATCCATTGTCGGAGATGATCCTGAACGTTACACCATAACGGTAGACAACCCGCTCCTTGAAGAACTGTAGAACTTGTTGTGCTTTGACCTGTTGTCCTCTACCCATTTTGAAAAGTAGTCTGTATCGGTGAGAATGAACCTGTGTCCTTTAGAAGAAGGATGGTCTATTAGACCCATTATGTCTGTACCCCAACACTCGAATGGCCACGATGCAATCATGGGGTGTAGAACATTCGGAGGTTGGTGCAGGACCATTCTATGTACTTGACATTGATGACATTTCTTAGTTGTGTCCATGCAATCTATCATCATCGCCGGCCAGTAGTATCCAAGTCTTTTGATTTTTGCTTTCATTTTAGGCCCTACATAGTGTGCTCCACACAATCCGGTGTGAACCTCTTTGACGATATTATGTGCTTCCATTTTGCCGAGACACCTAAGCCACATCTGGTCGAAGGATCTTCTTTACATAACACTGTTGATTAACGTGTACGACATTGCTCTTTTCTGTATCTGGTGCGTTGTAGACTTATCTTCCAGTAGCTTTCCAGTATGTAAATATTCTGTTATCGGCTGATGCCAGTCTGATGTGTCATCTGTTACTGTAGCTGCTAGTCTTTCATTTCCAGTTCGTGTAAAGTGTCGAGGTCTATTTGTGAGAGAACTAGACATCCTCTTATAGTGATATCTATAGAATCCTCCGGTGGACATGTAAATTCTTTAGCCAGTTTAGCTAAAGCATCTGCGTAAGCGTTATCTGCTCGGGGAATTCTATAGAATGTTACACTGGGGATTCGCTCTAGTAGTTTCATTGTGTATTTGTGGTAATCCGCTAATCTTGGTTTCAAAATTCTGTACTGTCCTGCCACTTGCTGGATGACGAGCTGTGAGTCGCCGTAAACGGCAATGTCAGTTATGTCCATTAAAATTGCCAATTCCAGACCTGTAATCAAGGCTTCGTACTCTGCTTCATTATTAGTGCAAGGTTCTGTTTGGTGGTAGGAGAAGCTTAGCATTTCCCGATCCGGTGTCATGAAGAACAGACTAATACCTGCCCTGCCTAGTATTATTGTATGTTGTCCCTTGTCTCTTCTGGCTGAAGAAGCACCGTCGAAGTACATTTTCCAAAGTCGTGTTTTCGGGTCCTCTACTTATTGTATTTGCTCGTTTGGTAGTTTGTAGTCAAGTGGAGACCCAGCTGGTAGTGGGTGTGCAGCAAGGAATCTGCTAGAATCTGCCCTTTGATAACGCGAAGGGGCACAAAAGTTATGTCAAATTGTAATAGTATTATCGACCATCTTGCAAGATGTCCGGAAAGAGTAGGTTGGGTCATCAAACATTGCAATGGATTAACTTTCAAAATCAGGTATATCCTATAAGATAACATGTAATGTCTAAGCTTCTGAGCGTCGAAAATTAAAGTTAGACAATGTTTCTTAATAGGAGAATACTTTATTTTCACCGGTATTAGACGTCGACTCAAGTAGTAGAGTGTGTTTTCTTTACCCTCATCATTGACTTGTGCAAGGAGAGCTCCGAGGGAGTCGTTTAAGGCCTTGGTATAAAGTATCAACGGTCTACCCTAGATAGGGGCTGCCAGAACAGGTGGTGTCATAAGATATCGTTTAATTTTTTGGAAGGCCTGTTGGCATTTCTCTTCCCAAATAAATTTGGCGTCCTTTTTAATTAATGGCGAGAAAGGCCGACACCTCCCCGACAGATTAGATATAAAGGGTCTTAGCTATGCCAGTTTTCCTTGAAAAGAGCATAGTTGTTTCAAGGTTTTAGGTGGAGGCATTTCTAAGATGGCTTTAATCTTCTTTGGGTCGATTTTGATTCCCCGATGATGGACAATGAACCCTAGAAATTTCCCAGAGGTATCCCCGAAGACGCATTTTAAGGGATTCATCTTAAGATTGTATTGCTGTAATTGTTCGAACACGATCCTCAAATCACATAGGTGGTCTCCCTTTACTTTGCTTTTGATGACCAAATCGTTCACATAACATTCCACTTGGTTATGGATGAGGTCATCAAAGATTCTTGTCATTGCCCACTGGTAGGTTGCACCGGCGTTCTTCAGGTCGAATGGCATTACAGTGTAGCAGTAAGTTCCAATTGGTGTTCTGAAAATTGTAAGTGTTGCATCTTCTAGAGCCATCTTGATTTGATTGTATCCCGAAGATCCATCCATAAAAGAGAAGATTTCATGTGACGACGCAATGTCCACCATTAAATCCAGTATCAGTAACGGGAATTTGTCTTTTGGACATACTTTGTTTAAATCTCCGAAGTCGACACATACCCGAATTTGTTCATTTTTCTTCTTAACTGGTACGACATTGGCTAACCATGTCGGGTACTGCTCTTCTTGGACGAAATTAGCGTCTATTAATTTCTTAATTTTTGCTGTAACTTGTTGTTCTATGTCAAGACACATTCTTTGAGGTGCTTGTTTTACTGGTGTCTGATCCCTGATAAATATATGTGCTTACAATTATGATATGAAAATTGGTAACGGCACCAAAAACTTGATCCCGCCGGATATATATATGGCGCAAAAAACTTGGGCCGCGAGGAATATATTTGTTGATGATTTAAATATGAAAATTATGATTTTTATAATATGAGATACTACACAAGTATATGTATCGTTTATCAAGTAATATATGACTTTCTGATTAAGCCCCGAAATATCGAACCCACAGGGAAAATGTAAAATCTTTAAAGAAATAAAAAAATGACCTTTTTACTTTTTTTTATGGCTTTTGAAAGTATGTATTGATTTTGGAAAGTTTTGAAAAGTTGATATGTCTTTTGAAATTTCCTTAATAAAATGTTAAGCAAGAAATTAAAATTATGATAATTGATAACACTGTATATAAAATACTATTAACTAGAATATCTTTATCTTTCCTTTTATGAAGTAGTAATAATTATTAAAGTATTTTTGTGGAAGTATTTAAATTTTGTTGTGACAGATAGAAACAAATGTGTTCTTTACCCTTACTTGGTTCTATAAAGAACATAGGTTAATTTGAAATTTTTATCATTTTGAACACGGTTAGGCAGGGAAGATACCAGTCTCTCACTCTAGAGTTCCCTCAATTCCCACCACCTGGGAGCTAACTTCTCATAATAAAACTCAAAACTTCAAACCAAATTAGGGAGTTTTAGTCTGTCACTCTAAAATCCTCTAATTTTACTCCCTTCCATAAAAATATCTTCTAATATTACATTCAATTATATGGACTATAATTCTCACCCATATAATTTGCATGTGATTCTTACTAACTTTTATGAGATAATACCGCATTGGATTTTACATAATCTCAAGAAATTTTACAACTTAACAAGCCAAATTAAGAAGTAAACAAAGTTTTTAGAATCAATCTTCACAACTTCTTCCAACATTTAAACACTTATACTTTCCACAACAATTCTCTATAAATTAATTACTTCTCCATTTAAGAAAGAAAAAGATAAAGTAAACTACTCAGAATGCATTGAGAAAATACAAAAACACATTGATTTGAAATTAAAAACCATAAGAAAAACAAAAATCAGAAACAAGTATTAGTTAAAAAACTAAATGTAAGAACAAAAGTAAACACTTATCTGAAAATTCTCTCCACAAGACTCAGGAAGTTCCTCTGAAATTTTAACTCTTCACTAAACTACTCCTCAGAGTGGATCTCCCAACTCCGATGACTCAGAATAAACTTCAGACTTCAATAAAAACTAAACTAAAAAGAAAGAAAAGAAGTGGGAAGAAGAAGACTTCACTCCGACCCTTTTCTCCTTTCTACTCTCTACTCCTACTCCTAATTAAAACTAAAATAAAACTCTGTAAAAATGCAATGGAAGAACCCTTCAAAATGCAAAGGAAAGGCTCCTTAATCTTTCCTAAGACTCTCTTTAAATAATAAACTAAAAGGTGCCTTGGTGTCTCTTCAAAATGTGTCCAGATTTAATGTATCTACCAAAGAATGCACCCCTTCATTCAAACTTACCGCCCAAAGGAAGTTATAGAAGTTACCACCAAGAGTTGCATCCCATCCCCTTTGAAATTGGTGCCAAATTCATTTGAATTTCGATTTTAAACTGTGGCGGCTAAGTGCCGGCCCAGCGGCGCTTAGCCGCCAGTGCCAAATTTTCATTTTTCGTCTTTTTTTACTCCAAATTTGATCCAATTTTGCTTCTTTTATCATGACCATCCATTTTTATCATACCTGTAAGAAAAACACAAAATACCTTCCATTAAAGTGCAATATCATTAAAAATAGGTATAACAATGTGCATAAAAATACTATATATTTTAGGTGTATCAGTGTCGTATTTTTATCCACCCTCAGGTGGTGTACTGCGACCTCTAAGGATAGTCCTAGCATTTCGTCGTAACTCCAAGTGAAGCAATCTTTGTATTCCATCAATAATTCGACCAAGTTTGTAACCTCTTCTTTGTTGAGTAGAGAACTTATGAAAGTTGGTCGGGGCTGCTCCTCAGTCCCGAGATTGATTTCTTTAAGTTCATCCATCGTTGTCTTAATTTCTTCTTCAAACTCTGGCAGAGCATCGTCGATTATAGAATCTTCAAAATCTTCCTGTATGTCGAAGCAAATTTCGCCCGATTGGCTAGTAACAACCATGCAAAATCCCGAATCATCGATTGGTCCTATTGTTCCAAATCCAAGACCCTTTTTTGAACTGAGTTTCTGTCCTTTTGTATTCCATAATTTTTCAAAAAGTTGTAGCTTATCTTTCGACATTTGTTTTGGTATGTGTCCTTGTTGAATTAAATTTTGTACACAAGGCGACAAGTAACCAAAAGGTAATTCCATTAATTCATCATCATTTTCCTCCAGGTTTACAACAGGTGTAGAGGTAGAAGAAGAAGCTCTGTAGAACTTGATGGGTTTGATCCCACCATTATGAACTTCCTTAACCTCCAGACCCTCGACATCTTGAGAATTGATCGGAGTCAAGGTCATGACTTGAATATAATGGTTGATTCGATCATACATTGACTCGTATTCTCTTTTTGTTTCTGTATCTTCCAAAGTGATCTCGAACTGAGGTTTCTTCTGGTTGATTATCATCATTTCTTTTTCCTCTTAGGAGCTTCCTTCTGCATTTATGTCGATTGTTGGCTTCATCCATCCAACAAGCTGGTAAGTTCTTCCTCGTCCACGTCCCCAGCCTTGACCTCGGATGCATGAGCTAGAAGAACCTCCACTGCCCCGTGGTAAAGGGGTGGTGGGAGATTGTTGATGCGGAGCAACATGGTTCCGCTCTTGCTGCTTTTTCGGGTCTTTGATTTTGTTTGTCACAACATCTCTGGAGAAGATTGTTTTCTTTGGTGGAGCGTAGTAGGTAGCGTCCTCGTGGATGTCTATTTCATGTATCGAGAATGGCTGTAGATCCCCTTTGATGCAATTTTCTTGTTCATTTTTATAGTATTTGATGTACTAATGTGGAGACGATGTAACCATGTTATACTCGTGAAGCCACGGTCGAGCAAGTAGAGTGTTGAACGAAGTTTTTGCATCGATGACATGGAATTTTGCGTTTGTTACTAGATCTCCAACCTTCATTTGTAGTGTAAACGATTCCAAGGTTCTTTCTCCTTTCTGATTGAAGCCTCTTAGCATCATCTTGTCCGTATAAAGTTCTCGAGCGTCGATGTCCAAGTATGCTAATGTCCGTAAACTTATTATATTGAGAGAAGCACCTAGATCAACTAGAAATCTAGAGAGCATGTACTTGCCGATGTTGATGGAGATGTAGAGTGGTCGGTTGTGATCGGCTGTACCAAGTAGTAAATCTCGTCGGTGAAGGTCACACCAGACTATTTTCCCAAAGTACAAACTCCATCTGAGGATGAGCTGGCCAAGTGAGTTAAGCATATTTTTGGGTCGAGCAGAGCTCTAACCAAATTTTCTCTCATCTCCTTAGACAGGATCAAAGCATCGTAGATGCTTAGTTTGGTCGGCAACTTCCTAAGATGTGCTAGTACATTGTAATCCATTTTATTTGGGTTTCTGCTTCCTTCTCGAACTTGAATCTCTTCTGCTGTTAGAGGCGGTTGCTCTTGAGTAATAACTTGTTTTCCTTTATCTGTTGGTGATGTTCTTGGAGGTAATACTTTCCCACTTATGAGGTTTACCTCTGTAATTTCCTCCTCTATTGGACCAAGGGGGTCTTCTGGTGTTGTAATCGGCTCTTCTTGTATTGACTCTGTATCTGAACAATCCAGAGTTCCTTTGCATTCAACGAATGGTTCCTAGTCCTCTGAAGGTTCGTAGCGGGTACTGTTGATGTTTTCTTCTTTGTTGGAGTTCTCATCGAAAGTTAATATTATTTGAGGATCAGTTTGGGAACCGAAAATGAAGATAGATTGGTCGTGGTTAGTCACGTCACTAGAATAAACAACAAAAACATAACCAGAATCAAAATCATTAGATTCAAAAGAGCCTGGAAAGGCGCAGACATAATGGTACAGTGTTAGGGGTTCAAGAGATTTGAACCCCGAATCTGAAACAACTAATCTAACCGGGGCAGCCTCTATCCTACCCTTAGCGCTATCGTCCTTAGTTCCTAGCACGATATCCTTCTTATTTGGTTTCGGTGGTCATGAAGACTCCCCTATCTCAATCTTTCTCTTTAGCTGTTCTAGTGGAGAACTCTGAACGGCAACCCGCTTCGGGTCTGATTGAATCTGATCCAAAGCTCTCTTGAGGTCATCCCAGGTCGTACCCATCCTCCTTCTCCAGTGTAGGGATCTAGCTCAGAGAGTGCTTCGACCGAAACCATATTTATAGAACCTCTAGCAGGTTCTTTTAAATATTCTTTCGGGATCGTGATATTCCCCTCTGTAGTTCTTCTCAAGCTAATCCTTGAAGACGAAGCATTCGTCTATTGTGTGCCTGAGTAGTCTGTGATACAGAGAGTAGTTGGGTTCCTTGCTCTTACCGACTTCTTTTGGCTTATTAGGCTCTGGGAGTTTGAACTCGGGCTTCTTCATTAAGCTCCGAAACATCTTTTCTACGGAGTCATCTTTAAAGAAGTAATTTTTGTTCAGTCGTTCTGTTATCGTTCGGTGTGTATATGCTCTTGGCTGTCCCTGCTGGGAAGACTGCTGTGGATGGGGCTGACC
Organism: Papilionanthe hookeriana x Papilionanthe teres; assembly: GCA_022702705.1. Lineage (NCBI taxonomy): Eukaryota > Viridiplantae > Streptophyta > Magnoliopsida > Asparagales > Orchidaceae > Papilionanthe > Papilionanthe hookeriana x Papilionanthe teres. Next base: position 80,534,254 of record CM040430.1, on the reverse strand, counting down.
GTACTGCTGAGGTTGGATGTATTGTGGAGGATGCTGGATGTACTGCTGGTTGTACTGAGGAGACGGCTGATTGTATGACTGACTGTTCTGAGAAGACGGTTCTGTCTGAATCCTCATTGGCTGCCTACCTTTGTCGACTGTCACTACCTTGCCTGACAATTTCTGAAAAGCCCTAACCGGTCTTGACTTCTCTGTTTTCTCTATAGGTTCCATGTGTTTGAGTTCCTCCTAAAGACTGCTCGCCTTGCTGAGTAACTTTTTAAAGGGTTTAATGGTCAAACCCTTGAGCATGAAGGCCACCTGACCCTGGATACTTTTGAGGAGCATCTTGATTGCATGTCGCTCCTGCAATTGAGGTTCACATCTCATGCTTAGGTTTCTCCATCTAAGAATGTAGTCGATGAAGGACTAGTACGACTTCTGCCGCTTTACTACGAGATCTCTAATGGTGATGTGGTGTTGCGCGCCGGTGAATCTTTTACGAACAAGCTCTCCATTTCTGCAAACGTCTTCACCGAATTGTTGGGATGTTCTGCGTACCAATCAAAGGCTATCCCTAACAGACTGCTGATGAACTGTCTGAAAAGCAGTGCTTCACTCCCTCTTGTGTTGAAACAGTTAGCCCTGAAGTGAGCGATGTATTGGCAAGGGTTTCTGGTGCCATCGAACGTTTTGAAGGTTGATGGTACGAAGACCGTAGGGTAATGCACGACATCAAACTCTTTCGGATAATGTCTACCCTTAGAAATTGATGCATGATCACAGGAAAATATATTAAGAAATTCTTACCCATTTTTTTATGAAATTGCACTTTAAAGAAAGGTATTTTCTTTATTTTATTGCAGGAATGAAGATTTATAAGTGATGAAAGCAAAAAGCAAGAAATGGAGCGAATTTGGATAAAAAAAGGAAGAAATTCATGCAAAATGAACTAAGTCGCTGACGGCGAGATCGAGCGCGCCGACGGCGAGATTATGAGGAGAATTTTTGAAGGATTTGCAACTACCTCGCCGACAGTGAGCCCGAGCTCGCCGACGGCGAGATCGCGTAGTTTGGAGACCTTCTAGAAGCCCCGCCGACGGCGAGGTCGTTTCTCACCGACGGCGAGACAGTTCAAAATGCTAGATACATTGAACCTGGACGCTTTTTGAAGAGGTGCTTAAGTACCCCTTGGACCTTTGTCTACCTCTATAAATAGAGGACGAATTTTAGTATGTAGTGTGTCTTTTGGGTGTCTATTTTTAAGTTTGTGTCTTCTGTATGTCAATTTTGGAGAGTCTTAGTGTCTACTTGGTGTTCAGTTTTAGTTTTAGTAAGTGTAATTAGTGAGTTTAGAAGTGAGCTGTACTAGAAGGAAAAGTCAAAGGAACTTCAAGGAGTCTGCTTGGGAAGGAAATCGAGATAAGTATCTTTGTTTATTGTTTTTAACTTTAAATGAAATCCATGCTTTATTTAATTCCCATGCATTCTGAGTAGTTTTCTTAGTCTTTCTCCTTGTTTATGAAATTATGTGAATTAATGAAATTGAATAGAAGTGCCTAATATATTAAAATAAATTGTGATAATTTTTACTTAAAACTTAATTTACTTTTCAATCTGGTCCATTGATTTGTTAAAATATGTTGAATTATCAACTATAGTAAATATTACATCCAATATTCAGGGAAGTCAAAAGCCTTGGAAGGAGGATGCAAATAAAAAGGGAAATATTATTTATCGGACGTAGAATTGGACATTTTAGTGTGACAGACTAAAATATTCAATTTGGTCCTATTGTTTGAGAGCTGAAGTGTAGATGTTAGCCTTCAGGTGAGGGGAACGTGGGAGCTACGAAGTGGCGACCGAGTATCCTCCCGACCTCAGCCGCAGATTCGGTAATCAAACATAGGACTAGTCAATGTTCTTTGCACTGGACCAAAGGGTAAAGAATAGGAATGATCCTATTTGTCACAATACAATAAAAATTCTATTTGAATTCATCATTCACTTAATTTTCTAAAAACAAGGAGAAGGATACTTTTTCTGAAATCTTTAAATCAACTTTATTTAAAACATTAGTTTACTTTAGTTCGCTTTAGTTACATATTCTAAATTTCTGTATACTATATTAGTAAGTAAATACTTTCAATTTAGCTGTTACAAATCTTATAAAAACTTCCCTGTGGGATCGATAACCAGGACTCCACTAGAGCCCTGTATTACTTGATACGATACGTATACTTGCGTAGAATCCATATTATACATTCCATCATAAAATTAAATATATATTAAGCGGGATCAAGTTTTTGGTGCCGTTGCTATTTTTGTAAACATTAAAAAGTGGGTCAAGTTTTTGGCGCCGTTGCCGGGGAAGTAAAGAAATTATTTACTAGAGTAACAAACTATTTTAAAATTTATTTTACAAAATTGTATGCATAAACTTGGAAACGAAAATTTAATACCTTACGATTCAGAATTAGAGCGTACAATTAAAAGAATTAGAAAACAAAAAAGAGAAATTATAAATTTAACACAAATGGGGAATATTCCTGAAAATGGAAATATCAATCAATAGAGTCCATTAAGAGATTATGCCAACCCTACATTAGATGAAATTCATTTAACTATTCAAAACCCTGATGTAGCTGCTAACTCATTTGAACTGAAACCTGTAATTATCCAAATGGTACAAAACAATCAATTAGTGGTTCACCTACTGAAGATCCTAATTTACGTCTTGCTAGTTTTTTAGAACTATGTGCTACTTTCATATATGAAGGAGTATCTAACGATGCTATTAGACTTAGACTTTTTCCTTTTTCTTTAAGGGATAAGGCTAAAATGTGTTTAAATTCGTTAGCACCTGGATTTATTAAAACTTGAGGAGAATTATCACAAAAATTTCTATCCAAATATTTTCCACCATCTAAAACTGCTAAGCTTAGAAATGATATAACTTCTTTAGTCAGTTTGATGGAGAATCAATATATGAAGCTTGGGAGAGATTTAAAAAACTTCTTAGGAAATGCCCACATCATGCGTTACCAGATTGGTTAATTATTCAAACTTTCTATAATGGATTAGTAGGATCTCTTAGATCAATCATCGATGTTGCTGTTGGAGGATCATTAATGTCAAAACAATTTTATGAAGCCTATGCACTAATCGAAGAAATGACTACCAATAATTTTCAATGGCTCGTGATAGAATGAATCTGAAAAGATAGTCAGTATTCATGAAAATGATGCAATATCTATGTTAGCTTCGCAAATTACTGCTATATCTAAAAAATTAGATCATTTTGGAATGAATTACTCTCCAACTATATTAGAAGAAAACTCATCTGGACAACTTATAGAATCCCAATCTCATTAGGAAACTATAAATGCTATTAATAACAGACCCAATAATCCTTATGCGAATTATTATAATCCTGGATGGAAAAATCATCCTAATTTTAATTGGAATAATAATACAAATCAACCATGGATGAATAATATAACACAACCATTAGGAAATCCCTCTAACCAAGGAAATTCTAATTATAAACCTAGTTATCCACCTGGATTTAATAATAATAACCCTCAATTTAAAGATAAGAAATTATCTATAGAAGAATTAATATTAAATATGGGTCAACATTTACAAAATCAAGGAAATCAATTACAAAATCAAGGAAATCAATTACAAATACAAGGAAACCAATTACAAAATCATAGAACAACTATTAAAAATATTGAAACTCAACTTGTACATATAGCTACCGCGCTTAATAATAGAATACATGGAACATTTCCTAGTAATGTGCAAATAAATCCCAAAGACAAATGAAATGAACAAATTAAAGCGATACAATTACGAAGTGGAAAAGAATTAGAACCTCGAATTCAGAAAGAACTTGAAAGTCAAAAAGAGGAAGTGGAAATCGAAAAGGAAAAGAATCAACAAGATCCAAACTTAGAAAATCCTTTAATACCAATGAAAATTTTTGTTGAAAAACCTCCACCACCATTTCCTCAACGACTAAATCAACATAAAAAAGATAAACGAGTTGCTAAATTCCTTGAAATTCTGAAGAAATTAACAATAAATATTCATTTCGTAGAAGCTTTAGAACATATGTCAAACTATGTAAAATTCATGAAAGATATTCTAAATAAAAAAAGAAAATTTACCGATAATGAAACGGTCGCACTTAGTGAAGAGTGTAGTGCTTATTATTCGAAAAAAGCTTCTGAAAAATTAAAAGATCTCGGTAGTTTCACTATACCCTGCGTTATTGGAGAAAAATTCTATGGAAAAGCTTTGTGTGACTTAGGAGCAAGCATCAATCTAATGCCTCTATCAATTTTTAAGAGATTAGGATTGGGAGAAATTTCACCTACTTCGATAACCCTTCAGTTAGCTGATCGTTCTGTTACATATCCTAAGGGAGTTATTGAAGATGTTTTAGTAAAAGTAGATAAATTTATCTTCCCTGTAGATTTTATTGTTTTAGATATGGAAGAAGATAAAGAAATTCCTATCATTTTAGGAAGACCATTTTTAGCCTCTGGGAAAGCTATGATTGATGTTCAGAAAGGAGAATTAACTATGAGAGTAAATGACCAAAAAGTAACTTTTAATATTGCTAAATCAATGAAATATCCTACGTTAGAAAAAGATGATGAGTGTTTTCAAATGGAAGTACTCGATCATTTACAAAAATAACATTTTAAAGAATATTATGAAGAAAAATTAGAAAAAGAAAATAATGAATTAATTAAAAAAGCTGATATAAATGAAGAACTAGATTATATTCAAGAGAAATTTGAATTTTTGGATAATACAAAAAACACTAAAAAAAATATAGTTCTATCGATTATTAAACCTCCTGAACTTGAGTTAAAAATGTTACCTAATCATTTGAAATATTCTTACTTAGGTAATTTTTCAACTCTACCAGTTATTATTTCATCTGAATTAAATGAATCTCAAGAACAAAAACTTTTAGATACCATAAAAAAATATAAGAAAATTTTTGGTTCGACTTTAGCAGATATTAAAGGAATTAGTCCTTCAATCTGTATGCACAGAATTATTTTAGATAATGAACATAAGCCTAAAGTAGATCCCCAAAGGAGATTAAACCCGATAATGAAAGAAGTAGTCAAGAAAGAAATTTTAAAATGGTTAGGTAATGGTATTATATATCATATTTCTGACAGTGCTTGGGTAAGCCCAATTCACTGTGTGCCTAAGAAAGGAGGAGTGAGCGTAAAAGCTAATGAAAATAATGATCTTATCCCTACAAGACAAGTTACTGGATGGCGAATATGTATTTATTATAGAAAATTAAACGCGACCACCGGGAAAGATCACTTCCCTTTACCATTTCCGGACCGGATGTTAGATAGATTAATCGGACATAAGTATTTTTGTTTCTTAGATGGATATACCAGGTTATCATCAAATACAAATTGCTCTTGAAGATCAAGAGAAAACTACATTTACTAGTCCTTATGGAACTTTCGCTTTTCGAAGGATGCTTTTTGGATTATGTAATGCACACGCAACATTCCGAGAGATGTATGATGTCTATATTTAGTAAATTAATTGATAATGGAATAGAAGTATTTATCGATGATTTCTCTGTATTTGGAACATCATTTGACACATGCTTAAATCATCTTGAAAAAGTATTTGAAGTATGTGAGAAAACTAATTTAGTTCTTAATTGGGAAAAATGTCGATTTATGGTTGCGAGCGGCATTGTATTAGGGCATAAAATTTCGGAAAAGGGCATGGAAGTAGACCCTGCAAAAATTCAAGTTATAACTAAATTAGCACCTCCAACTACGGTGAAAGGGGTAAGAAGTTTTCTTGGACATGCTGGATTCTACAGACGTTATATAAAAGATTTTTCAAAAATTACTAAACCTCTATGCCAACTTCTTGAAAAGGACAAGAAATTTGAATTTACAACTGAATGCCTGAATGCTTTCGAATTATTAAAAGATAAATTAATTACAGCACCTATAATAGTTTCACCTAATTGGGAGAAACCATTTGAGCTTATGTGTGATGCTAGTGATTATGCTATAGGAGTAGTTCTTGGGCAAATATATGATAAGATTTTCAAAGTATATATTATGCTAGTAAAACTCTAAATGATGCTGAAATAAATTATACAGTTACTGAAAGAGAATTATTAGCAGTTGTATATGCTTTTAATAAATTTCAGCATTATCTAATAGGAACTAAATGTATTGTGCATACTGATCACTCTGCTATAAAGTATTTAATGCAAAAGAAGGATTCTAAACCAAGATTAATTAGATGGATGTTATTAATGCAAGAACTTGATTTTGAGATCGTTAACAAAAAGGGAAATGATAATCAAATTGTTGATCATTTATCAAGACTAGAATATCATGAATTATACGATATCGATAATAAAATTATAAACAGTTTTCCTGATGAACAACTTTATAATACAAATGAGTGGAAAATACCTTGGTATGCTGATATAGTAAATTATATTGTAAGTGACATTTTACCACCAATGTTAACTTTGCAACAACAGAAAAAATTCATTCATGATACTAAAACATACTTTTGGGATGAACCATACTTATATAAGCAATGTAAGGATTTAATTATTAGAAGATGTGTGCCTTATGAAGAAACTCGAACCAATTATTCAAAAATGTCATGATTCTGATTTTGGATGACATTTTGGGACTGATAAAACTGCGTATAAAATTCTACAATCTGGATTCTACTGGCCTACTCTATTTAGAGATGTATACAGATATATAAAAACCTGCTATAAATGCCAAAGAGTAGGAAATATATCAAGGAAAAATGAAATGCCTCTGAATTTTATGTTAGAAGTTGAAATTTTTGATGTTTGGGGATTAGATTTCATGGGATCTTTTATTAGTTCATTTGGAAACTTATATATATTAGTAGCTGTTGATTAAGTTTCCAAATGGATTGAAGCGCAAGCTTTACCTAGGTGTGATGCTAAAAGTGTTTCAAAATTTTTAATGAAAAATATTTTTACTAGATTTGGAATGCTGAGAGTGATTATCATTGACGGAGGAACACATTTTAGAAATAAATATATTCACAAACTAGTAGAAAAATATAATATTATTCATAAGATATCAACTGCTTATCATCCACAAACTAGTGGATTAGCTGAAGTTTCTAATCGAGAGATTAAGCGTATTTTTGAAAAGTCTGTAAACCACTAATAGATTGGAGTCGGTCTATAAGACTAGACAATCGCATTATGGGCATACGGGATCTGCTTATAAAACTTCGATTGGAATGACTCCTTACGAGGCTTATATATGGAAAAACTTGCCACTTACCAGTTGAATTAGAACATAAAGCATATTAGGCAATTAAAGAATTTAATTATAATATGAAAGAAGCTGGTGAGAAGAGATTGTTGCAATTAAATGAATTAGAAGAATTAAGGAATGAATCATATGATAATGATAGGATTTATAAAGAAAGGATGAAATTATGGCATGATTAGAAGATTAATCAGAGAAATTTTGAACCAGGACAAGAAGTTTTGCTATATAATACTAGATTGAAATTATTTCTGGAAATTGAAATCTCGATGGTTAGGACCTTTCACTATAACTCAAATATTTTCATATGGAACTATAGAAATTGAAGATCCAAAAACGGGACATAGATTTAAGGTAAACAGACATAGATTAAAACCATATTTCGAAGGAAGAAGACCAAATTTTAAAGAGGTTTTAATTCTTAGTCGACCTGATTACTAACTGAAATTAGGTCAGGCTGACGACATTAAACCAAGCGCTTTATGGGAGGCAACCCATAGTAGTTTTTTTTATTTTAATTATATACAAATTAGTGAGTCTGTATTATTAAAACAAATCTTACTACTCAATTTTTTTTAATTAGAATCATCACAAATTTGAACCTATATGATAAGATCAGAAAATATTCGGACCAGAGGGAAATTGGGCAATTTTACGAAATCTCACCGATGGCGAGGTCCGTTCTCGCTGACAGCGAGAACAACGCCTAATTACATTTCAATTTATAACGAGCTCACCGACGGCGAGAAACTGCCCGCCGACAGCGAGATCGCGTGCCATATTTTAAATCAGTTTTATAACTAGCTCGCCGACGGTGAGAAACTTCCCGCCGACGGTGAAGCAGTTGAAAAATTGGTTTCTTAAGTTTTTTTTGTGCGGTTTTGGACGGTTCTAAAGCCATTTCTTTGTAGAAAACCATCCCAAATACATTTTTACACTGTTTTTTTCTTAAGAAACGACTAGAGACCATTCTTTCAATCCGAAATGGCCACCAAACTCTTAGAAACCACAAAAACTAGAGTTTTTAAACTGAAGAAAATTCGTCAGTTCGGAGGCACAACGTATTTTCAACAAAGTTTTGATGAAGAAGCGACTTATTAAAGAAAGGGGATTTGTCAACAGAGGAGTAGAAAATTCCACCACAAAAATTGAAAAAATGATCGCGCAGCGGCATTAGGAGGTATTTTACTATACGACATCCGCTGTAGTTATTCCTGTAGTTAAAGAGTTTTACTCTAATCTACATGTGATCAACAAAGGAAGTGTCTACGTCAGAGGAAGATGGGTAACATTTACTCCTTCAAGGGTAAATGAATTATTTTCTATAGAGAATACCCCTGTCTGTCATTATTCAAACTTTGCTCCTTCAAGATACAGTATGAACGAGATTTATAGATACCTGACCGACGAACCTGATGATTGGGAGTTGCGCGAAGATGGGTATGTCAGTTTTTTTGCATCACTTCTTAACCCTGTCTCGAAGCATTGTCATTTATTTATCTCATCAAAATTATTACCCACTATGAGGGTAAGTAAGGTTTCAAAGGAATGCGCTATATTAAATTAATGTATTCAAATTGGACTACCTATCGATGTTGGATCAATTATAGTAAAGTCTGCATCGGGATTGATTGTGCATGGGTCAGTTCATGGACTTGGACACCCATCGACTATATTTGCTTTATGCAGTTAGTACCAAGTTTCTTATGAGGCTTGGGAAAAGGTACTTTTGCCATGGAAACCACTCGATCCTACGGATATGTTTCCAACTTTGGATAACAATGATGAGATTACCATTATTTCTGATAGAGCATCACAGAACAATCCTTTAGCAAGGCCTCTTATCGATAAAACAAATTTCATTCGAAAAAGATTAAAGGATTAGAGAAAGAATTGCAAAACGTGATGAATTTCATCGATAATATCTACGATATGTTTGATCACATTGATTCGGAGGATGAAGGAGCACTTTGATCATACTTGGACATCTGGAGGCCAGTTTTATTCATTTACTGAGACAGAAAGGGTGGGTTGATGAAGAATCTACTGCAGAATTCCCTTTCAGGCCTTTCTACAATTTATTTGTGCACCTGCGTCACATCAGAAATATCAGAGCGGATGTTAGTTCAGACACTGAGGAGTAGTAAAAATTTCTATCTTATGTTATATTTGTGTGTATATTTGTGTTGATTTGGATTTAGGTTTTATTATGATTTGAATTTTAAATTGATCATCTCAGATTTAATGAAATTATATGTATTTGTTATGTCTCAGCATTTAGTGTATAGTGGTTTGGATTGCGATGCTGAGTATTATGAATTTGGACATTTAAGTTAAGTATGTTGTTAGTTGTTAGTGTGAAGTTTGTAAGTCTCATGGATTTCATATATAAAGTTATATTGTTTGTGTTGTGTGAACTTTTTGTGAGTATAAGTATCTAATCTTCATACTAAATTATTAAATTATGTGATTGGAAGATTGATTAAGGGAGAATCGAGGTTGAAAATGATTGACGAATTTCAAAAATTTAAAATTTTGGGATCTCGCCGACGGCGAGAATTATCTCACCAACAGCGAGAGAAATCCCGCTGACAGCGAGAATGATCTCGCTGACGGTGGATTTTTCCCGAAACTTTTGCCTCTGTCAAATTAATTAGCTCGCCGACGGCGAGAAAAATCTCGCCGACAGTGAGATCGCGAAAAGTCTTATATTTGATTAGTCAACCGACACTATTCATCATCCCCTTTCTTAAAACTTCGAAAAAACCGACCTAGGGCTTGTGAGATCTTGGATTTGAGGCGATTTCAATACTTTTTGACACCAGATTTCATCTTCCCTTGGTAAGAGCTTCACTCCTGTGCAAAAAATTTTGATTTTCACCATGGATTTCTTCTACATTGGGAAATTTTGAAAAAAAAATCGAAATGTGGAGAAAATACTTGAAAGAAATTCATGGAGATTGATTTAAATGGATTTTAGATATTATAGGAAGCCTTTTTAGTAATATTTGGGAGTTTAGTTAAGATTATTTGCAAATTTCACAGATCGAAAATGGCTCCACGACAAAAGCGATGGTTGGATTATGACGAAACCCGATTTGTGAATGCAAGAGCACAATCAAGATATCTTCACAACATTCAATCAAGAAAATGCATTCAAGATCGAGTTTTTAAGAATCCAGGAGGAGAGGTGGAGCGAGTAATAAAGGAACGAGGATGGGAGAATTTTTGCTATGTTTCATACAGAGCAGCTGTGGAGGTAGTTAAGGAGTTCTATGCTAATTTGACTACAACTGAAGATGCACCAATCAAGGTCCGGGGATTTTTGGTAGAATTTAACGCTGCAAGGATAAACTCGTTCTACGAGGTACATGACACCTACACCAGTGAGTATGATACATTTGGAACGATGGAAGGGCCACTGGAAGAGGTGATCGACTTTCTCACTGATGGGAAAGGCGTCTGGAAGATCAGCCGACGGGAAAGGGTAAATTTTCCTCTTTCTATGTTAAATGCAACTTCAAAAGCCCGACACTATTTTATTTATTCTACTTTGTTACCTACTTACCACCATAGTGAGGTAACAAGAGATAGAAAGCGATTCGAATTTACGTATTCGAACAAAAAGTATTAATGTGGGAAGTGTAATTTATAAGAATATATTAGCCACCTCAGAAGTGAAAGTGGAGGAGGACTAGGACATCCTGGTCTTATCTATGCACTCGCGCAATTATCCGTGGTAGAGGCAAGAGATGATGAGGGATGAGTTGAGCCTATGAAACCCATTACTCTGGCTATTATTAAGAAATATGAATCCCACGAAGGATGGAGATGCGGGACGAGGGATTATGTACCTTCTTCGAGTAGAGATATACCCTCTACTAGTTATGAACCCCCTCGGTACACCACTCCTACCCTTCAAGATCCGATGAATGAGCCGACCCTAAGTAGAAAGAGTTTTGAACAATTTGGAGAGAATATGGAAAGAAAATTTGAGCATATGGATCACGGGATTGATGGCTTGGAAAGAAGACATGATTATGATAGTGAATATCTCCGGCGACATTCGAAGTACGAAATTGCATATTATGTGGCTGAACGTCGATATAGGAGTGGTGATTTAGATGTTGTCTTTCCGAGTGCCCCGTTACACACGATATCGCCTACTCAGCCTTCTCAGCCTGGAGAACAGGGAGATGATATAGCCTGGGATTTTGATGCGGAAGATTAGAAGCTTTGTTTAGTTTGTTTAGGTTAATTGTTCTTTTGAAAAATTTATTGTTCTGTGTGTAATTATTCTGAACTTTCTGTGGACTGTGGATTTGGTGTGTTTGTGTGTTTGCTTATGCTGTAATGTTAAACTTTTTATGTGTGTTAATTTAGTTTGCAATTTTTCTTTTAGATAGGATGTTAGTTTTTCTTTAATGTGTTGTTTAAGTTTTTATAAGTTATGAACTTTTAATATGTTTAGATTGTTTTAATATGTTTAAAGTAGGTTAGTTGATTGTATTTGTAGTAATAGATTAAGTTTTCATCTGTTGTGTTTTATACTTATTAAAAATTTCTTATCCCAACACTTTCTTTTAAATACTATATATATGGAAGAATACTAACAGTACAGGTTCTTTAAATAATGAAAAAGCTTGCAAAAATTTCAAGGAAAAGAAATACCTAAAGCTCAAAGGTATGATTCATTGTATATTTTCCTTTTCACCATTTAGAAATAGATAGAAAAATTTAAGTTTGGGGGAGGAAAATTACAAATTTAATTATTAAATTGTTCTCAATTTCTATTTTCAAAAATTATTATCAAATGATTTTTCTATAGTAATTTTTCAATTCAATAAACATGAATTACTTTATTTAATTATTATAGAAAGTTAACTAAAATGTTTCTAGTAATTCAATTATTTAATAGAATAAGATATTTGGTTAAAAGAAATAAGAATATAGTAAACTATTTAAAGTAAGGGAAACTATATTCTAAAATTGAAATTCTTAAGTATTTAGATGAAAAAGAAGAGATTGAAATTCAATGAAGTAAAGGCTATGAAATACATATAACAAAGAAATATTTTAAGTTTCAAATTTAGGAAGAGAAAGTTGAAGTTCAAAATTATTAACAGGCTATCCAGATATAGTAATCCACACTTGAAAAAGAAAAAAATAAAAAAAAAAAGAGAGAAAAAAAGAGGAGAAAAAAGAAAAGAAAAAATATAAGTGAGGAGAAGCTTGAGGAAATGCCTTATCAAAAATTGGCTTTAATGGAATCAACCTAAAGGGTAAAACTCAAATATATTTCTAAACTTATATATATGAATTAGTATTTTACTAAATAGTGTTTTCTTGAACTTCTTATCATCTAAATATCTTAAGTAAATTACTCTTTCTAATATAGTCTTTCCTGAAATAAATAGCGAGCTAGAAATCATAGATCTCATAACTAAATAATCTTATATCTATAAAGTTAATTTAATTACTTAAAAATATTTCTATTTAACTTTACAATAGTATTATTTAAATTTAATTCATAGTATATCCGAATTGAAAAATTCTATTACGAAATCGGTATTTTTATTTAGTACTAAAATTACTTGAGGACAAGCAATAATTAAGTTTGGGGGATTTTGATCACGTGAAAAATATATTAAGAAATTCATACCCATTTTTTATGAAATTGCACTTTAAAGAAAGGTATTTTCTTTATTTTATTGCAGGAATGAAGATTTATAAGTGATGAAAGCAAAAAGCATGAAATGGAGCGAATTTGGATAAAAAAGGAAGAAATTCATGCAAAATGAACTAAGTCGCTGACGGCGAGATCGAGCCCGCCGACGGCGAGATTATGAGGAGAATTTTTGAAGGATTTGCAACTACCTCGCCGACAGCGAGCCCGAGCCCGCTAACGGCGAGATCGCGCAGTTTGGAGACCTTCTAAAAGCCCCGCCGACGGCGAGGTCATTTCTCGCCGACGGCGAGGTCGTTTCTCGCCGACGGCGAGACAATTCAAAATGCTAGATACATTGAACCTGGATGCTTTTTGAAGAGGTGCTTAAGTACCCCTTGGACCTTTGTCTACCTCTATAAATAGAGGACGAATTTTAGTATGTAGTGTGTCTTTTGGGTGTCTATTTTTAAGTGTGTGTCTTCTGTATGTCAATTTTGAAGAGTCTTAGTGTCTACTTGGTGTTCAGTTTTAGTTTTAGTAAGTGTAATTAGTGAGTTTAGAAGTGTGCTGTACTAGAAGGAAAAGTCAAAGGAACTTCAAGGAGTCTGCTTGAGAAGGAAATCGAGATAAGTATCTTTGTTTATTGTTGTTAACTTTAAATGAAATCCATGCTTTGTTTAATTCCCATGCATTCTGAGTAGTTTTCTTAGTCTTTCTCCTTGTTTATGAAATTATGTGAATTGATGAAATTGAATAGATGTGCCTAATATATTAAAATAAATTGTGATAATTTTTACTTAAAACTTAATTTACTTTTCAATCGGCTCCATTGATTTGTTAAAATATGTTGAATTATCAACTATAGTAAATATTACATCCAATATTCAGGGAAGTCAAAAGCCTTGGAAGGAGGATGCAAATAAATAGGGAAATATTATTTATCGGACGTAGAATTAGACATTTTAGTGTGACAGACTAAAATATTCAATTTGGTCCTATTGTTTGAGAGCTGAAGTGTAGATGTTAGCCCGCAGGTGAGGGGAACGTGGGAACTCCGAAGTGGCGACCAGGTATCCTCCCGACCTAGCCGCTGATTCGATAATCAAACATAGGACTAGTCAATGTTCTTTGCACCTGGACCAAAGGGTAAAGAATAAAAATGCTCCTATTTGTCACAATACAATAAAAATTCTATTTGAATTCATCATTCACTTAATTTTCTAAAAACAAGGAGAAGGATACTTTTTTTGAAATCTTTAAATCAACTTTATTTAAAGAATTAGTTTACTTTAGTTCGCTTTAGTTACATATTCTAAATTTCCGTATACTATATTAGTAAGTAAATACTTTTAATTTAGCTGTTACAAATCTTTTAAAAACTTCCCTGTGGGATCGATAACCAGGACTCCACTAGAGCTCTGTATTATTTGATACGATACGTATACTTGCGTAGAATCTACATTATACATTCCATCATAAAATTAAATATATATTAAGCGGGATCAAGTTTTTGGTGCCGTTGCTATTTTTGTAAACATTAAAAAGTGGGTCAATGCACCACCTTTGGATTGAGTTAAGACCTCCCAAACCTTCTGCTCTATCATCTGATCAACATCTTTCTCTGGGGGAACTGGTGTTGGGTCCTTCTTTCATTGTTCTCCTCTGCTGGTGGAGGCAACTTCTCTTCTTTCATCTGTAATGTGTACAATTTCTGGTTGATTGATTTCCGGAGATGCTGTGGGTCGTGACTGTGTCTGTCCATGTATCGTAGCCATTGCTGTCATGGCAATAGTCACCTCTTCCATTTTTTTCTCTAGTTGGAGTATTCGTTCATCCCGGGTTTGGATGACTCTCTAGTATTCCTCTGTGGTGTTCCCCTCGGTAGCAGAAGTTTCATGCACAATTGAGGTGGCCCTAGTTTCCACCACGTTAATTTCCATGAACTCTTTTTCTTCCATGTAATCTGACAGATGGAGATCCTCATCATCGACCTCCAATCCTCGCTCCCCAGCTAACTTTGAAATCTCTTCGTGAAGTTTTTGAATTTTGTCTTCTATTGATCCTCTTTCTGCTATTGAATCTGAAGCAACAAGAGTTGCATCGATGTGAATGTATGACTCATGTTCTGTGTTGTGGTCGATAGACTTTTCTGACTGCACTGTCGTAGCAACCTTCGGTATCCACACCTTTCTTTTTGAACCTAATGTTTTGGGTCAGGGTGCCTTGGTAGGGACATCAGGACAACAGGAGGAGGTGTGTTCCCTAGAGTGGGAACCAGGTGTGGAGGATCGCAATCCTATTCCATTCTCCTCTGATGGGTGTTTTCGTTTACTTGGGACAAGTGGTACTCTTGGACCCAGCTGAGACTTGACCGCCCTACGTCTGACGGACACTGAAGCGATAGCAGCTGTACATGTATTGGCGGTAATGGTGATGCATTATCCCAGACGGAATCTCACTGGGACACGGGCTGACAGTATCTCAGACTTATCCTTTCTCAAAATTTCCTTTCTCATCTTGGGGGACACTGTACATCTTGTTCTCTTGAGTAGTTCAGAAATGGAACATCCCTCTCTTTCTGCGAGTCTGTGAACTATGGCACAAACTTGAGTAATAATTAAGGGTTCCTCTCTCAGCTCACCCCATATGTGGGTAAGTGGCAGTAACGTAGGAGAAATTTAGTGGAGGTTTTCATTTTCGGTGGTATCCATTAACGGATGAAACTTGCTTCCTCGGAGGAGAGGAGCGGATTCAGGCACAACGAGTTCCTCCTGATGAGGAATCTCATCCACAATCGGCAAACTGGCGACCTTTTGTAAGGTGGGATGTAAGGTAGGAGGTAATGTAGTATGTAATGTGGGAGGTAATGTAGTATGTAAGCTAATGTAGTGTGTAAGACGTGGGGGTAACGTGGTGTGTAAAATAATGTAATGTGTAAGATGTGGGGTGATGTGGAATAGGAAATGTAGGAGGTGAAAACAAATCCCCCCATCATGGTGCGGGGGATAACTATAAAGTATGTGGAGCAAAAAGGTTGAGATATGTAAAATCAAAACTAAAAGCTAGGAAAGCAAGGGGGAAACATGCCCAAAAAGGGATAGAAAAATCAAATCCGAACAAGAAAAATCTGGCAGCATAACGACATAAAAATTCAGTTTTCCACACCTGCAATTTGCAAACCAAGAAGTACACAAGCTTATATATGTAACAACATCCGACAATTTCCATCATTTCCCAAGCATTTGAAATAATTAAAGGTGTGTAAAGAGAGAGACATCCCTCATTAGCATGTAAGACTTAAGAGCATCTAAGCATATTAAGTAAGTAGAAGAGTGTAAAGAGAAAGACATCCCTCATTAACATGTAAGATTTAGAGCCAACCAAGCTTGAATAGCATGTCCAAACTCTCTCTTTGAAGTGGTAAACATGCCACCTCCCCTCTTTTCTTCTCTTACTCAAAAGCAACTCATTTAGTACTCAACCATGCAAATTAAACATAGGGGCAGCAAAGAGAAGTCTTAAATACACTTACAAAATAGCTACCAATGCAGTTTTTCATGTGGGGACAGCAAGCACATGTCCAAAACCAATCCCAAAATAACATATAAGTGCAGATATTTGCTTTGAAAATGCATGGGGATGATTTGAGACACCTCTACACTAATGTATAAGTGCAGATTTTGACATTTATCAAGTGTAGGGTTAATGCAAATCAATTCTGGAATAAAGGGTGGGTGCAGATTTTGGTTTTGGCAAGTGTAGGGATGATGTGAATCATTCCCAAAGTAGTGTGTGTGTTAAATTTAGTGTAGGTGGCATGTGGGAATGATGTGGAGCAAAAGTATTAAGTGTATAGGTCATGTATGTAACATGCAGGAGTGATAAAACTTGGTGAAGTGAACGCATGTGGGGGGAAATTTTGTGAGTGTGACATGTAGGTATATTAAAATTTGGGAAGGTGAACGTGTATATGGAAATCTTTATGTAAGTGATGTGTTGAGTTTGTGAAATTTGATGTAGTGAATGTGTGTGAAGTTTTCATGTATGGAATGTATGGATTTTGTGAGATTTAGGGTGAAGTGAGTGTGAATGTGAATTTTTCATGTAAATGATGTGTAGATTTGGCGGAATTTAGGAATGTAAATGTGTATGTGAAGTTTGTCATGTAGAGAATGTAAAGTTTTCATGTATGGAATATGTGGATTTTGTGAAATTTAGGAAAGCAGATCTAATTGTGAAGTTTTTCATGTAGGGAATTTATGGATTTTGTGAAATTTAGGAAAATGGATGTAAATGTGGAGTTTTTCATGTAGGGAATTTGTGGATTTTGTGAATGTGTAAGTGTGTAGAAAATTTTAGGGATGTGATCTTGTGTGAAATTAGGGGTTTAATGTTAGGTATGTGAATACATGTTGAAATTGATGAAAAATAAGTGATCATGACTTCAAATTTAGGTGTTTTATGTGTGAGTGTGTCCAAATCCGAAAATTGCACATTTTCACCCATTTGTTTCATGTGTGTTCCAACCAATGCAAAGCACATTATATGCATGGAATAAGGTGGAATTTGTGTAATTTCAAAGCCCAAGTGTCATATGGATGAAGACTTGATGAAATAGATGTAAAACAAGAATGTATGGGCTCATTCACGAGTGTTTCAAAAGTGACCTATTTTGAATCCGAAAATGACAAAATTTTCACCAAGTGTTTTACAAAGTGTGCTCATGAGTGCAAGGCACCATTGAATTCTCACAATTTCATGTGACAAGTGTAAATAGAGGGGTAACAAGTTTACATAAGGTGCAATAAGGCAATTGACTTTAAAGTCACATGTAGTTTGCAAGACTTTCAACCATAAAGACACCCTAAGGAAACAAGTAGTGAATGTATGAAAATTACACATGCTTGCCAACCAAAATATCATTTTATGTATGTGGTAAGGTGAAATGTGTATGAGAAAATAAGGCCTAGATGTTGTGTATGCAAAAGGTTAGTGAAATAAGCAAATAGGGGCACATATACCTTCATATTTGAGGTGCCAAATGTGGTGTCATCTTGAAATCCAAAAATTGCATGAAATAAACTAGTGTTTTCATGGTTCCAAATTGTAAAGCCCTAAGGCTTAAAACATACTTGATACGACATACAACACTTGCTAGACTTTCCAATTGCAACATGCCTAGTTTAGGAAAACATTAGTAAAATAAGCACACTACTCTTTATTTTGTACAAAAAGACAAGAGGCTAAACTTTCCCATATTTCATAAAGTAAAACAAAACTTAACATGCTTTTGATTTTTGAAAAAGAGAGGTCCACATATTTTAGCCCATAAGTAACATGAACAAGAGAGGAGCCCCATACTACAAAGCCTACATGATGAGCCCAAGCCTTTCAACAAGTAAGCATGATCTTTCCCTCATTTCTCTTTTTTTTCTTTTTTTTTAGTTTTAAGCAACAATAATGAGAAAAGGAGGAAAAAAAAAAAATCATGAAACCATCCTCCAAAGTATGCCAACAAAAGAGTCTAAGCATATATGCTCTTCCAAATGCTTCTTATTGAGTCATAAAGAGACATATGCAAATAAGATAGAACATGCCACATGAAGCTTACCTCTTCAAAATCATCATTTCAAAGCTCACAATAGAGGCCACATGTACTTGGTGCCTCTTTCATGAAATAATTAGCAAGGGAGCATGTGATGAAAGTAGAGAAATGCGAAGGAGAAGCATGAATGACTAGCCGCATTTCTTCATCAAGAAATAAGAAAATTTCTTAAAAGGAGCAAACCACAAGTAACAAAAGCTTGTTCACTTTTTCAAACACATCTCTTTGAACATAAAGAGGCATAAATCCACTAAAGCATATTATGTAAGGCTACTATTTCAAGATTTGATGTAAAGAAGTATAGAGCATTTCCTTACCTCAAAAATTCCACTATAAGTTTCAAAGAGAACTTACCATGTGAAGGCTACTCCAAAACCTCACAAAAACTCCATTACATGTGAAAAACCTCTAAATCATTGCATGTAAAGAAAAAGACTCCAAGTATATGCAAATTGCTAAAACTTTAACAAGTAAAGAGAAATCTCCAAATGTAAGTGTAAATTGCTAAGTCATAACATGTAAAGAGAAGTTTCAAATATGTGTAGATTGCTAAGTCTTTACCATGTAAAGTGAACTCTCATGCATATGAATAATTTCTAAGCTTTTACATGTAAAGGAAAAGGTTTTAAATGTAAGTAAAATTTGCTAAATCTTTAGCATGTAAGCATGTAAATCTCTAAACCAAAAGGGGATGAGAAAGTGAGCCTTTAAGGATGTAATCTTCATGGGTCAAAGGCTAGAGCAAACTAACATAGGCAAGGGGAATGTGAGAGCAACAATTTTCCAAGCCTTGATGAGTAACACACAAAACTACCCAAGCCGTGAACCAAATAGCATAAGGATAGCCCTCCCCTCCTCTTTGAGAAATTTTGGCCAAGCCAAAAAGAGGCAAAAAAAGTGATTCCGGCAATCTAAATAACTAATTGCATTAAATCTTAATCATCATGAAACTCTTTCCCCAAGAAATTAGGCAACATATAAGGCAAGAAAGAGGTGTATTTCTTCAAGGATTGAACCAAACATCACAAGAATAAGGAAGGATACCTATCTTAAGCATAAAGGAGAATGAGACTTTCACCTTAATGTTGGATCAAGCAATCAAACCCTCCTTCCTTCCTCTAAAATTTGGCCAACCTTAAAACAAGAAGAAAAAGGGCTATTTTATAGCCAAGGCAGAAGGAAGAAGAAGCCTGAAACTTACCCATGGCTAATACCCAATGGTAGGAAGAAGATGCAGCCCTGGAGAAGATAGAGATGATAGAAATCCAGGGGAGAAGTGACAAAGCATGTTGGAAGTGATGGAGTGCTGCCATGGATGGGATTGAAGCCAGGAGATTCCTCTATGGCAGCTTTTGCACGGAGAGGAGAAGGCCACGCCATCTTTGGCACAAGGAGGAGATTCGGCCACCAAGAAATCAAGCATGGAGGAGGAGAGGCATATGGCTAGGGCTCGGGCAAAGATGCTTCGCAAAATAGAGGGGGAGGCGTGCGTGAGTTAGGCATCGGCTTGGTTTTAGGTTAAATTTAGGTGGTAATTTTGTAATTTTTTAATTAAAATCTTATCGATTTCTAGCTGATTTTGTCGTACATCGAAACTATAACAAATTTTATGTTGATTCCTACTATTTTCGACGTTCCGAGCACAACGGCACAGTCCGTTTCAAAATCTAAGGTCGTTCAGGAAACTTCGTCGTAAAAAAAGGCCAAAAACGTCGAACTAGATTCAACTCAAAATTCTGACTCGTCATCGATCAAAATAAAAAAGAAGTTCAATTTTGCGAAGTTGTTGGGTGTCGGAAGATTCTATGATTTTTTGGGAATTTTTAGAAATTTTTTGGAAATTTGAGAAATTTTGCTCCGAGAGGGGCATTTTGGTCATTTCGGGAAAATTTTGGGAAAATGTCCAAAATGCCAAATTAATGGCACGGGGCAGTGTAAAATGAAAATTGGAATTGAGTGACAGTGTCCGGGAGTGTTTCTGACCACTGTGGAGGGTTTTGTGGAGTCCAGAATGTCGTTCAAGTAGTGACTATTTAAGCCGCGAGGGGTCCGCCGGTAGCTCAAAAGTATGGTATGTTTACAGTTAAACTTCTCAGTTTAACGAGAGGAACGCTCTGGAACAATTTTTGGGAACCCCGGGTGACTCTGTGGAATTTTGGGTTTTGGGCCCCTTTTAGAGGCAATCTGGTAATTTCAGAGTAAAAAATGAAATTTTGGGAAAAGTGAGGTATTGTCAGACTATGAAGAATGGAATGATTCTGGATGAGCGACGGGCTAAGGAAAGCCTCCATTGGTCCTCTATGTGGTGATTTTAGCTCTTTTGGCCATATACATTTCACTTTGATTCCCTCCACCTGTTGGCTAACATCTCATAAACAAATTTTCCACATCTAACCAAATTAAGGGGCTTTAGCCTATCACTCTAAAGTCCTCTAATTTTAATCCCCATTATAAACATATCTTTTTTATTCATTTGCACCCAACTATATGGACTACAATTCTGATCCATATAATTGCATGTGATTTTTTCCAATTGTTGATTGAGATAATACCCCAATGGATCTTACATAATCTCCCAACAAATTTTAACATATTAATTGACTAAATCAAGAAGTAAATGAAGTGCAAGGTAGTGAATCATCACAACTTCTTCAAACATTGAAATCCTATACTTCACACAACTTCCTTCCATAATTTAATTACTTCATCTAAAAGGAAAAAGATAAAGAAAACTACTCAGAATCCATGGAGAAAACACAATCACAACTTGACTTTAAAAGTAGAAATCATAGTAAAAACACAAGTCTTACTTTAAAATCAAATGTAAAACAAAGTTAAACACTTATTTGAAAATCCTCTCAACAAGACTCTTGAAGTTCCTTTGAAACTTTACTTTTCCTTTACAAGACACAATAGAGGTTGGCGCCCAACACTGTTGACTCCAAATCTGTATTCTAATCTTAATAAAAACTAGAAACAATTGATAATAAAAGTGGTGAAGTGGAAATGTGTGCTCTCAATAACTCTCTAACATAAACTTGACTCTTAACACTAATCACAGCCTCTAACAACAACCATTTTTCTGATCTTCAAGTCTTCTTTTTAAAATTTTCCAAAAGGTGCCTTGGTGTCTCTTCAAAATAAGTCCAGATTCAATGTATCCATCAAGAATGCATCCATCCATTCAAAGTTTAAATGAGTTTTGGCGCTGATGGTAAGTTAGTGAAGTTTAAACCAAAGGATGCATCAAAAATCTCTTCAAATTTGCGCCAAAATCAAATAAAATTCATCACTTTAACTTTGGCGCCTATGCGCCAAGTGTCCGGCGCTTAGCTGCCAAAGGCCAATTTTGAATACCTTTCAATTTTTACTCCAAATTTGATCTTCTATTGCTCCTTTCATCATAGTCACTAATATTAATCATTCCTGCATGAAAAACACAAAAATACCTTTCATTAAAGTGCAATATCATAAAAAATATGTATAAAAATGTGCTTAAAAACATTATATATTTTAGGTATATCAATGTATCAAATATCTATAAAAGGGACAGGAATGTTGTATCACAAGAGATCTACAACCATTTTCAGTCCATGAAATTGGAGTACATGAAGATGCTGCATATTATGCTCCAATAAGGAAAACAATATTCTCCAGAGAGGTAGTGGTAAATACAAATAAAAAGATAAGGAAAAGAGAATAAATGAAAAAGACCGTGAAAAAGAAAAAAAAAATCAATAGAAATTCTTCTTCGACACAGGAAAAGGGTGATAATTCTCATCAAATTCGCGCCTGAGGTCGAGGCCGAGGACGAGGACGGCAGAAAGAAAACTCAATTGTCAAAATGAAGAAACCATTAAAGTTCAGAATTTTTATGGACCTTGAAGAAGAAAGAGAAGAGGAAAGGACAACATCAGTGATTCTAAATGAACCACAATTCAAAATATCTCTTAGAAAGAAGACAAATAAAAACAATTTGAGTCCTGTCGGCATATTTTTTAGGTTTTAATTTAAATATATAATTTGGAAAGTAGCATTTGATTATTGAAAATAATTTTAAGTTTGAAAATTTTAAGATATGAAGTCAAACCTATCTCACATCCCAAATAGTTTATATAAACGAGCACTACACTACAAACCGTATATCTATTCCAAAGAATAGACAAACTGCTTGATGATGGGGCCCGATTAAATAAACTAGAAGATTTGTGACATTCGTTTGGTCTGCGAACCAATTTTATAAGCCGACAAGTTCCCCTGCTTAATATAAAGGAATTAAGCAGGGTTTATATTACACAGGTTCTTAAAGTTCCACTATAAGGGCAAGCCCCTATAGTTAATTACATCTTAAATGACGGGAATCATTTAAGAAAACTCTCGATAATGATCAGTGGTTTTGCTGTCAAGAATTTCAAACTTTGAGGTTTCAAACAAGTTGGATTTTGGAATCTCAATTTGGAATGGATCAAATTTGGAACGATTTATTTTAGGAGTCCAAAGGAAGAGAAGTAGGGGATGTCACAGACTCGAAGTGAACTTCGGTGACTTCCCGACTATCCTATTGTTTGGCTTCAATTTGTGAGTTTATTTAATATTTCAATCCTGCCAATTTTAGTTAATTAGGATTTATATTTGTATGACATGATCACACGAATAGCCTCAAAGATGTGAAGGTTTAGGTCGTACCAAACGACTACCTCGGAGTCCTAAGACCGGTTAGGGCTTAATTTGTATAACACAATTATACAAATGCCTAACGAAAAGTTGAGGATTTATGTTGCACTAGGCAAACTACCTCGAAATCCTATGGCTTGGTTATTTATTTCTAAGAAAGGTTTTGCTGAAGTAGACTCATGTTTTGCTGATGACGATGGCCGTGCTGCCCAGTATGTTTCGAGCTCCTTGTTGTTGCAGAGGTTTAGTTTTAGAAAGTGAAAATCAGGAGATGAGAAAAGTGTTTTGGTTTAGAAAAGTCTTAAAGTTCAAATTCATCTTAGTGTTTTATTAGGGAAATCTTAAACTTGATTATAACGACACCGATTAAGATCCCACGGTTCCATCATTCCAGCACCGTTATTTTTATCGGATTCACTTAGTCCAGATGAATTTGCTAAACTCAACTAAATGAGTTCCACACTTTTATTTAGACCGTGGGAAATCCCGTTAGCAAAACGTGGGTTACATCCAACAAGACGTTTTAATTTAGTTGCAGTTTTAGTTTTGTTGTTCTGTTTGTGATTAAATTTTGAGTTCTCTTATATTTTGAAGTGTTGTGGTGGTGAACTTTATCTTGTTGTGACTTTTAATTTAGTTTTGGGCTTCAGTTTTGTGGCTATCCTAAAGGTTTCAGTTTTCATGCAGGGTGACATTCTTGCTTATCATGCAAGAAAAGTAAAGTACAATGCATGTAAATAAATTGCAATAAAATAAAAGCGTACCTGGCAGGGTCTTCTCGCCATTCCAAGCTACACTTGAAACACATGTTAGGGCATTTAAATATTTGCAACAAGCACCTAGGTAAAGCTAAAGGGAGGGTTTTGGTTGTCTACCAAAAAATCCTAATCCTATTGCTAGTCAATTCCTATGACGTCTAGGTTCTTGTCTTTTGTTAAGGATGATTTTCTTCACCAAAGAACAATTAAGTTCAATTGTTCTTCTAAAATCTCCCATCATATTGAGGAAGTGTTTAGGACAGGTCTTAAACATCTTTTCAATACTTCTAGGATTATTTTGAGTCCAAATGAATTTTATTGTACTAGTGAATTAATCATCTCAAAGTTTAGTTGAGTTTTGTCTCTTGATCAGTGAACTTGGACATTTGATTATCCAGTGAGTGAAGTAACATTTCATTTGATGTCCCATTTAAGAGTTATAATAATGAAAGCCTTTAAGGGGCAAATTGGTTTGTTAAGGAACTTAACCACCCTTAATTAAAATTGAATTGCTGGCTTAAGATAATATAATTTTTAAAATTTAATTTAGTTTCTTCTAAGTGTCTTAAATTACTTAGATTGAAAGGGATATTTGAGTTGTTTAATTTAAGTTTTGATGATTTAAATTTGATTTTGAATTATTCATATTAATTTAAGTTAATTTTAATTGATTTAATTTTCACATTTCAATTAGAGGTTGTTTTGAGATCATTTAATGTTTTGAATTTGTTTTAGATTTGTTATTAGAATGATTCTAGATTAGTTTCAAATATTTTAAGTTTCTTTTAATTTGATTATTAAATGATTTAATGTTTTAAATTTTAATTAATTACTAAATTATTTTAAAGTTTTAAATTTAATTGATTATTTAAATTGTTTAATGTTTTTTTTAAAATTAATTATGGATTATTTATTATTTAATTAAGAATTGAATGTCATTGTATTAATTCAATTAGGGATTTTAAATCAAAGGATTAGTATCTTCTTAAGTTATATCCCTAATTTTAATAATTCAAAATTTTAATTAATCTTCCAAAATTTAAATGATTTAATTAATTAAGGTTCCATCTTGATATTTTTTAAGGTGATTGATGGGTTTCTACCCTTTTATTCCCTAAGTTTCAATCATCCAAGAGAAGATTAAGATCAAATATTTTTTACTCTTCCTTTTGATTAGGCCTAAAATATTAATTAAGGTTAAAATCCTTAATTACCTTTATTCCCCCTTAAGCCTATTCACTTCATAACTCACTAAATTGAGTTCAAATGAATTTGAAATTTTTGTGTCACTTCACTCACATGTCAATTAAGACATTAGAGGAGAAAAATATGATTTTTCTATTTTTTAATTTAATTTATGTAATTATTTTTGTGGAAAATATGAGTTTTCAATGAAAATTCAACAACATGACCAAGGTAAGTTTTCTGTCCTTAGGAAAATTATGAGATGTTTCTACTGACCAGAGGACCCCTTGGACCAATTTTGGTGATTTTTTGAATTATATTTTATTTATTATAATTATTTCAAGTTATAGAGCATTAATTAATTTTAAAATAAAATTAAAATAAAAAAATAGATTTAATATTTTTCATAAATCTCTTTGACCTTAAGAAACTCAAAGAAATAAACTTTATATTTTTCTGATTTTTCTTTGATTTATTAGAATTAATTTGGTGGGAAAGGTTAAAAATTCATTTTTGAATATTAAAAATTACGTTAAGCCTTTAAAATTCAATATCTTAACCTAGAGGCTTAGGAAAAATATTTAGTTGGTTCCTAAGTGATTAGGGGACCAAATATGACATTTTTATGAATTTTAATATTTTTGTGATTTTTTTAGTTTTTTAATTATTAAAATATTAAAAATAGGTAAAAAATTAAATTTTTTAGAAAAATCCAATTTTAGTTTTCCTAGACTTCTCTGGTATCAGAGAAGTCCCAAAGCTAATTTGGTGAATTTTTGAAATGTATTTTGGGTTTTATGAATTTTTAAAGTTTGAAAATAGTCATGTGATTTAATTAATCCATTTAATGGATTAAATCATTTTTAATTGGTTTCAAATTTTTATATGGGACTCATCTGACCCTAAAGATCAGTGGAGAATTGATTTCAAGTTATTTTGGTTAATGGTTATTCCAAATTAATTATATCTTGGTTTTAGGGTTTTGGCCAAATTAAGGTTCATTTGAATGATCTAAGCCAAGTTCTAATTATCCTAGGGTCCTCTGGTCATCAGAAACCTCACCTAATTTTTCTGGATTTTATTGATCAACATGCTAATTATTGGAATTAAAACATAAAAATAGGCATATAAATTTAGAAAATCAATAACTTTCCATAGAGATGGCCTCTGGCCTTGAAAAATTCAGGGAATGTTCCCAACAACAGAGGCTACAAAAGGCCTATGGTCCAATGCCATGGTGAATTGTTTGCATGAGTGGAGAATTGAAATACTCAAAGCAGTATTAAATTAATTAAAAATAAAATACTTAACAAAATAATCTAATTCTTTTTCCACAGTATCCTCCTCTATTCACTGTGCAAGAGGGTATTTTTCTTTTATTTTTATGATTTTTCTATGCAAAGATATCAATTTTCAAAATTTCTGGTATTTAAATAAATAAGAAAATCCGGATTTTTCTACTTAAACCAGTCAGCGCCAACTCATCCTCGGTGGCTCCGAAGTCCCACGCGGCGCTCCCTAATTCGGCTCCAGCATCTGACTCGGCAGCCACACGTCGCGCAGTTTATGTTCTATTGCTCCGTCCGGCGCCATCTGAGCCGTCCATTGAAAACACACGCGATCGAACGGTCCATGGTCATCGTCCCAACTGGTTCCACCCGAGAGCCGTCCATCTTCTAAACCTAATATCTCACTCATTTCTCAACCGATTTTTATGTTCTTGTGCTCTATGGATTCGTCTTGACAAGATTAACACATCCATATGGTTTTTATGCATTGAAATCGAGCCAAACAAAATGAAGAATTGCTGGAAGCTCGGGAGGGAGGAGAGGTTAATACCTTTGCTACGAGAAGTGGAGCTTGATCGGAGAGTTGTGGCACCTTTGATTGAGCCCAGGAAGCTCCGAGATGAAGTCTTTGGCTGCGGGAATTGCCTAAGTATGATTTCGACCAAGCCCGATTTCAAACTTTGATGGTGGAGAGATTGGGTGGCCTCGAAGAGGGGGCTTTCATCTGGGGAACTCCTTCTCTACCTCCGGTGAAGGTGTGAGAGGAGTTAATTTGACTTCTGTGAAGAATTGGGGAGTGTCCTATTCTGGCTTGAGAATTGAGCTCCAAAATTGAGCTCGGTCAGTGGGAATTAGGGCAGGGGGATGAGCTTCTCTAGGCTGGGGAAGCTCTATGAGGAATTTGGTGGAGTTCTATGAGAGTTGATTTCAGCCAACCCTTTGACCGTGGGAGATGGATTGCTTAAATAGCCATGGCCAGGGGCTTCCTAGGGGGAATTGAGGGTTGGGATCAGCTGCTCAGGGGAGGAGAAGAAGAGCTGTGAAGTCTAATTGGAATGGGACAGCTCAGCGAAAGGGTTTTAAATTTTTAAACCAATTTAGACCTCTCAGCCTGGTGTTTTCCGGCAACTGTGGTGGCCGGCCGGCCAGGGTCAAGTCAGGTCAGGGTTAGGTGGTGCCAGAGGGGTTGAGTGGTGGCATCAATTTGAACATTTAGAGGTTTTAGGGTGTAGATTTGATGGACATTTGGAGTTTGGGTTAAAGGTGGATAGCTTGGGTTTAGCCCTTGGTCCAAAGGCTAGATCTTTGCCTAAAGTGATTAGGGCTGGTCTTAAGGTCCATGGGGAGGTTTAAGTGAAGTTTAGTGGCTGGTTTGGGAATTTGGAGAGGGATTTGATGGTTTAGAAAAAGGGAAAATGGAAGTGAGAGGGGAAGGAGAAGAGGTCACCTCCCCTTGCCATTTTTGGTAAAGATTGACTTTGGAATGACTATGGGATGATGCACATGCCATGCCATGCTATGTATGAGCCATTAGAAAGTTTCATGCAAAAGGAATTAGAAGTTTTTTATGAATTTTGGGGATTTTATGCCATCATGCCAAATTTGGTGTAATGTCATGTATGCATGCACTAGATTGGCCATGATGCCATGGGATGATGATCAAAATGCCATGGAATGATATTAAAAGGGAATTATGACATGTGGGCTCAATTTTGGGCTTTTAAAATTTGATTTTGTGGGCTTTTAAATATGCATATGGGGATGGACTTTTAACATGCACATGTTGATTTAAAATTTTTTGAATTAATTATGGGATGACCAAACTGAATTGGAATTGGTTGAAAATTGATTTAGATATGCTAAAATTTGATTGCAAATGGTTTTGGAAATTTAGATTGGTCATGGGGTTTAATTTTAGGAGGATTTGGGCTTATAGGCCAAAATTGGGCCTTTTGGGTTGAAGTTGAAATTGAACTCAAAAGTGAACCAAATTGGGCTTGATTTTGATTGAATTTGGTATTGGGGATATTTAATTGAAGTCTAGAATTGAATTGGATCAAAATTGGGGTCAATTGGGTTGATTTGGTTGGTCATTGGGTCTATTTGGGTTAAAAATGAGGATTTTGGTAAAAGCGGGCTAAATTAGCAAAATTAGGCTATTGTGTAGTTGAACAACATGAAATTGGGAATATTTGTGATTTTTTGGAATTTTTGAGGAATTTGTTGGAATTTTTAGAATTTTGGGCCAAGAGGGGTATTTTGGGTATTAAGAGGTTATTTGGAGGATATTGGGGTATTTTGGTAGATTTAAAAGGTGGGGATTGTTTTGAAATGATTTTTGGGAATTTTGGGAAGTTTGGGTAATTTTGGGTAATTATTGGAGAGTTTTGGGGTAGGCTTATGGACATTAACCAAGTCTAACCACTTTGGGACCAAGCTTAGCCAAATGGTAACCACTTTATGATCCTTCACATACTGACCTTAGCCAACTTAATCAAAGACCAGTGGCTTTGGTTCAATCATATGAGTTTCTTAAAGGGTAGAAGGGGTAAGGTTCAAGGTTCAAGGTTAAAGGGTAAAATGGGTTAAGGGGGTGTGTGAGTGCCCTAAGGCTTAAGCAACCTTATAGGAGCTCACTATTGGTTGTCCATATGGTGGTTTTAACCTTCTAAGGTGATTTAGAGGTTTACAACCGTCCAAGTGGGGTCCTAAGAGGAGTCAAGAAGTAGCTGAATTGCTAATGGGTGGGTCCCAATTCTAGTCCTCTAGGATAGTTAAGGAGAAGTCCTATGGCTAGATCCTAAGCACTAAGAGAAAGGAAAAGACCTCACCAAAAATGAGGTCAACAAGTCCATGTATGAATGAATTAATCACTATATACATGTTATGACCCTAACTCTAATTTCTACATCTAAAATTGAGAATTTAGAGGTCAAAGAAGTATATGGTGAAGATAAAAAACCTCTAAAGTTTAGACTTGGTTCTACCTCTTCTAGTTCTAAAATAAATGAAAAAATGGAAGAGGAAAACCCTTTTGAATTTTATTCTCCGTGTGTTCAAAAATTTATTCAAGATGGTTTGATGCCTACACAATAGTCATTAAATAAATCATATATTTTTTGAGCAATTATGGGATAATAGTAAACGAAATCCTAACTCTAAGGGGGTATTGGGTTTGGTACCCTAGGACCTCTAGATGATATGGAATTTTGCCTGGTTATTACCAAAAAAATTGATTCTGAACAAACATCTGATCCTTCAATTGAAGATGAACAACCAGACTTTGAAGAAGAAATCAAATCGACAGTTGATGAATTAAAAGAAATAAATTTATGGAATGAAGAAAACCAAAACCAACTTTTATTATATCATTCCTTAACGACATTGAAGCAAAAGAAATAGTTCAACTTTTAAAGGAATACAAAGACTGCTTTGCATAGAGTTATGATGAAATGCCCGGGCTTGCTGTAAAAGTTGCAGTCCATAAACTTGGGATAAACTAAATTACAATCCCTTTTGAACAAGCTCTAAGAAGGGTGCATATTGAAATTGAACAACAAGTCATTGCCAAAGTTAAAAAATTAATATAGGCTCATTTTATACGAGAAGAAAATTACCCGACATGGCTAGCTAATGTGGTGGTAGTAAAGAATAAAAATGACCAAATTAAAGTCTATGTAGATTTCAGAGACTTAAACAAGGCTTGTTCGAAGGATGAATTTCTTCTACCAATCCCAGAGTTGATGGTTGATATTGCATCTACACATACAATATTTTTCTTTATGGATGGATCATTGATATATCTATAATAAATAACCTTTTTGTACACATTTATATACCTATTTTTGATTATATTGCACTTTAATGGAAGGTATTTGTGTGTTGTTCTTTTAGGTACAATTAAATGGACTAAATATGTCAAAAGGGTTGAAAAAGGATCAAATTTGAAGCAACAATGAAGAAGGTGCTAAATTGAAGTGGGGCGCCTAAGCGCCCAGATCTGGCGCTTAAGCGCCAGCAGACAAAGAAGGCCGTGCCTAAGTGCCAGAGGCCCCGTGCTTAAGCACAAGGTAGTTACTTTGCAATTTTAAGGAATTTTTGGCAAATTTTGAAGGGGTATTTGAGGCAAACCTTAGTACAAACGTGGGTCACTGATCAAGCGAGCCAGAAGACATTCAAATTTCACTTGAAAGGATGCATCATTTAGGAAGATTTATTGAATGTGGACATATTTTGAAGAGACACCATGACACCTTTTGAGAAAATATAAAAGTAAGGACTTGAAGAGGCTGTAGGAGAGAAAAAAAAGGAAGTTGAATTAGTGTGTTTAGAGAGAGTAGTTGTAGTAAGAAGTTGTAGGATTATCACTTAGGGTTTCTTCACATTATCTCATTTCTAGTGAAAGGGATGGTGGGTAGAGATTTCTAAGTAAAAATCCATTGTTTTAGAGAGATTTAAGCCCTTTAGGGTTGGGCGACCAGTCCTATGGAGTTTTGTAAGAGAAAGGATGAGATTTAAAGGAACCTTAGGAGTTTGGTATAGTGGAACTTGAGATAAGTTTTTATCTTTGTACTTGATTTGGTTTTAATTGAGATTTATTGTGTTTTCTACATCATTTCTACTTTTAAAATTACTTGTTTTTGTGTTTTCTCCATGAATTCTGAGTAGTTTTCTTTTTCTTTTTCCTTAAAATGAAAAATAATTAAGTGATGGATGGAAGTTGTAGAAGTATTGATCTTTATTGTTGGAATAAGTTGTGTTGATTTAATCCTGACACTTCATTTACTTCTTGATTTGGCCAATTAAGATGTTAACATTTGTTGAGAGAACATGTAAGATCCTAGTAGGTATTGTCTCAATCAACAATAGTTAGAAATCACATGAGATTATATGGATGAGAAAGTAATTCGTATAAATTTGTGAAAATAAATGAAGAAATATACTTTGATTGGTGTAGAATTAGAGGACTTTAGAGTGACAGACTAAAACCCCCAATTTGGTTTATTTTTTTCAGTTTTGATGCGAGATATTAGCCCCAGGGTGAAGGGAAAGGAGGGATCTCTAGATTGAGAACTAATATCTTCCCTACCTAACCCATCTTTAAAACTATTCAAACTTTAAACTAGCCAATATTCTTTATAACATCTCTAGTAAGGGTAAAGAATAATATTGCTCCTATTTGGCATAAACATTCTTCCACAACAGAACTCCTGTACTTATTACTTATTTATGATAAGGAAAAAGTTTTTTTTATCTATACTTCTTTAATCTTACAAAAATATCTTTATACTTAGTTAATCATTTACTTTATTTCATAATATCAGAAAATAACAAAAAAATCTTAATTTTTAAGTTTATGTTATCTGAAACCGTTAAATTTCTTTTTCTAAATAGATTTTGTGATCTAAATCCTTTTTATTTATAAAATATCCATAAATTTCCCCGTGGGATTGATATTTCAGGGCTTAATCAGAAAGTCCTATAGTACTTGATAACGATATGTATACTTGCGTAGAATCCCTAAATTTAAATATAACTGTTGAATTCTTATTTACATCGGAATCAAGTTTTTGGTGTCATTATAAAGAAGAAAAATTTATTAAAAAATATAGAATATTATATCATAAATATAATTATAAATCATATTACCATGGGTATAAATATCTGCAATCTTGATCAATCATTAGGATACAATCAAATCAAAATGTATCTAAAAGAATAACCAAATACAACTTTCAGAACACCCATTGGGATATACTCATGCCATTTGGATTAAAGAATGCTGGTGTTACTTATCAAAAAGCTATGTCACGGATTTTTGACGAACTCATTCATAATTAGGTGGTATGTGTGCACAATTTGGTTGTCAACAGTAAACAATAAGATGATCATGTGTAAGATTTGAGAATTGTCTTTGAACGGTTACGACAATTTAATCTTAAGATGAATATCTTAAAGTGCACTTTTTATGTCCTCAGGGAAGCTTTTAGAATTTTTTGTTCGACATCGTGGGATTGAAATTGATCCCTTCAAAATTGAAGCCATTCTAAATATGCCTCCACCGAAAAAATCTAACTCAATTACTATCTTTTCAAGGAACATTAACATATATACAACGCTTTATTTCCAACATAACGGGTAAGTGTCAACCTCTCACTGCCCTAACTAGAAATGATAACAAACTTGTGTGGGATGAAAAATGTCAACAGGCCTTTGAAAATATCAAACAATATTTGACAACACTGTTGACCTCACTTTTGTAAGGATCATTTCAAAGTCAGCTTGAGATAGGAAATATACTAATATTGACTTCCTAAATCTCACTGATAGTCACTAAACCCTAATGACTAGGGTAAAACCATATAAATTATTTTTAATCCAAAATCATTAAATCAGTAATGAAAAATCATGATTTAATGAATTATTAACCCAATAAGTCAAATTTTGACCAAAAACTCAATTTTGGTCAAAATAGTCAATTTTTGACCTAATGACCACCCCATTGACCCAATATGTCAACTTTTGACCAAAAAGTCAATTTTAGTAAAAATGGTCAATTTCTGACTTAATGACCATCCTATTGACCCAATAGGTCAAATTTTGACCAAAAAGTCAATTTTGGTCAAAATAATTAATTTTTAACCTAATGACCATCTATTGACCCAATTGGTCAACTTTTGACCAAAAAGTCAATTTTAATCAAAATGGTCAATCATTGACCCAATGACAACTCCATTGACCCAAATAGTCAACTTTTGACCCAAAAAAGTCAAAATTGGCCAAAATCATCAACCCAATACCTAAAGACCATCACATTCACCTCAATTGTCACCTTTGACCAAAAAGTCAATTTTGGTCAAAATGGTCAAACCATGACCCAAAGGTTATTGCATTGACCTTATTGGTCATTCTTTGACATAAATAATTGAAATCCAATCAAAATAATCCACACATGACATAAGACAACTACCATAGCCCCATTGGTCAACTCTTGACCTAAAAGGATAAAATTGGTCATAATGGCTAACCCATGCCCCTTTGGCCACAAAATTAATTTCAAAGACAAACATTGACATGATCGTGATTAAAATGGCCAAAATATAATCCAAAAATCACCACTTTGACCTTTAGATTGACTTAAACCCTAAGATTGGTCAATATGTCCAAATCAAGCCCTTAATAACACAACCCATGGAATTTATGACCAAACCAACAATGAAAAAGTTGGGTGGGAATTGGTCAATTTAGGTCAAATTGGGTCAACATTGGTCAACTCTAGTCAATGTTTACCAAATTTGGTCAAAATACCTAATTTTGGACCAAAAATGATAAAATTAATCAAATAATTAATCCCAAAATTATTTTGATTAATTTATTGGCTAATAATATAATTTCCAACATTTTTGATTAATTAAATAATTAATTAAAAATGGAATTATAATTAATAAAACCATAAAATAAAATCTGGACACATGACATCACACATGATGCAATAAATGAGTTTCCCAAATTCCAAACTCCTTTATGACATCATGGGTGTCCTAATATGGGTTAGACACAACCCATATAACCCATTCAATATGAATCAACCCATTAATGATTCATAAAATGGCATTTTAACCATGGTTAAGGATCATTATTAAGGCACCATCATGAAAAAGGATGAGGTGTCATTCTTTCCTAAACCCAAGCCATGACTTACATCTCCTTGACAATGAGGTGACCGACCACCTAGAAGATAATTTCTCATGCCTCATGGACCATCCAATAGGAAAGGTTTGGCTTAAGTCATCACCACATCATGACATGACCTAATTATTACTGAATTTTGGAAAATAATGAGAAAGGAAAATTATGTGTCATGCAATCGACCAAGATTAACTAACATGGTGAATAGAAGATGGCTAGCTCTTTATGAGGCATCACACACCTCTTTCCTAGCCAATAA
Organism: Papilionanthe hookeriana x Papilionanthe teres; assembly: GCA_022702705.1. Lineage (NCBI taxonomy): Eukaryota > Viridiplantae > Streptophyta > Magnoliopsida > Asparagales > Orchidaceae > Papilionanthe > Papilionanthe hookeriana x Papilionanthe teres. The sequence goes on along the minus strand of CM040430.1, from coordinate 80,499,799 downwards.
ACCTGAACCAAATCAATGGGAAGGTCATCATGATCAATCCATGCATGAGGTGAGTAATGAGGCTAATGTGTCATGCTCTCTTGAAAACATTAAATGATACAAAGACCTCATGTAGGGGAGGTGGATTCAATAAGTTTTAACTGGTTTTATCCACCTCAAACAATTACCAACAAAAGAAAGCCAAGCCTTAGGGCAACCTTCACCATACTTGGACCATACATGGGTTAATCTTGAAATGATAAATTGAACTTATCCCCAAGATTAAATCTCATCCAAAGACCATCATGAACAAGATGAAACAAGATGAGACCTCCCTTAGACCAGCCCAGGCCAACTCAAGCTCACCCTAACCATTTCCATGGCTATAAATATGGCTAACTCGAGAGCACCCAAAAGGAGAGACCAGGATAAGAGATAGCAAACCATTGCTCAAATCCTTAGACCCTCAACACCAAAAATATTCCTTTGGATCTAGGCAATTGATCCCACCTGAAACCAAGCATGAAACCCACTGATTCCTTTCAATTTGACTTACTCGAGAGAGCCTAAAATTAGGACAAAATCAAGGTGTGAAACCAAACTCCTCCAAACTTTAAATTGATTGTTCCTACACCATCGCAAACACCTACGAAGATGAGCCCAATCGAAATTGGCCATCCTCATAGTCTTTAAACTAGCTATTGATTTTCTTCCCTTAAGCTGAGCCACCTTGAGGAGAATCTCATACCTAGACCTGATTTAACTCCAAATTGAGTTAGGGGAAAGCAATTTGAGGTCGAGATTAAGCTTCGGAGCCATCTAATTTGAGCTTGTATCGACTGAGGCCAAGGCATGGATTTTTCATTCTAATGGCGTTCGGGTTTGATACATTGTGAAGCAAACCATTTCAAAACCCATACATCACCGTATGGATGGGTTTGTCATCTCACAAAGATCATATAGAAACAAATTTTGCTCGATTTCATCAAGAATCGAGAGAGATCTTGTTCTTAAATTATGGACGGTCTGCAGGATCAGAATAAATGAAGACGATGAACCTCAGTCATCTGTTCCCGTGTTTTGGAAAAGGACGGTTAAGATTAAAACCCGCTATCTCCGCCGTCTGGGTTCCCGCAGCGGATCAACTGTGTTTCGATTGATCCGAGGACATGAGGCTCCTCTAGAAATTTTTTGATTGTATAAAGGTTTAATTTAAATCAGATTAACCTTAATCTAATAAAAAATACATATCTTTGCACATAAAAAACACAAAAAAATAACAAAAATATCTCTGAACTCAGGGAAGTGATGAGAACAATGTAGAATTAAAATTTTGAATTTTTGATTTATATTTGATTTTTAATTAATTAAATAATCTCTGGAGTATTTTAATTATTAAAAACTAATTATAAGTCAGAAAAATATGAAAATTTGAGGGATTAATCTTTAGATCCTTAGAAACAATCTCTGATTTTTCCAAAGCTAGAAAAATTCTCTAGGACAACATTTCCTAATTTTCATGAGATTGGACAATTATTTTTAACAATAATTCTAAAAAACAGAAAATGGGAAAATTAAATTAGAAATTGGTTAGAAATTTAGGGGAAAAAATCTAAACCCTAAAATGACTAACTCTAACCTTTTGAAAATTTAAAATGACATTTTTCTTATTAGGGTTAAAATTTTAAATTTTCAAAATTTTAAGAACCCTAAAAAAGCCTTTAAAATTTAAAACTCCTTATATCTAACTCATGCCACCATGAGTTTGATCAAAGTTGAATTCAAACATTAAATAGACTTAAATCAAAATCAATTAGGGTTAATCCAACAATAACCCATAAACCTGTTAAACCTTAACTAAGTTAGGTTTAACACAAAATCAAATTTTAATTAAGCTTAAGACATCACTAGGCTTAATTAAACCTATTAAACCTTAACTAAATTAGGTTTAATACAAAATCAAATTTTAATTAAGCTTAAGACATCACTAGGCTTAATTAAACCTATTAAACCTTAACTAAATTAGGTTTAATACAAAATCAAATTTTAATTAAGCTTATAACATAAGTAGGCTTAATTAAACCCATTAAACCTTAACTAAATTAGGTTTCATACAAAATCAAACTCTAATTAAGCTTAAGACATCACTAGGCTTAATTAAACCTATTAAACCTTAACTAAATTAGGTTTAACACATAATCAAACTTTAATTATACTTAAGACATCATTAGGCTTAATTAAACCTCTCGAATCATAATTAAATCAGACTTAATACAAAATTTAACCCAAATTAGGTCTAACCCATTAAACCTAATTAAACTATTATGACTTAATTAAACCTTACCCAAATTAGGTTTAATTAACCTTAAAACAATTAGAGTTAATCCAAATTAAGTCTAATCAATCAATTAAACCTTACCCAAATTAGGTTTAATTAACCTTAAAACAATTAGACTTAAACCCTAATTAAGTCTAATCAATCAATTAAACCTTACCCAAATTAGGTTTAATTAACCTTAAACCAATTAGACTTAACCCTAATTAAGTATGATTAATCAATTAAAAATTACCCAAATTAGGTTTAATAAATAAAACCTAAATCTTAATTAAGTCTAACACATTGAATCTTAACTCAACACTTCTAACTTAACTCAACGCTTCTAACTTAAGTTCAAACAGACATGAACTCAAATTAACTTTAGATTCAATCTATAAAGAATCTAACTTAAGTTCAAACAGACATGAACTCAAGATTAACTCAACATTTCCAATTTAAGTTCGACTTAAAATCAAATTTTTGACTTAAAATAAATTTGAGTCAAAATTTCTTAATTAAAGTTCAAACTACTTTAAAGATCAAATCAAAGATATTAGATTTAAACGACATTGAATCTAATTATCAAAAAAATTTATCTAAGTCTAATACATATTATACTTAACATATTTTTAGATTTAAATGACATTGAATCTAAAAATATAAAGTTTAACTCATGTTAAATTTATCTAAGTCTAATTCATGAACACTTCTTCTAGATTCAAATGACATTGAATCTAGAATTCTAAAATCTAAATTATGTTAGATTTTATCTGATTCTAACACAATTAGACTTAATATTTTTTTTAGATTCAAAAGGCATCGAATCTAAAATTCTAAAGTCTAACTTATGTTAGATTCTATCTAAGTCTAATTTGGACTTAATCAAAATCATTAGATCCAAATGACATTGAATATAGTTTCCAAATGTCTTAATAATTTTAATTCTAAATCTTTAAATTCAAATAACATTATAAATGATTTTTAGATTCAATCGATAATGAATCCAAAATTTCTAAACATCAGATTTAAATGACATCGAATCTAAAAAAACTTGAATAAAAAATCTTTCTAGACAACATCGAATCTAAAAACTAATCATTAGATTCAAATGATAACGAATCTAAGATCAAATTGACAAAAATGACATAAAAATCTTAAAAAATCGTAAACAACCTAAAATTTTCCAACCTAAAATCGGAAAAAAGCATTAAAACTTAAATGAAACTTTAATGAACAAACATCACAAAATGCAACTTGAACCCCAGTGTTCTTAGTCTACAAATTTTTCTCGGATGATGCAAACCTGTTTGCTGACAGAAGTCTTCCGGCCTTAGTTTAAACACCTTTCAGACTAATTAGAGTAAGACCCCTGATGACCCTGAGACGACGGAGCCAATGATATCTTGACCGAGTTATACTAAAATGTAACCGAACAAAATAAAAGATTTAAAAAATAAAATTGACATTATTTCTTTAAATCTGACAAGTATTTTCCTTTGCAAGATAAAAATAAGTTTCGTTTTAGATCTTCTTCGCATGTTATAGGGTGCACTAACTCTGTTTTGCAGGATGATTAAAACGAAACGAAGACATTAATTTCATTTTATATTTTCTTTGCATGTTATAAGGTGTGCTAACTCTTTTTACAGGACGGCTTTCCAAAGATGGGACAAACGATATCGATAAAACAAAACAAAACAAACAACATTAAAATGGCAAAACCAAGACAAAACAAAACCAAAACTTTTATGATAGTCACAAAACCTTAAACTTTTAGAATAGCCATCAAAAAAATGGTGAAAACGACAATAAAACGACAAACATCAAAATGAACAAAATGAAAATGACATAATAAATGACATTGAAAACGACAAACAACAAAACAAAAACAAAAATTGACCAAATCAAACTTTTAGGGTAGTGTGACACATCTCCCTTAGGATTAAAAATTGATATTTCTTTCCTTAAAAATTTTTAGGAAACAAACAATTAACATTAATCAGAAGTTTTCTTAGATAATCATAATTGTCTAAGATATAATTAACTATAGGAGCTTGCTCCTATAGAAGATTTAAAGGACTCAGAAATTAGAATAGATATTCCATCTAAATCTCTGGTTACCAAAATCTCATCCTTATAAAGAACTTCTAGGATAAGGTATTCTAGAATCTTTTCTCGTTAGGATTATCATCGACATCCCTCTTTCTACTGTTTTCTATCTTATTAGCCCTTATTTTCTTCAAATTTCTTATTATCTAAGGATCCTTTTATATGATCCAAAGAAATGAGAATTATTGATGGTTAGGGTAATATTAGAGACAAACAGAGTGGCGACTCCAAAACAATATTGACTTCGACATCGAGAAAATCTCCAACACGGCTTTGAATGCTGACAAGAGTTTTTATTGGGCGACTCCGCTGGGGATAATCTTTCTTCTTATCTCTTGTTAAATTAATTGTTGTTTTGACCTTTAAGTCCACATCCAACTCTTTGAAGGGTTATTTTTGACATTTTACAAAGATAAATTGAAACAAAAAGATAAATTCCCTGTTCTTAAATGAGTCCATAACATTTTATTCTTCTTAAATTTTCAGAAAATTTGCAATGGAGTCTCCGGATTCAGTCTTTTCCTATTATCAATATTTCAATACACCAATTGAGGAAGACGTTTGCCTCTATCAGAATGATTTTGGATCATTTGATGAAACTGAACTTTCATTAGAAAATCCATATCAAAATGATATACAATCCTTTCAAGAATTCAATTTAGAACCTTATGAAGATTTTCTAACTTTACAGAGGACTTACCTCAATACATGCCTGAAGAACAATATATTGAAGAAATGGAAGACAAGTAGACAAAAAAAGAAAGAAAATTTGTGTTGAACAAGAAAATGACATCTCACCTCCATCCATATATGAAGTTGGATCTTGTTAAAAAACTCAACAAAGAAATAAAACTCGTTCTCAAAAAAGAAAGAAAAGGTGGAACGAAAAATGATAATTTGTGAAACATCTAAATTCAAACAAAGTGTTTTCGGGAACCCTTATTTTTTAAATGAAAACTGATATATTCCGATACCTGTTGAATATGAGGAAAATACTTTTCCAACCAAGAAATTCTCCGTCAATTCATGCTGTATACTCTGTGTTTAAAAGATTAGCACGGAAAGACAGGTGTTCAATTTCCCAGCTGCTAGATAAAATGGGATGTGCGGTCTCCACTACAATGAAAAGAAAGATTCTTTCAATTGAAGATCCTACTTACTTAAAAGGGGATTAACAATTCCACTGGACAATCATTGTACTAGAGTACCAGTGAAATTTCATCTGGGCCCAAGGATAAAAGATGTAGTTGCACAAGAGATAGAATTAAGCATAATAAATTAATTTCAGAAGCAGAAGACATATCTGCTAAAATGACTGCTTTGGTTCAAATGCTACAATGTGCAGACCCTTCTTATTCACAAAACGATAATACACTTCCTATGATATCTCGTACTATACTAAAAAATAATGTATGGAGATGAGAATCATCCGGAGGAATCTCGGATACCATGAGTAACCCTATAGACAGTTCTCAGGAACAAAGTTGTGAAAAGCATCAAATGAAATCATTTGAAGAAAGATTAAAGAAATTGAAAAATGACATCAAGCAATTCTCAATACGAAGAAGGGATAATTCTTCAAATAGTTCAAATGAGGAAGTCACCAAGATAAATATGGTAGAAACACGATCTACCTCTTTAGAACAAGAATTTAATGAAGAAGACACGACAGAAAAATTACGAGCGGTTATTCAACCAAGGGATAAACAAATCCATCATCTTGAACCAAGATGGCAGTTATATAAAATCGACCAACAAATCCATTGCTTGCTATTAAAATCATTAGACCAGAGCCAATACACATTTTGGAGGACAAAAGAGAGCCAATAGAAATTGAAGAAAGAAATCAAAAGAAAAAGGACTCTTCCTAAAGCGGAGTTCAAGAAAAAGAAATTACACAATTGGTAGAACAAAAGATAAAAGAAATAATGGCTCAGGTAAAAGTTGGATCATTAATTCCAAAGGGTAGACCCTATCCAGAGGAATTTGATTTTATTCAATACCCTAAAGGTTTTGTTCCACCTCTCTTCAAAATGTTTGACAGGACTGGTAATTCTAATAAGCATCTTGCACACTTCAGAGTTAGTTTCTATAATGCGGGAGGAAGTGACGCTCTTCTATTATGTCAATTTGTGAACAATCTCACAGAAGTTGCATTTGATTGGCATGCAGAACTTCCTAACGGATCTGTTAAGACTTTTACAGAACTTGAAAGTCTTTTCATTCAATGGTTTGCTGGAGCACAACACCATACGATAGTTGGTGATTTGGTAGTAGAAAAGCAAAAGCCGGGAGAAAGTTTAGTGGATTACATTTTGCGCTGGAGAAATCTCAGCATGAAATGTGAACCGCAACTCCAAGAGAAACACGCCGTTAAATCTTGCTTAAAAATATCCATGGTCCTATAGCATTTATGCTAAAAGGATTCACAATAAAAATATTTGAAAAATTACTCAGTAAAGCTGCCAATCTTTAAGAAGAAGCTAAGCAGATGAGTTCAACGAAAAAGACCGAAAAGACAAAAATTGTCAAAACATTTGAAAAGAAGCTGGGAACGTTGTAGAGAAGGGTAAACAAGTAATGTAAGTTCAACCTGAACAAAAGAAACAACGACAGAATTCGTCATCACCACAAACTTCTCAAATACAACTTTAACAACCGATCCCAGTACCGACAGACAAAAGGACGATAGCTGAAAGAATGAATAATGAATATCCATTTAAGACGGAGGTTGTCAGCAAAATATTCTGTAGCCTGCTAAAAATACCGGAATTCAAGCTTCCTGAGGCTAAAAGGCCAGCATAAGTTGACGTGAAAGACAATCCTAATTATTGTCATTTTCACAAAATCCTTGGACACAAGATTGAAGAGTGTTTTGTCTTCAAAGACTAGTTAGAACGTAATTTAAAAGAAGGAAATATAGTAATCCCGAAAGAATATTTGAAGGAACCTGAAAAAGGTTCGATCAATATGATCTCAGTTGATAAGCTTAATCCTGACAATGAGAACAAAGACAATACCATTCAAGGTAAATCTTCCGAGGAGATCTGTACGACATTCAGGTTACAAAATCTTTCAAGAAAGGAAAGAAAAAGAAAAAAAAATAACAAAAAAGGATTAGAGGTCTTCAAGATATAGGGACTATAGTTCCTTTTGTATATCCTAGCTCTTATGTTTCTCCATCTCCTGCTAGGGTAGTTGTCTCGGATGAAAAGATAAAAACCCTCAAGCCGTTGACCTTGTATGACTTTCTTTTTACCACTACTGTGAATAATAACACTTCCGGCTATGCTTACATTTTATCTATTTTGGGTGATACCTTTGAAAATGATCATTCAAATTCTAAAGAAAATACTCAAATCGTACATGAACAATCTAATGACAATCAAAATGACAATGACATTGATGATAATTTTGATAATAAGTAAGACGAAAGTGATATTGTCACATTCCAACTACAAGGAAATCCAATTTCCATAGAAGTGGAATCTTCAGACTTAGAGATTAAAGAGTCAGACAATAAACTTGAAGAAATAATTGAAATTAATTTGCGAAGTGGAGAAGTTCTACCCTCCAGAATGGCTACTCAAGAAAACGAAAAACAAATTGTTACACTAGAGAAGATCGTTCCTCCAGTACATTCACAACTCACTAAAAGAAATGAAGAAAATCTTCATAACAAGGTGGACCATAATGTATTAGCTCACTTGAGAAAATTATGAGCAAAATTGAGTTTTTATGACGCCCTTATTCTTTCCAAAGAAATGAGAGCGTCATTGATAAAAAATCTTTTAGATCCAGACATTTGCTTAGCCCAGCTTACTAGCATCACTCAAAATGAAGCTTGTCCATTAGAAGAATTGACAAAGATTACCTTTTCTGACAATGACTTGTTACTTGGAACGACTGAGCATAATCGTCCACTATACATCACAGTAAACGTAAATGACATGACACTTTCAAGGGTGCTTATTGACCCAGGTGCCTCGATTAACATAATAAATTTAAGAACTCTTGCATATTTGGATATTGATGCATCCCAACTATCAAGAGATACAATGATGTTACGAGGATTTAATTAACGAGGAGAACGAGCTCTAGGATCAATAATGTTGCTCCTAAAGATAGATGACTTAGTGACAACGATAAAATTCTATATTGTCGACAGTGATACCTCTTTTAATGCCTTACTTGGCAGACCATGGCTTCATGAGCATAAAATGGTTCCTTCTTCAATGCATCAATGCATAAAATATTTACAAAAATGACAAGAATGTTGTATTATAGGAGATCTGCAACCATTTTCAATCCATGAAATTGGTATACATGAAGATGAGGCATACTATGCTCCTATAAAGAAAATGATATTCTCTAGAGAGACAACGATGAATATAAAAGAAAAAGATAAAGAAAAGAAAATAAATGAAAAAGTTTATTCTTCAACAAAGGCGAAGGGTGGTGATTCTCATCAAAGTCATACCCGAGGCCGAGGCCGAGGACGAGGACGAGGGAAATAAAACCCAACTGTTACAATGAAGAAACCATTGAAGTTCAAAATTCACCTGGACTCTAAAGAAGATACGAAAGAAAAAATAACATCAGTGGTTCTAAAAGATGCTCAATTTAAAATACCTCTTAAAGAAGAAGACAAAGAAAAACAATTTGAGTATATGTATGAGAAAATTAATCATTATATACACTCTATGACTCTAACTCCAATCTCTACTGCGAAGGTTAAGAATTTAGTAGTCAAAGAAATATATAGTGATGACAAAAAGCCAATTAAATTTAGACTTGGTTCTACTTCTTCTAGTATTGAATCTGACGTAAAAGTAGAAGATGAAAATTTTATAAAATCAATGAAAATTCCTTTTGAGTTGTATTCTCCTTGGGCGCAAAAATTTATTCACAATAGCTTAATGCTCAAACATTGGTTTTTAAAACAACCACATTTCATTAAACAAATGTGGAATAATAATAAACGAGAACCTAACTCTAAAGAAGATAATGGATTCGGTGCTCTAGAACCCCTAGATGATACGAAATTTTGCTTAGCCATCACCGAAGAGTTTGATTCTGAACAGACATCTGATCTACAAGTTGAAGATGCTCCTCCAGAATTGGAAGAGGAAATTAAATCAATAGTTGATGATTTAAAAGAAATAAATTTAGGAACTTATGAAAACCCAAAACCAACTTTCATTACTTCATTTCTTAACGACATAGAAGCAACATAAATAATCTAACTTTTGACAGAATATAAGGACTATTTTGCCATGACTTATGACGAAATGACTGAGTTAGCTTCAGAAGTCACAATCCACAAACTTGGGATAAATCAAATCGCAATCCCTATTAAGCAAGCTCCAAGATGGATGCATGTTGAAATAGAGCAATAATTCATTGTCGAAGTTAATAAATTAATTGAAGCTGGTTTCATACGAGAAGAAAATTACCCGACATAGCTGGCTAATGTGGTACCAGTTAGAAAGACAAATGGTCAAATAAGGGTCTGTATAGACTTCAGGGACTAGAACAAAGCATGTACGAAAGTTGAATTCCCTTTACCAATACCAGAATTAATGGTTGATATAGCATCCAAATACACAATATTTTCCTTTATGGACGGATCATCAGGATATAATCAAATAAAAATGTTTTCAGAAGATGAAGCAAATACAGCCTTCAGGACACCCATAGGGATATATTGTTATAAAGTTATGCCGTTTGGATTGAAAAATGATGGTACAACCTATCAAAGAGCCATGCCACAGATTTTTGATGAACTAATACACAATCAAGTAGAATGTTATGTGGATGATTTAGTTGTCAATAGTAAATAAAAAGATAATAATGTATACGATTTGAGAGTTATCCTTGAACGATTATGACATTATAATCTTAAAATGAATCCCTTAAAATGCGCTTTAGGTGTTTCTTCAGAAAAATTTTTAGGATTTGTTGTTCGACATCGTGGAATTGAAATTGATCTACTCAAAATTGAAGCTATCCTAAATATGACTTCTCCTAAAAATCTAACTCAATTGAGATCATTTCATGGAAAATTAGCGTACATATGACTTTTTATTTCTAGTATGTTAGGTAGGTGTCAACCTCTTACTGCCATAACCAGAAACGATACCAAATTTGTGTGGGATGAAAAATACCAACACGCCTTTGAAAATACTAAGCAATACTTGACAACACCTATTTTTAGCAGCCCATGTTCTAGGAAGACCTCTAATCCCTTACGTCGCGACATTAGATAATTCCCTTGGGGCATTACTAGCACAAGTAAATGACGAGGGAAAAGAGAATGCATTATTTTATTTAAGCCGCTATATAAAATACCCAGCAATTGAGAAACATTGCTTAGCCTTGATTTTTGCAGCTTAAAAACTGAGGCACTATATGCTTTCTCATAAAGTAACTCTTATTTCAAGAGTTAAACCATTACAATATCTGATGACACGACCGAAACTTTTCAGAAGATTAGTAAGTTGGGCAATGATACTGCTCCAGTTCAACATAACATTTGTACAATTACGTGCTGTCAAAGGACAACTCTTGGCATATTTATTAGCAACACACCCAATTCCAACTAGATCACCTTCGAATGATGATTTAACTGATGAACAAATATTAGAAATAAAAAGCTTAAGCACGCAACGATGGGAATTATATTTTGATGTAGCATCATCTGCTCGAAAAAATAAAGACAGACAAAAAATTATACCAGGCAAAGCTGGAGCAGGATTAATTTTCATCACTTCGGACAAAGCGATGATGCCATTTTCATACCATTTGACTGAGCCATGCACAAATAATGAAGCTGAATATGAAGCGCTCATAACCAATTTTGAATTGACAATTATAATGGAAATAAAGAATATCAACATCTACAGAGATTACCAATTAATAATTAATCAAATTGCAGGCAAATACAAGACATTGAAACCTCGACTTGAACAATATTCCTGTTACACTCTGAAATTGCTTTAAAAAATTTCTGATGTGACATTTTTCTTAATCCCGAGATGAGACAATTCTTTAGCAGATGCTTTGGTAAAACTAGCAAAAGAATTTGCTTGTCCAGAAGAAGATGATCTACTAATTTCTGTAAAAAGACGATAAATTCTTTCTTAAATCGACATGGATAATTTACACAAAATCATTGAAAGCATGACAGCAACAATTATTGACGAAGAAAAGGATGATTGGTGACAACCAATTATTCAATATCTACAATCCGGAAGATTATCGGAAAACAACTCTATTGCGACTTAAATTAAACAAAAAGCATTATCCTATACTTTAGTGAATAATATCATTTACAAACGATCTTTTGACCAAATGTGATTAAGATGCTTGAACCAAACTAAAGCTCAAGAGATTTTTAAAGAAGTTCATTCAGGCCTATGTGGTGCACACCAATCTCGATCTAAAATGAAAATGAAAATAAAGAGAATGTGATATTATTGGCCAATAATGATGACTGATTATCTCGAAGTCGCAAAAAGGTGTCATCAATGTCAAATACATGGAGTGGTTTTACATCAACTGCCAAATGTACTACATCCAACTATTGCATCTTGGCTATTTGAGTGTTGGGGCACTGACATAGTGGGCCCTATAGACCCTCCATTGTCTAAAGCCCATAAATTTATTCTGGCAGCTACTGATTACTTCTCCAAATGAGCAGAAGCAATACCATTCAGAGAAATCAAAACAGAACAAGTTCTCCATTTCATCAAGACTCATATTGTTTATATATTTGGAATACCTCGAAGTGTCATATTAGACAATGTACTAGCCTTTAAAAACACAAAAATGAATAATTTTATTCAAAGACATGGGATAGACTGGATGTATTCCACAATCTATTATCCTAAAGCCAATGGTTTAGCTGAAGCTTTCAACAAAATGTTGGTACAAATTATGAAAAAGACATTAATTAACAATCCAAGACAGTGGCATGAACGATTAATAGAAGCGTTATGGGCCTATATGACTACATACCAAACATCAATACGGTCAACACTGTTTGCTTTGGTATATGGTTCTGAGGCTATTTTACCACTTGAAGTGCAAATTCCTTCTCTCAGAGTTGCTGTTGCAAATAAAATAACTGAGGAAGAAAATGCTAAATTACGACTTGAAGAACTTGAAAGTTTAGAAGGCAAACGTCTCTAAGCTCAACAAGATCTAGAAATCTATCAAGAAAAAATGATACGAGCCTACGACAAATTGGTTCGTCTTAGAACCTTTTGAATCGATTAACTAGTTTTAGTTCTTCGAAGACCTATACTTGCTCATGAAAAAATAGGTGGAAAGTTTGAACTAATATGGGGGGACCATATGTAATGGAAAAGACATATTCTGGAGGATCTTACCAATTGGTAGATTGCCAAGGAGAAAGAATCTTGCCCTCGATCAACAGGCATTTCTTAAAAAAATATTTTGCGACATGAACATTATGAACCATGACTTGTTTATGAACTGGGAAAATTAATAAAATGGTTTGCTTTGTTTATGAAAACTTTATTTTGTCTCTTGAAATCTCTTTTGTGCTTACTAAGTAAATACTTATAAGCATAATCCTTCAAAATAAAAAAAAAATATTTTTTAACTGATAAAGACTTTTTGAAAATGAAATTTAGTCTGACATGTTGTAATACCCTATCATTTATAGGAAAATGTTTGACAATAGACTTCTATTCACTTTTCAAATTGGTGAGACTTTGGCATTGGACCGCCGACACGTTGACTAGGGAGCAAGAATTCATTTTAACCTTGATCTATTACAACTTGAAATGATATATCAAGGATCATTTTTATATCTTGTTAATCAAGACAAAGTTGAAGACAAGACACCTCTAAGGGAGTTCAAAGCTCGAGAACAATATGACATCATGGACAAACAAAGTCCAGTCACTCATAAACATAAATTCAGTACCGGTAAATTGAAATCAATAGTAATGGCTACAACCTAGAGAATTGCAGAAGCATCTGTTGCTGGTATCAACAAACTGACGTCAGGACTTACTCGTTCTCAAAGGAAAAATCGCAACAAGCGATTAAAACGGTAAGAAGAGAAACAATTATAGAGAAAATGGCAAATGGAATTTAAATTTTCTATTACCAAAAGCCCACCCAATGAAACTTATCGTGTCTCAGGGATATAATGTTTGGAGCCCGGGAAAGAAGGTCCAATTGAAAAAACTACTTTTATCCTAACCCCATACATACTGAGTCTAGACTTGACAGTGTTAGGAAGGTAGACTGATAAAAGAGATATTTCTGAAGAAGAACTATGGCAAATTTGAAACATCAGACAACACTCTTTTGAGCAATTTAAACATATCAATGGACAGACTATCAACATTTTAGAGAGAATTAAATTGTTCACCAAGGCATTCGACGAAGATGAATAAGTGGATATTGTTGAGCATGTGATGGAAGCTCGAGATTTGGGCCGAGCTGGGAGCCTTAAGAAAAGAACCTATTCTGAGCTGAGTAAATGGATACGTGGCAAAGGGCAATTGACAATCCAGTATGGGTGTTGCTATAACTATGTAAAGGACAAAGAAAGAAACCCTCCAGGGATTATACAACACGAGCAAGTGGACCCATTGCCCATTGTAATCATCCAGATCATTAGACGACTTGTCACCTGGGGAGTAAATCCATGAGATTTCATCCCAGGCAGTTGTATTATTAATCTTTATGATGAGGGAGACTGTATCACTCCTCATTCGACAGTCACAATTTTGAAAGATCGTTTTGCACATTATCCTTAATGAACATGTGTTCTATCCTCTTTAGGAGAGAGATACAGATTCTCGGACAGGGAGAATTTCATGGAACGTACCAGATCCCTTTGACTCGAGGATATGTCCTTTTATTGCAAGGGAATGGTGATGATGTGGAAAAACATTGCATACCAAGCATTGGTAGACATCACATCTTGATCACTTTACGACGAATGTTTCTAGACAAACGACCCGTCGGATATCAGACCATTCTAGAACTTGAAGGGCTGAAACCTTTGGAACTACCGCCATAAATGTCCAAACACCTGAGATATAGTTGACAAAAAATGTCTTGGAGTGTTAGATGTTTGTGGTTGGTCTAATAGTATCCAATGTTATGTTGACAACAAAAGAACGACATGGAAACTTCTCACATGTGATAAGTATCGTAAGTTTGTAGCATGCATACTATCTGATATATGTACATGTATGTACCGTTGACTTTTGTTTGCAATGTACATTATCTTTTGAAATGAAATAAATGTTGAAAGACATCCTCTGTTCTCTACAATAAATCAGCAGGTCCAAAAATGACAAAACAAATATTTTAAATAAAAATGACATGATGAACAACTTGTGATAATTAACATGAGATTTATCTTTTGACCCATGATGGTCAACTCCCCAGCGGATATGTTTTTCTTTATATGTTTATCACACATAATACTTATTGGATATAAGTCCCTTCCTGATACGGAAACATGACATTCCTTTAACTTTTCCTTTGAGAAAGGATATAAGTCGCATAGTTTTCCTTCTCAAAATCGACATATTGACATTTGACATTTTTGAGAGATGATATGACATCTTCTCTCTCTTCAGCTATTGGATATAAGTTCATTCCTGTTACGAAAACATGGCATTCCTATAGCTTTTCTTTCTTTGAGAAAGGATATAAGTCGCATAGCATTCTTTCTCAAAACCAACACATCAACATTTGATATCTTCAAGAAACGGTATAAGACCTCCTTTAATGGAATATAACATCCGCCTTCTCTTCAAAATAAAATTTCTTTGACATTGAAATGACCTATAAATCGACAATGAATATTATGACATGTGAACTATTTCGGTAAACGCCAATATGTGCGGCATACTTGTGCAGTATTCCACACATATTGGGGGCCCATTTGTTTACCTCACTTTTGTAAGGATTATTTCAAAGTTAGCTTGAGATAAGAAATGTACTAATATTGACTTCTCAAATCTCACTGATAGTCACAGAACCCTAATGGCTAGGGTAAAATCCTATAAATTCTTTTTAACCTAAAATGATTAAATCAGTAATGACAAATCCTGATTTAATCAATTATTGACCCAATAGGTCAATTTTTGACAAAAAAGTTAATTTTGGTCAAAATAGCCAATTTTAACCTAATGACCAGCCCGTTGCCCCAATAGGTCAACTTTTGACCAAAAAGTTAATTTTTGTCAAAATGGTCAATTTCTAACTTAATGACCATCCTATTGACCCAATAGGTCAAATTTTGGCCAAAAATTCAATTTTGGTCAAAATAATCAATTTTTGACCTAATGACCATCTATTGACCTAATAAGTTAACTTTTGACCAAAAAGTCAATTTTGGTCAAAATGGTCAATCCTTGACCCAATGATCACTCCATGGACCCAGATAATTAACTTTTGACCAAAAAAGTCAAAATTGGCCAAAATCATCAATCTAATACCTAAAGACCATCACATTCACCTCATTGGTCACCTTTGATAAAAAAGTCAATTTTGGTCAAAATGATCAAACCATGACCAAAAGGTTATTGGATTGACCTTATTGGTCATTCTATGACCTAAATAATTGAAATCTGATTAAAACAATTCATACATGACATAAAAAGAACTACCATGGTTCCATTGGTCAACTCTTGACCTAAAAGGGTAAAATTGGTCAAAATGGCTAACCCATGCCCCTTTGGCCACAAAATTAACTTCAAAGACAAACATTAACATGATCAACTTGACATTGATTAAAATGACCAAAATATAATCTAAAAATCACCACTTGGACCTTTGGATTGACTTAAACCCTAAGATTGGTCAATATGGCCAAATCAAGCCCTTGATGACACAACCCATGAAACTTATTACCAAAACCACCACGACAAGGTTGGGTGGGACACATTGGACGCCCTTGGACTAGAATTGGTCAATTTAGGTCAACTCGGGTCAACATTGGTCAACCCTAGTCAATGTTTACCAAATTTGGTCAAATTACCCAATTTTGGAAAAAAATAATAAAATTAATCAAATAATTATTCCCAAAATTATTTTGATTAATTTATTGGCTAATAATATAATTTCCAACATTTTTGATTAATTACATAATTAATTGAAAATAGAATTATAATTTAAAAGCCATAAAATAAAATTTGGACACATGAAATCACCATGACACAATAAATGAGTTTCCAAAATTCCAAACCCCTTTATGACATCATAGGTGACCTAATATGGGTTAGACACAACCCATATAACCCATTCAACATGAATCAACCCATTAATGATTCATAACATGACATTTTAACCATGGTTAAGGCTCATTATTAAGGCACCATCATGAAAAAGGATGAGGTGTCATTCTTTCCGAAACTCAAGCCATGACTCACTTCTCCTTGACAATGAGGTGGTCGGCCACCTAGAGGATAATTTCCCATGCCTAATTGACCATCTAATAGGAAAGGTTTGGCTTAAGTCATCACCACATCATGGCATGACCTCATTATTACTGAATTTTGGAAAATAATGAGAAAGGAAAATTATGTGTCATGCAATCCACCAAGATTAAGTGACATGGTGAATAGAAGATGGCTAGCTCTTTGTCAGTCATCACACACCTCTTTCCAAGCCAATCAACGTGAACCAAATCAATGGGAAGGTCATCATGACCAATCCATGCATGGGGTGAGTAATGAGGCTAAGGTGTCATGCTCCCTTGAAAACATTAAATGATACAAAGACCTCATGTAGGGGAGGAGGATTCAAAAATTTCTAACTGGTTTTATCCACCTCAAACAACAACTAATGAAAACAAGCCAAGCCTTAGGGTAAACCTTCACCATACTTGGACCATACATGGGTTAATCTTGAAATGATCAATTGAACTTATCCCCAAGCTTAAATCTCATCCAAAGACCATCATGAACATGATGAGACCTCCTCTAGACCAACCCAGGCCAGCTCAAGCTCACCCTAGCCATTTCCATGGCTATAAATAGGGCTAACCCAAGAGCACCTAAAAGGAGAGACCAAGATAAGAGATAGCAAACCACTACTCAAATCCTTGGACCGTCAACAATAAGAATACTCCTTAGGATCTAGGCAATTGATCCCACCTGAAATTAAGCCATGAAACCCACTGATTCCCTTCAATTTGATTAATCCGAGAGAGCCCAAAACCAAGACAAAATCTAAGTGTGAAACCAAACTCCTCCAAACTTTAAATTGATTGTTCCTACACCATCACAGACACCTACGATGATGAGCCCAATCGAAATTGGCCATCACGTTAGGCTTTAACCTAGCTATTGACTTTCTTCCCTTGAGCCGAGCCACCTTGAGGAGAATCTCATAACTGCACATGATTTAACTCTAGATCGAGTTAGTGGAAAGCTATTTGGGGTCGAGATGAAGCTTCAGAGCCATCCAATTTAAGCTTGTATCGACTGAGGCCAAGGTAAAGATTTTTCATTCTTATGGCATTCAGGTTCGATACATAGTGAAGCAAACCATTTCAAAACACATACATCACTGTATGGATGGGTTAGTAATCTCACAAAGATCCTATAAAAGAAAATTTTGCTCGATTTCATCAAGAACCGAGAGAGATTTTGTTCCTAGATCATGGACGGTCTACGGGATCAGAACACATGAAGATGTTGAACCTCAGCCGTCCGTTCCCGTGTTTTGGAAATGAACGGTTAAGATTAAATCTCGCTATCTCCGCCGTCCGGGTTGCTGCAGTGGATCAGCCGTATTTCGACTGATCGGAGGACACGCGACGCCTCTAGGAATTTTCTGATTGGATAAAGGTTTAATTTAAATTAGATTAACCTTAATCCAATCAAAAATACATATATTCGCGCACAAAAATCACAAAAATACAACAAAAATTTCTCTGAACTCAGGGAAGTGAGGAGAACAATGTGGAATTAAAATTTTTAATTTTTGATTTATATTTGATTTTTAATTAATTAAAAACTCTCTGGAGTATTTTAATTATTAAAAATTAATTATAATTTAAAAAATTATGAAAATTTGAGGGATTAATCTTTAGATCCTTAGGAACAATCTCTGATTTTTCCAGAGCTAGGAAAAATTCTTTTGGACAACATTTCTTAATTTTCATGAGATTGAAAAATTTTTTTAACAATAATTCTAAAAATAAAAAAATGGGAAAATTAAATTGGAAATTGGTTAGAAATTTAAGGGAACAATTTTAAACCCTAAAATGACAAACTCAAACCTTTTGAAAAATTAAAATGACATTTTTCTTATTAGGGTTAAAATTTCAAAATTTTAAAAACCCTAAAAATGCCTTTAAAATTTAAAACTCCTTATATCTAACTCATTCCACCATGACGTAGATGAAAATTGAATTCAGACATTAAATGGACTTAAATAAAAATTCAATTAGGGTTAATCCAACAATAACCCCAATTAAACATATTAAACCTTAACTAAATTAAGTTTAATACAAACTCAAATTTTAATTAAGTTTAAGAGATTACTAGGCTTAATTAAACCTATTAAACCTTAACTAAATTAGGTTTAATACAAAATCAAATTTTAATTAAGCTTATGACATCACTAGGCTTAATTAAACCCATTAAACCTTAAGAAAACTAGGTTTAATACAAAATCAAATTCTAATTAAGCTTAAGACATCACTAGACTTAATTAAACCTTAACTAAATTCGATTTAACCGAAAATCAAACTTTAATTAAGCTGAAGACATTATTAGGCTTAATTAAACCTCTTGAACTTTAATTAAATCAGGCTTAATACAAAATTAAAACCTAATTAGGTCTAAACCAATAAACCTAATTAAATTATTAAGACTTAATTAAACCTTACCCAATTAGGTTTAATTAACCTTAAACCTATTGGACTTAATCCTAATTAGTCTAATAAATTAATTAAACCTTACCCAAATTAGGTTTAATTAACCTTAAACCAATTAGACTTTACCCTAATTAAGTATATTCAATCAATTAAACCTTACTTAAATTAGGTTTAATTAAACTTAAACCAATTAGACTTAACCCTAATTAAGTCTGATTAGTCAATTAAACCTTATCCAAATTTGGTTTAATTAATAAAACCTAAACCCTAATTAAGTTTAACACACTAAACGAAATTAAACTATTAAACTTTAACCAACTAAGGATTAAACAAAACCTAAACCCTAAGTCTAATACATTACACTTAATTAAATTATTAAACCTTAACCAACTAAGGCTTAATCAGTACTAAACCCTAATTAAGTCTAGCACATTAGACTTAATTAAACTATTAAACCTTAACTGACTGAGGTTTAAACAATCATAAACCCTAATTAAGTCTAAAACATTAGTCTTAATTAAATTATTAAACCTTAACTAACTAAGGTTTAATCAAACTTAAACTCCAATTTGGTCTAACCCATTAGACCTAATTCAATTATTAAACTTTATTTAACTAAGGTTTAATCAAATTTATACTCTAATTAAGTATAACTTATTGGACGTAATTAACATTTAAGCCTTACTTAAATTAGGCTTAAATAACCTCAAATTTTGGTTAAGTCTAACTTTGATTAGACTTAGTTAAACCTTAAGCTTTACTTAAATAAGACTTGAACGGTCTTTAATTCTAATTAAGTATAATCTAATTAGACTTAATTAACCTTTAAGTATTACTTAAATAAGACTTAAACCTTAATTAAGTCTATTTTAACTAGACTTAATTCAAACCTTAGGTTCAACCTAAACTGAACTCAAGATAACTTAAAACTTAGGTTCAACCTGCATTGAACCTAACTCAACATATCTAACTTAGGTTCAACATAAACTGAACCCAAGATAACATAAACCTTAGGTTCAACCCACATTGAACCTAACTCAACATATCTAACTTATGTTCAACCTAAATTAAACCTAAGTTAACTAAACTTTAGATTCAATTTACATTGAATCTAACTGAACACTTCTAATTTAAGTTCAAACAAACCTGAACTCAAGTTGAATTTAGATTCAATCTACATTGAATCTAACTTAGGTTCAAATAGACTCGAACTCAAGTTAACTCCTTTAGATTCAATCTGCATTGAATCTAACTCAACACTTCTAACTTACGTTCAAACAGACATGAACTCAAGTTAATCTTAGATTCAATCTACATTGAATCTAACTTAAGTTCAAACAGACATGAACTCAATATTAACTCAACATTTCCAACTTAGGTTCGACCTAAAATCAAAATTTTGACTTAAAGTCAATTTAAGTCAAAATTTCTTAATTAAAGTTCAAACTACTTTAAAGATCAAATTAAAGATATTTGATTCAAATGACATTGAATCTACTTATCAAAAGATTTTATCTATGTCTAATACATATTAGACTTTACATATTTTTAGATTTAAATGACATTGAATCTAAAAATATAAAGTTTAACTCATGTTAAATTTATTTAAGTCTAATTCCTAAACACTTCTTCTAGATTCAAATGACATTGAATCTAGAATTCTAAAATCTAACTTATGTTAGATTTTATCTGAGTCTAACACAATTAGACTTAACATTTATTTTAGATTTAAAAGGCATCATATCTAAAATTCTAAAGTCTAACTTATGTTATTCTATCTAAGTCTAATTTCGACTTAATCAAAATCATTAGATTCAAATAACATCGAATCTAGTTTCCAAATGTCTTAATAACATTAAATCAAAATCTTTAAATTCAAATAACATTAAAAAATGATTTTTAGATTCAATCGATAGTGAATCTAAAATTCTTAACTTTAGATTCAAATGGCATCGAATCTAAAAAAACTTGAATAAAAAATCTTTTTAGAAGACATCAAATCTAAAAACTAATCATTAGATTCAAATGACAACGAATCTAAGATCGAGTTGACAAAAATGACATAAAATCTTAAAAAATCATAAAGAACTTAAAATTGGAAAGAAGACATTAAAACTTAAATGAAACCGTAATAAACAAACATCACCAAATGCAATTTGAACCCCAGTGTTCTTAGTCTATGAAGATTTCTCAGACGACGCAATCTTGGTTGCTGACAGAAGTCTTCTTACCCTGGTTTAAACACCTTTCGAACTAAGTAGAGTAAGGCCCGTGATGACTTTAGGACGACGAAGCCAGTGACATCTTGACAGGGTTATCCAAAAATGTAATAAAAAAAAATAAAAGATTTAAAAAATAAATTGACATTATTTCATTAAATCTGACAAATATATTCCTTTGTAGAATAAATATAATTTTTGTTTTAGATCTTCTTTGCATGTTATAAGGTGTTCTAACTCTACTTTGCAGGATGATTAAAACGAAACGAAGACATTAATTTTGTTTTAGAATTTCTTTGCATGTTAAAGGGTGTGCAAACTTTGTTTTGTAGGACGACATTCCAAAGATGGGACAAACGACATCGACAAAACAAAACAAAACAAACAACATTAAAATGACAAAACCAAGACAAAATAAAACCAAAACTTTTAGGATAGTCACAAAACCTAAAACATTTAGAATAGCCATCAAACAAATGACAAAAATGACAATAAAATGACCAACATTAAAATGAAACAAAATAAAAATGACATAATAAATGCATTGAAAATGACAAACAACAAAACAAAAATAAAAATTGACCAAATCAAACTTTTAAGGTAATATGACACATTACCCTTAGGATTGATAATTGATATTTCTTTCCTTAAAACTTTTTAGGAAACAAGCAATTAACATTAATCAGAAGTTCTCTTAGACAATCATAATTGTCTAAGATGTAATTAACTATAGAAGCTTACTTCTATAGGAGATTTAAAGGACTCAGAATAGATATTTCATCTAAATCTCTGGTTACCAAAATCTCATTCTTATAAAGATCTTCTAGGATAAGGTATTCTAGAATCTTTTCTCATAAGGATTATCATCGACACCCCTCTTTCTGCAGCTTTCTATCTTATTAGCCCTTATTTTCTTCAAATTTCTTATTATCTAAGGATCCTTTTATAGGATCCAAAGAAATGAAAATTATTGAAGATTAGGGCAATATTATAGACAAACATAGTGGCGACTCCAAAACGACATCGACATCAACATCGAGAAAATCTCCGACGCGGCTCCGAACGCTGACAAACACCTATTATAGCAGTTCTTGCTATAGGAAGACTTTTAATCCTTTACACTGTGACATTGGACAATTCCCTCAAAGCATTACTGGCTCTAGTCAATAATAAGGGTAAATAAAATGCATTATATTACTTAAGTCGCTGTTTAGTCCCAACTGAAATAAAACATCATACAATTTAAAAAACTTGATTAGATTTGATATTTGCAGTTCAAAAGTTAAGACATTATATGTTATTACATAAGGTAACTCTAATCTTAAGGGTTAACCCATTACAATATCTGATGACTCGACCGACACTTTCTGGAAAATTAGCAAGATGGTGTCGGCGATTAAAAGTTTTTGTTTTGTTTAATTTAATTTAATATAATATATGATTTTAGAAAATATTATTTTAATTTGAAAATATGAAATCAAATCGATCTTATATATGCAATAATTTAAATAAACGCGCACATCATTACAAGCTATGCAACTATCCCAAAGAATGGGCACATTACTTGGTGATGAGACTTATTTAAATAAACTAAGGAATCTATGACATCTGTTTAGTCTGTGAACCATTTATGTTAACCGACAAGTTCTCCTATTTAATATGGAAAATTAAATAGGGTTTATATTATATGAGTTCTTAAAGTTTCCTAGAAGGGCAAGCCTTATAGTTAATTATATCTTAAATGACCGAAGACACCTAAGAAAATTCTTGATATAGATCAGGAAGTAATGCCTTCATAAATTCAAAGAGTAGGATTTTTCAAGGTTGAACATTAGGAAATTAAAATGGGAAATGTGTAAATTTGGAACAGTTGTTTTTGGAATCCAAAGGAAGAAAGCTAGAAGATGCCACAGATCCTGAGGAGAACCTCTGTGGCTTCTTAGACTACCCTATGGTTTGGCTTCAATTTAGAAGTTAATTTAATATTTCATCCTGCCAATTTTTATTATTTAGGGCTTACATCTGTATAATACTGATCATGCAAATAGCCTGGAAGATAGGAGGATTTATGTCGTACTGAACGACAACCTCGAAGTCCTAAGACGAGTTAGGGATCATATTGCATGGTATGCAAAAACCTTGAAGATAAGGTGAGGGTTTATGTTGCACTAGGCAAACAACCTCAAAGTCCTATTGCTTCTTATTTATTTCTATGAAGGTTTGCTGTTGTAGACCCGTTTTCTCTCTTGAAGATGCCTCAATGTGCTGCCCACGGTGTTTGCTCTAAGTTCCTAGTTACAATAGGTTTAAGTTTAGAAGTGTCAAATTGAGGAGGTTGAGAGAAGTATCAAGTTTAGAGTTAAATTTTGATGTAGTTTTCATGTTTGATGTCGTAGCTATAATTATTTAAATGTCTTATCAAAGGTGGGATTTAAGTTGGGATACCAGTTAAGATCTCATGGTTCCCTCATTCTGGTACCACTATTTTCTTTGGATTCATGTAGCCTAAATGAATTTATCAAAATCAAATAAATGAATTCAATAAGTTCATCCAGTCCGGGGAAATCTCGTTAGCAGCCGTAGGTTGCCTCATTCGAGGGATTCCCGATCATCCAAAGACACGTATTAATTTAGTTGTAATTATCTTTGTTTTGTTTTATTTGTAATTAATTTTTAGAGTTGTCTTATCTTGTTGTCATTGTGAATTTTATTTTGTTTTGGATTTGGTTTTGTTTTGGATTTGGTTTACCATTCAAGGTGACATAATTTTCAAAAAATAAGTAGTACTGGAAAGTAAAGTGCAGTAAAGAAAAGTACTGTAAATAAACTATAAAAGCGTATCGGTCCTCCTCTCACACTCCAGCTGAAATGATAGTTACTTGTGGTGTATATGTATAATCTTACAAAGAATTAAAATATGTTGCATGGAAGGAAAACAGGAAAAAACTGGTTCAAAGTGCCTACCTACTAAGGAATAACTTGGTGAGTTCCTATTCATTTATGTTAAGAGATGATTTTCTTGAGCAAAACATAATAGGTTTAGTTGTCCTCTGAATATCCAAAAGACCATAAAAGTGTTCGAGGCCTGAACTTAAACAACTTTTAAAATTTTTTGGAAGGTACCGAATTCTTCTAAACTTATGATGTTGCTAAATCATTTATCCATTATGAAGTAAGGTTTATTAACCCTATGCTCAGTAAACTTTAACGCTTTAATCATCCCATGAGCAGGGGGGTAACTACTCACTTGATGTTTCATTTTGTATTATGTGGGTGAAGGCCCTTTAAGGATGAATTGATTTATTAAGGAATTTAGTTAACTAATTTAA